>OY987336.1:27681262-28232666 GCA_963920685.1 Polydrusus tereticollis
CAAAACAACTAGAGGTGTGTCGTTCACGAACGATTCGTTCAAAACGAACGAATCACTTCACTGACTCGAAAGAATTAATTCATCGTTCCTAAAAGATTCGATTCTTTTTTGATTCACCAAGTCAGGAATAATTTAAAGAATTGATGAATCAAAGTCGCATTTCGTTCACTTTACCCGAAACTCGAAAAAGCGATTCACCAGTTCAGTAATTCACTCGTTCGCAAGTCCGCAGTTCGAACGATCGAGCTCGAGAGTGGGCCTGACGGCCGTCGCTCGGCGATGCGGGATGCCGTCTTCCATTTTCATGATGTAGAGAAAGACAGCAGTTTAATTAGATACGCAAAGTACAGTAGAAGGAAAAGAGATAAATGTATGGGATGAAATATTTGATTTGTTTGGTATTTATTTGATTATTTTTTTATAGTGTAACTGTACAAATGGTTGAACAAATTTTAATAAACAAGAAAACAAGAGAAGAATATTATTTTTGGATAGGAATCTATTTATTATTCATTGACGACATTTCAAGAACGTAAACATTGGGCTCTACATTTGGGTATTTTGTTACCACTTATGGTAACAATCTTCATAACAAACGACTGACTGTTATTTAAACAAACATCGATTTAGCATTTTCGCGTTTAAAACGTAAAATTATTTAAAAGTAGGTAAGTGAATCATTTAAGAACGAATCTTACTGAACGAATCTTTTTAACTGAATGAATCAAATGAATTGAGTCACCAAAAAGAATCGAACTTCCCACCTCTAAAAACAACAGCGAACATGTAGATGCGTGAAGCCACAAGATTTACAGTGTCGTGTGGTAAAATTAGAAGATTTGCCGAAAAATTACAGTAAATTACGGGTATTATTCTAAAACTAAGTAAATTTCACTAATAAGGTAGTGATTTTACATATTTTACCGTATTAATACAGTACACGGTACGATATTTACGACACTATTGAGTGAAAATACACTGTTTTAGTAAAATATCGTTTAATACAACGTATGTTATTTTATTGTGTAAAAATTCTTTAAAAATAATAATTTTTTTAGGCATGTTTAATGTCATTTTTACCCTATTTTTAACAGTGGCAGTCTTGAAAGGGCTCGCTCTCACTTTCCGACAAATGTTGCATGAAAGACAAGACCAAACTGCCAAACCGATCACGCGACACGCGAAGGCGGCGAAGGGTACTCCCCACTACACGCGTACAGTTTGGTGCTAAAATCGGGTAAAGTCTGTTCAGAGATATAAGAAAGTGACTAACTGATCCCTATTAGGAAAGACCCGGGCCAGCTGTAAAATTGAAATATGGCCGAACAGGTCCGTATTTTGCTTAGAATTTAATTATGGTTTGTAATAAAAATAAGTAAGACATTAAATAATATTTTATTTATGTTTAAATGTAAAGTTACTTACAAGTTATTTTATTATTAAAAATCATAAATATATTATTACAAAAATATACAAATTATTCGGTACTTATAATAATGATTCACTTATTATATCAATATCACTATCGCTATCATCATCTGTTCTAATTATTATTTGTGCTATATTGTTTATATGGATATAGGATTTTTCCACTTTTTCAACATGTGTAACAGAATTTGCTCAACTTTGTGAAGGGATATTAAAAACTTCAGTTTCTACAAGCTACACTGGAGTTAATAGTAGGGCAAATATTGTTACGTCGAATGGCAGATTTCAGTTGGTGCGAAACATGTTCGATGGAATATAATATACAATGGTATGGTGAACGCCTTAAAACTGTATGTCCTAGATTTTTTGCATAATTATCACAGAAGTATTCTATTTGTAGTTTTAAACTTTGTAAAACTTCAATTAATTGCTTTTTGGTGTAATCTTCCTATAAATAAATGTCATTATCATACATGTTCTGGATTGTTGCTTTGTGCCATTTTAGGAGGGAGTCTTGGTCAACTGCCTACTATGGTAGCTTACATTGTCCATTACAATTACGCTATTCGGAGGTATATTTGGAATTAGCTTGTTTTTAAATCAATCTTCAAATAAATCAGCAGTGGTGTCCTCATGGTAATCCAGAAAAGAATCTTTAATGTTTTTTTGCAGACAGAGAGAGTCCATTTAGAATCCATCCGTCTTTAGATCCAGCATGCAAAATCGTAATTCGTTTACCTCTTTTTGATGGCGCGCTTGTTTTACACTTGCCGCTTGAGTCAACTCAACCCTTCTCCGGAGTATCATATGTATCGAACCAGGTTTCATGCAAGTAAATATTCGGCCTTTGCTGATCTCTGTAAATCCTAATTTTTTGTAGATATTCGGATCGCCATTCTCGAATTCTACTGAATTCCATTAAAACTTGTCTTTTGTCAATTTTTTTAAATCTAAAACCCATGTGTTATTGGATACACTTCCATAACGTTGTTCTGCCACATTTAACGCCGGTTTCATCTTTTTCAAGCCTTTTGATTAAATTATCTAATGTAGGCACGCTTTGTTCCTCGTATAACTTGTGAATTTTACGCCGTATTATATCTTGATCACTTCCATCTACCTTCGAGAAAATGCCAGAATCGGTTCTTTTTTTCCTCGCTAAAATGGGATTATTCACAATTTTCCATACAGTTGATGTTGGAATTTTTGTTAATGTGGCCATTTCTTCTAACCCTGCTTGCTTGCTGAGTGCACGTTCAATGAGAGTTGAATAAACATTGTTTATAACTTCCTTAGTTTCCACGGAAAAGTGTTTTCTGCTTTTCGACGGGGTTATCTCCTGAGATACATTGGGCTCGCACATATTTTCCATGACTCAGACACGATTAAACAAACGCTGTATTACACACGAAGTAAGAATAATTACTAAGCTTAAAACTAACTAGAGTGGCTATATATACAGTCTTTAGAACATAATCTGTTTTATGGGATTAACCCTCTCGTTTTGAATCAGGTAAAAATCGGTTTAAAATCACCAAACTATTACTTTAATAATGAAATTATGTCTTCCGGATTTGCAGTTTACTTTAAGACATTTTTAAGTACGGACCATAATTTACTTGCATTTCAGATAAATCCTTTCCCGTGCTAACTCAATGAAGAAACATTGGATTTGCCTGGTTCTTGCACCAAAAGATGCGCAACATCAAATTCTATATGTTAAGTACAATAACTCAATTTCGGTATACAATGGAGTTGCCCGGTTCTTGCACCTAGGTCTTCAATTATAAAAAATATCAAAAATCTCACAATTGGGCCTTTGACCAAGCTCATAAATCTGTGTCTTAGAGAAAGCACTTTTCCTACCATTCTGAAACAGGCTGTAGTGATGCCGATCTTTAAGAAGAGGGATACCCATGATCCCTCAAATGATAGACCAATATCATTACTGCCTATACTATCTAAAATATTCGAAAAGTGCTTGGCAATAAGAATATTTAACTTTTTCCAATTCAACAATTTATTATTATTATTATTATTATTATTATTATTATTGACACAAAGTCAGATTGGCTTTAGAAGGGGGCGCAGTACCTACAGCCCAGGGCGTTCTGAATCTTGTCATGAATATCCAGGAATCATTTGAGACACAAAAATACTTATCAAATGCTTCCTGTGACTTAAGTATGTAAAGCATTTGATTGTGTGTTTCGTGGTTAAATTCATTAAAATTGTCTGCATTATAACGAGGGTTTTAATTAAATTTGTAGTTTTTCCATTGTTTTTTTTTAATAAAATGCTGTTTTTATTTTATGGACAGATAGTTTGGTGCAAGTTCAATCAATGACTTCGAAGAGAAAACAATAAAATCCAGGAAATTAAAAGGAAAAAAGAACCCAACCTGTAAGTGGAAAAATATCAAATTTTTTTTTTCTCAAAAACAATGAGTTTGTAGAAAAAAACGCAAAAGGAAAATTGGGGTCAGCGACCTTTAAATTAGTGTAAGTATATAAAAAAATTTAGCGAAAAATTCTGGTGTTTCAAATAATTAGGTACCAAATTTATTTAATTTCATTTCTAAAACTTTTGCTTAAAATACTTCGCTTCCTTAGGAAGTAACAGCATTTAGCATTGCTATAGCAGTTAAGTAGGTACCTATACATATATATTTAAGTACTCATTCTACAAGCATGCTTTTAAAAATGAGCAAAAAAAAGACAAAGTTGTCAGGTATTACCATTACCATACCATTACGGAGGGTATATATTACAAAATTTAATATTGTGGAGTTGCAAACAAGACAACCAACTATCGGATCAATAAAATTACATACCTAATCTGGCCCGTCTCATCATCGTCACTATGCTCAGTTTTTATTGTTAGTCCTAATTCTCTTCGTTTCTCTTGATTAAAAAATACTTCTGTTGTATCGCTACATGCATTATTGCTGTTTTCCCACAAATCACACATGTTCAGAAACGAATTAATTCAGGTGTAACGCCAACTTATTGCTGTCCTGGGTAAATGGAACACAAACACCACAAATTAAATTTCACAAATATTTAAATCTGCCGATTTCTTAATCTCAAATCGAGGTTATTTCCTACCATGTCTTCTCTTCATTCTTTTTTCCGAGCTAATAGCCAGGCAGACACACTCAATGCTGGTTTGGACCAGTGTATTTAAGTAAGACTTAAAACAACCTACCCCTATTTTAAAATAAGAAAATAAAATATATAATTTTTATTGTGAAACAATTAAAAATTAGTTTACAAAGGTGAAGAGTATCGCACTGCGTATTTGAATAGCCACCAAAATAAAATATACCTATGTAAAATATAATCCAACAAAAACTACACAGAGGTCTAGAGGAGCAATAAATTCTCACAAACAAATTTTTTAATTTTGAATTAAAACGTAGATACACTTAACAATTTAAATTACGTGGGAACGGGTTATACACAAATGCTGACAGGTACAAAGAGCACGATTGACAGGGTATGAAAACTGTATCCCTGAACCGTGTGTTCGCCCGGTGGATATCTCCTCCTATCTGTGCATAGCGGAACGCAGCAAGAAAATCTTACTTTTGGGCAGTAGGAGCAACCAATATTTTTCCATGTGCAGATGAATATAGCCCTTTTGCAGCATATTGGTACATTTAGAAACATGATGTAACCTGGACGCCGAAAAATTGACAGCAATATTCTTTAGCTAGATACAGTAGGATTCTCCATATTATTTAAGCAAAGTATCTAGCGGTGATACTGGATGGACAGGTATCGTCGAAAGTGCGGCTCAAAGATGTAGGTTTATCAATAATCTTGAACAGTCATTGGGGGATATAGGTAAAAGAAAAACCCTCACAATTTTAAAACATTTTTTTTTATTATTAAAATTGACACAAATGTAAGTACCTACTAGTACAACCAACATTTAAATTTCTCATCTGTATGCCGTTCTTTCTTGGCAGATTATCATTATTAATCGATTTATTCTGCCACATATGAAATTCTGTGAAGAAAAATTCAAATCCTTTATCATACAATTCGCAAATGCTTTCAGTTTTCACACATTTTTCTGATATATAAGTAACTATAGAAAGCAAATTATTTGTGTTCAGAAAAACGATCTTTTAATTCCACAATAACATGATCAATAAATGGAATCTAGGGCAAGGGCCTAGCGACACCTAAAGCACCGGTTCCCGTCAGATCACCGAAGTTAAGCGGTGTCGAGCGCGGCTAGTACTTGGATGGGTGACCGCTTGGGAAACACCGCGTGCTCTTGTCTTAGGGAAGAGTGTAAAATGAATCGACATCAAAACCATCCTATTCACGCCGGACGGGATCGGATATCTCGTAGGATGAAGGTGCCGTTTCACACTCCCCAGTCGGTAGACCGCACGATTAAAAACCGTACGGTCGATGACCGGTTCTAGATGGCCTCAGATACGCCGACGAACCGTAAAAAAGTAAAATAAAAAAAAAAAATGGAATCTACTAATTTCTAAGGTAGTATTGCTCAGCATTTTTGTAGGCTATGGAAAAGGGGTTTGGGATTTGTTGTAAAAGATGGAGACAGTACGCGGCAAGTTGAACTCCATTACGATTCAAGCATTGGCTGACGAATTTGTTTAGTTTCGTGCTCAATACGTTGTCGGAACCAAATATTTAAAAACAAGCATATATCTTGCAGTTTTATTTTAACAAGAAGTCACCTGGATATGTGAATAGAACGATGGGTCAAGTCAAATTTGAATAGATTACGTTAGTTTTATGATTCGCATATTTACATCAGGTGGTTCAAACTTTAGGTTTTTTTCGCGTACCTAAAAAAGTATTTCGCAAATGTTTTTAGGCAAAAAAATACCACTGCTGTGTGTGCGACTCCTTTCCTGATCAATCCCCTGAATTTAAAACAATAATTTCATTTTTTTTTCGATTCATTGGTACCTAAATGTGGGCATGTTTACACCATTTATTTAGGTCTAATATCAAAACGGCGCCGGCGGCCATGAAAAATGCCACCTTGGTTCTAAAAATGTTATAAAATTTGTCGGTTGCGACCATCAGAATAATATTATATGTGAACAGGGTGTCCTAAAAGGTATGGTCAATATTTAGGGATTGAGTATATTGGGTAAAAATCGGATCAGAACGTTACGCAACATTTTGTCGTATGTCCCCCCAACCTCGAGCTACAGCCTCGCAAAGAGTAGACTTTAAAGATTTTTTTTTAATATTATTGAAACCAATACAGATACAAATTTGAAATTTAGGTATTCTAGTAAGATTTATACGCAGAATCGAACTAAGTATTATGCTTATTGTCCTAATAGTGTAAGTAAGATTTGCATCTTTAACTGGTTTTCTTTTGGGAAAAACCTAGTTTATCCGCAATTTCTTTCCATTTATATCTCGTATTTGATGTAATCAAATGAACCCCCAAACAAAAACAAAAATTTGCGATGTCTTAAAAGACAACAGAACCAGTATTTTTAAATTAACTCTTCCTCGCGCAATCCCGTACGTCTCACTTACTCACAGTTTCTATATTCTATATTTTACCATCCTTTATTTATTTATTCAATTCTTTCTCCATATGATACAAAAAATGTATATTGGATGCGTCAATAAACATAACATAGTATAACAATAATAAGCATTGCCCCGTCCAATGCAACAGCAGTCTTAAATATATCTTTGAATCGGACGAAACAAAACGAAACAGAATCGACAAAACACACTAATCGTTCATGACACAAGATTAATTTGTACACACAACCACTATCATTAAGAATACAAATTGGTCTGCACTTCCATATGGCAGCCATGTCAGTGATCATAGGTAGTTAGTAGATGTTACATGATTTCAAAGTAGTCAGAGTGACTGTACAGGGTCTTCCAACGAGGACTGAACAGGGGCTTATTTTTGAGCTTCCTTGTATTTAAAGAAAAATCCAAAATAGTCAATCGATGTACTTTTTCCTGCAGAATTCAAAAATGAAACCAAAAATTTATTTGAACCAGAAACAAAAGAGTTACGCTATGGATAAGGTGTTTTTAAAATGGAACATAGCTTTTTTTATACGATTTTTGGAACGAGTGATTTTTTTTTGTCCGTTCTGATTAAAATATTTAATATTGTGACAGCTATTTTTATTAAATTTTAATGTTTTATCCAGTATAATTTAACTTTAACCTGTTTGAAACATACACTAGGTAATAAAGGTATAATCACCTTTGAATCCTTCAAAGTCAAAAAATTTGACAAATTTACTATAACATTGCCGAAATCAAATATTCATTAGATGAGAGATTGCAGATTGTTATCTTGTTCTACAAATGCCAAGAAAATGCAAGAGAAGCAAGGAGAAGATTTATTGCAAATTTTTACAGAAATATATCCGTCAATACTATTCTAAGGATAAAGAACCTATTTGAGGAAAATAAAACAATACATGAAAGAAAAAGAAATCCAACTCTATACTAATGTAAAAAAAAAACATTAATAATTTAATTGTTCAATGTGACCTACGTTGTTCCCGAAACATGTGCGATAACCTCTTTGTAGCCTTTCCAAACTTGCTGTTATACTGTGATTTTCCTGGTTAAGGCGATTTAGTTCATTCACAATTTTCTACATGATCTCTTCAATATCGTGGTTTCGCTGCTTGTATACCACGTTCTTTAAATGGCCCCAAAGAAATGTGTCTAATATTGACAAATCGGGACTATTGGGTGGCCAAGCATAGGTTCCATTTCTACCAATCCATTCTTCATGGCGTCCGTTTAAATATTGAGTAACCTCACGCACGGCATGCGGAGGGACCCCATCATGTTGCCAAATTAAATTTTGATATTCTTCCAATGGTAAATCTTCCAAAAAGTTCTCAATTTCGTTTTCTAAGAACTCGTAGTATCTCTGTCCATTTAAAGTCCCGTTAAAAAATATTGGTCCCAAAATTCTATTATTTTTTATGCCACACCAAACATGGATCGAAGTCCTTCCTTGAAATTTAATTGTCTGAAATTTTCTTGGATTTCCAACGGCCCAGTGATGATTATTATGTTTATTGAAAACCCCCGAAGTTGTGAATGTGGCTTCGTCAGTCCATAAGATATTTCTGAATAAATTAGGGTCTTCGTTTTCTTTCCGAATCACAATTTGGGAAACAAATTGGAAGTGAAGTTCTTTTTGTGCCGGTTTTAGATGTTGAAGTGGAAGGATATGATAAGGCTTAAATTTATGATTTCTTAAAGTCCTGTGAACAGTTCCTTGGGTAACTCTTCTGCGTCTTACACCGCCGCCGTATTGAACGTCCCAAACTGCGTCCGAAATTGATTTGGTTGGATTCAGTCGAAAATAATTCACAATGGCACGGTCTCGATTTCTATTCCTTTCTGGATTTCTTTTTCTGTCATGTAATGTTTTATTTTCCTCAAATAGGTTCTTTATCCTTAGAATAGTATTGACGGATATATTTCTGTGAAAATTTGCAATAAATCTTCTCCTTGCTTCTCTTGCATTTTCTTGGCATTTGTAGAACAAGATAACAATCTGCAATCTCTCATCTAATGAATATTTGATTTCGGCAATATTATAGTAAATTTGTCAAATTTTTTGACTTTGAAGGATTCAAAGGTAATTATACCTTTATTACCTAGTGTATGTTTCAAACAGGTTAAAGTTAAATTATACTGGATAAAACATTAAAATTTAATAAAAATAGCTGTCACAATATTAAATATTTTAATCAGAATGGACAAAAAAAAAATCACTCGTTCCAAAAATCGTATAAAAAAAGCTATGTTCCATTTAAAAAACACCTTATCCATAGCGTAACGCTTTTGTTTCTGGTTCAAATAAATTTTTGGTTTCATTTTTGAATTCTGCAGGAAAAAGTACATCGATTGGCTATTTTGGATTTTTCTTTAAATACAAGGAAGCTCAAAAATGAGCCCCTGTTCAGTCCTCGTTGGAAGACCCTGTACAATACATTTTCTATAAGTATGCTTTTTTGTACTTGACGAAATCTTTGATGCTTCTTGTGCTCACTGGGAGTTTGTTATATGCCTTTATCCCCATGTATAATGGAGACTTCTCATATAAGGATGTCCGGTTTTTGGGAATGAAGAGCTGAGAGGTGTCTGGTCTGCATGCCCTTGTTGTATGTTTTCTTGTAAAAAGAAGCAACTTGTAGTAATACAGAGAGAATATGGACATTAGCTTGTACTTTTTAAAGATCGGGGCAGCATGTGCATCCCACTGTGCTCCATCCAGGTTAGTTCTTCAAATAACCTGAACACCCGCAGTAACTTTGTGTGAATCTCATTCGGGATTGATTTGTAACCCAAGAAAACGAGAGATGATTTATTGCTGTTGTCGGCTAATCTGATGCCTCTGAAGTTGACAATAACTGATGTTTGAGGATTAAGCAACATGCCGTTGGACTCGCACCAATTCGCTATTCTCATCGAAACTTCATTCCCGAATATGCCTTCATAGGTTTTGTGATGCTCCGTGGAGCTTGTATCGTCTGCGAACTGGTATAAACCCGCGTCCTCCTCCAAGATATCCGGCAAGTTATTACAAAATATCAGGAACATGAGAGGAGAAAGTATACCGCCTTGTGGGACACCATACTTGATTTGTTGACTGACAGAAAATAATTTTTGATTTACGGTATGATCGTCCTCTCCCACTAACTGAACAAACTGACTACGATCTGACACATAAGAGACAATCCAATCCAAGGGGGGGGGTCACCAATTCCATAAGATTTCAACTTTCTTTTGAGAAGCTCAGCATTCACCAAGTCAAAGGCTTTGGACAGATCGTAATATATTCCCAATGTGAATTGGTTTTGATCTAGATATAAATAAATGAGATTAACCGACTCAAACAGAGCGGTCTCAGTAGATTTCCCCTTGATTAAGGAATCTATGTTGAGTTGAGGAGAGCAAATTGCTTGTCATGAAATATGAACTCTCTCTACTATACATCAATCTTTCGAGATACTTGGAGAAGACCGAAGGATTTGATACTGGCCGGTAGTTGCCGATTTCCGTTCGTACGCCCTTCTTAAAAATTGGAATTATTTTGGCTGTCTTAAGTCTGCACGGGAATTTACCTGTAGAAAATGACAGGTTAATGATATGCTCCAGTGGATGGCAGAGCAGACTCGCCACGTCTCTAATGATGTAACAGGAAATATCAGCCGGTCCACTGGATTTTTTTCTACTGACTAGATGGAAAACCTGCAAAATTTCTCCCAAGGTGGTCGTTTCCAGGGCAAAAGTAGGGCGTGTCTTGGATAGAACATCCAATTCTATATTATTTGAGAGGGAGTCCGGACCCTGTATATTCACTGAACCAACAAAGTAGTCATTGTACATATCACAAAGAGCTTGCGGATTCTTAACAAGAGTACCCCCTCCATTCAGAGGTTGCACTTCTGATACTAATTTTAAATTGTTTCCCATTTTTTTGTTTATAACAGACCAGGCTGCCAAGTTCATGTTCGATGCATTAATAAAATTCTCGTCGAGTATCCGCTTTGTTTTCCTTAAAAGGGACTTGCACTGTCCCTTTAATTGAACATATCGTTCTTGGACGTTCTTATTTTTTGTTTTTTAAAAAAGCCAGTGCAGGTCTCTTACTTCCTTTAACATTTTTTTTTATTTCGGGGGTAATCCAAATCATTGTGTTATGTCCGACCCGGGAAAGCCTGGTTAAATGCTGCTTGGACAGTGTTCAAGAATACATCAAACTTAGAATCCAGATCCCTGGAGGAGTAAACAGCCAGCCAGTCCTCCCACTTCAACAGCTTACAGAAAATCTTTCTATTGTTCTCTGAAAAGGCATCACATTCCGACGTTTCTCTTGAGGATCAGTCAGACAGCTCAGGTCCACTGAGATGGCCAAGTGATCCGAGAGTACCGTTCTTAGCAATTGGGGATTCTCACATCCCGGGTAATCTAATCCTTTCCTATATCATGTGTGACACCCGATATTTAAATTTTCACTTAGCAATAGTTATTGCGAAAATAAATAATTGTAAGTGCGGCTTTGTTCGATTTTGATACCGATCACGTGGATTTGTTTTAGTCGTGTCCATCTTGAACGTAAATCCACTATACTCCCTAATTTAAATATCAAGTGACAATATTTCCACAACTTATTGTTCCTTTGGGGAACAAGGACGGATATACTCTGAAAGCCCTTAACATCATAAGCAATCAGCGTTGGCAACAGTTGGTTGAAATGTCACCGATCAGTTTTTATTTGAAAAATCCGTGAGCCAGACTTAAAAATTATTAAAATGAAAATAAATCACCAAACTGACCGTTTAGAAACATATTACAAGTTTTGCGACAAGAATGCTGATAGAAAGAAGGTTGACAAAAACTTGAATAGATAAATCCAGGTAACCTTTAAATCTGGACCATTACAGCATGCAAGTGAAACCGACTTTTCGAATTTTTTTAACACAAGGCAAAATACACTTCAGTCGGTTAGTTACCTTCTAGAGTCTTAGACACATAAAGTGTGCCTGAAACACTTTGACAATCTGTCAAGGAACAAGTTCGACAAACGTCTCTACTTATTCACAACATCTTAACCTCACCAGGATCCTTATGCCGAAGAAGGTGTCTATTAAAATAAGATTTATACTTAGTTTGAAAGGCACATTGAGTGCATTTAAACATAATGACTTCCCCTGGATCCTTATGCCGAAGAAGGTGACTGTTTAGATTTCTTTTCAACTTAGTTTGATAATCACATTGACTGCATTTAAACATATTAACTTCCCCTGGCTCCTTATGCCGAATAAGGTGACTGTTTAAATTCCTTTTCAACTTGGTTTGATAGGCACATTGACTGCATTTAAACATGTTAACCTCCCCAGGATCATTATGCCGGAGAAGGTGTCTGTTAAAACAAGATTTATACTTGGTTTGAAAGGCACATTGAGTACATTTAAACATTTTGACTTCCCCTGGATCCTTATGCCGAAGAAGGTGACTGTTAAAATAAGATTTATACTTAGTTTCAAAGGAACATTGAGTGCATTTAAAGACATTGACTTCCCCTGAATCCTTATGCCGAAGAAGGTGACTGTTAAAATGAGATTTATACTTGGTTTGAAAGGCGCAATGAGTGCATTTAAACATATTGACTTCCCCTGGCTCCTTATGCCGAAGAAGGTGACTGTTTAAATTTCCTTTCAACTTAGTTTGATAGGCACATTGACTGCATTTAAAGATATTTACTTTCCCTGAATCCTTATGCTGAAGAAGGTGACTGTTAAAATAATATTTATACTTGGTTTGAAAGGCACATTGCGTGCATTTAAACACATTGACTTCCCCTGGATCCTTATGCCGAAGAAGATGACTGTTTAAATCACTTTTAAACTTAGTTTGGTAAGCACATTGACTGCATTTAAACATGGTAACTTCCCCTGGATCCTTATGCCGAAGAAGGTGACTGTTTAAATTTTTTTTCAACTTAGTTTGATAGGCACATTGACCGCATTTAAACATATTGACTTCCCCTGGATCATTATGCCGAAGTAGATGACTCTTAATATAACTTCTAAACTTAGTTTGATAGGCACATTGACCGCATTTAAACATATTGACCTCCCCTGGATCCCTATGCCGAAGAAGGTGACTGTTTAAATTCCTTTTAAACGGAGTTTGATAGACACACTGACTGCATTTAAACATATTGACTTCCCCTGGATCCATATGCCGAAGAAGGTGATTGTTAAAATGAGATTTATATTTAGTTTGATAGACACATTGACCGCATTTAAACATATTAACTTTCGCTGGATCCATGTGTTGGAGAAGGTGCGACTTTAAATTGTCTTCTCGAATGCTTTGATAATCGCATTGATCGCATTTAAACATATTCACTTCCCCCGGATTCTTATGCCGAAGAAGGTGTCTGTTTAAATCCCTTTTAATCCTAGTTTGATAGGCACATTGACTGCATTTAAACATGGTAACTTCCCCTGGATCTTTATGCCGAAGGAGGTGACTGTTTAAAGAACTTTTAAACTTAGTTTGAAAGTCACAATGACTACATTTAAACAATCTAACTTTTGCTGGATTCTTACGGAGACGGTGCTTGTCTAAATTTCCTTGCGGAAATACCAGTGGCTGATGATGAGTCTGGAGTCTGCAATTTTGAAGTTCGCCAATGCTGTAATAGAGAAAAATATTATATTAGTAGTAAAAGTTAATTTTTAGTAATATTATCATATACCTTTCTTTAAATATCTCGCCCAATAGGTGATTTTCCAATTAGTAAATAAAAAAAATTAAATCTTCAGAATGAGCGCTATGTGTTCTCAAGACAACAGAGAATGAAACATTGGTGTGAATCTAATTATCTCAAACTGAATGTTGAAAAAACAAACTTAATTACGCTTAAAAAAGCGGAACTTCCTGATTTCTTTATATGTTCCCTTAAACAAACCAACCAAACTAAGTTTCTGGGACTTATTATTGACCCCAATTTAAATTAGAGTACACAAATACAATCAACTACAGCTCGTATAATTTGTGGATATTGCGTCCGAGTATGAACAACACGATGTTCATTTTCTTGGCTCCAATACCGGCAATTTTGAACATTTGGTTCGTTGTTAAGGGTAAATGTCATCGGTAAAACAAATATTTCTCAAAAAATCCCTATTATTATTTGCTATTTTCATTACCTCAAAACGGAATACCATTCTCCGTTCTTCATCACCTTGCCGTAGCTCTTAATGTTTTTCATACTTGTAAGGAAAATATATATAATATATTTTTTAATTCAAATTAAATTTAAATTTTCAAGGGGGAGCTAATCAGTTGCGACACTTCTACAAATTTCTAAAAAATTCACACATTATGAGCCTTTTGTTGACTATCCTCTAAAAACCGAAATTCAATGAAAATTTATTCCTCCTAGGTCTCAACACAAATGGAAGCAATTTTGAATTCAAGACCGTTGTGTCCGTTAACAAATGATCCGTCTGACGTCAGTTGCTTGACGCCAGGGAATTTTTTAATCGGAAAAAGTTTAACTGAATATCCTGAGAAGGATTTAAGCGATGTCCCTGAAAATATGCTTAAGTTTTGGCAACAATGTATAATACAACAAGTTTTTTGGAAACGATGGACTGTGGATTATTTAAACCGACTTCAAAATTGCCCAAACTGGCTAAAAAATACGAAAAATATCAGTCCGAACGACATAGTCTTATTGAGAGAAGATAACGTCCCGCCCTTGCAGTGGCCGTTGGCACGCGTACTGGAAGTTTATCCAGGTAAGGATGGTAAAGTTAGGGTGTTGAGCTTAAAGACAGCGACAGGTGTGTTTACTTGATCGATCACCAAGGTGTCGCCTCTGCTATATGACGACATAAACATAAATATGAACCGTATCCGAAACTAATGTTTTGGTAAAATTAGAGTAAGTTATTACAGCGGTAATAATTCCATTTTCTTTCTTAGAGTTTAAAGTTTCGTAATTTCATTTAATTGAATAAGTTAGGATTGGCTTACTAACATTTATTCAAACTTGGCACATGGGTATATTATATCGGCCTCTTCAAAAATTACAATACAATTTGTCTCTAAAATGTACAGAGGAGCCAATATTTAGCCACCTCAAAATTTACATGGGATTTCCTATGTTCAACTAAGTCATGCATCACCCGGTATATCAACTAGGATATTATGTAAACTATAATGGTAAATGTTATATGTGATGTTTATATACATTCTTATTATTGACCGCCAGTATGGATTCCGTAAGTCTAGATCAACAGGAGACCTTCTCGGTTATGTTACTCAGGTTTGGAACAACGCAATAGAACATCATGGGGAGTCCCGGGCGGTAGCACTGGACATTTCCAAGGCTTTTGACCGAGTATGGCATGAGGGGCTCCTAACTAAAGTGAGAGCATACGGAATGCCGGCTCAATTTTGTTCAAGGCTGTCGAGCTTTCTTAAAGACCGTTCTCTGCGAGTGGCGATGGACGGATTTCTTTCAGACACATTTAACATCAACGCCGGAGTGCCTCAAGGTTCTATATTGGCTGTCACCCTCTTCTTACTATACATTAACGATCTTTTGGAAAAAACTAAAAATCCTATATAGGTATAGCTTCGCTGATGACAGCACACTTGTTACATCTTTTACTTTGGATGCTCGGACATCGGCTGCCAATGCACATCTCTATAGGCAGCAAGAGGCCTCACATCTCAACAAAGACCTGAAAGAAATTCTGTCTTGGGGTGACAGTAACCAAGTAGAATTTAACGCTAAAAAGACCCAGGCGGCAGTTTTTTTCTAAAAAAGTTAATGTTGAAGAACCGGATATAGTTAAGGCGGGACACTCGATTCCCTTAGCTTCATCAATTCATTTATTGGGCGTTAATTTAGATAGTCATATGTCTTGGCATAGTCACGTTGCGGCCATTGCTAAGGCATCCTCCCAGAAGCTTGGAGTACTTTTCCAAACTAAGAACCTTTAAACACCCCAACAACTTTTGATGCTCTACAAAGCCCAAATTCGAGAATCGCTGGAGTACTGTTCGCATATTTGGGGCTCTGCTCCTAAACATACCCTAAGATTGCTAGATTCCATTGAAAGAAGAGTCATTCGCTTGATCGGTGACCATAGTCTGACAAACAACCTGGAAAGCCTTGAACATCGAAGGCGGGTTGGCGACTTAAGTCTATTTTACAAATGTTTTAATGGCAAGTGCTCAACTGAGGTTGCCCGCTTGATACGACCCAGAGCGGTGCATGGTAGAAATACACGACGAGCCACTGCAGCCCACCAGTACGCGGTTTAGCATAGTGTCCCTCGAACGACACTGTTTCAAAATTCCTTCATCTGGAGAACGTCATTATACGCTGGAACGGCCTACCTGAGATCGTGTTCCCCAACGAGTATAATCTTCCAAAGATTCAAGACCAACGTGAATCGTTTCCTGCGCACACGCACCACCCGCAGAGCGTCATAAAGTATTTATCCTACCGTGCTCATCCCAATCATAAAAAGAAATTGTATTTCAAAAAAAATGCTTTTACTACGAATAAAACATACTATTTTTTCTTCAAACAAATTTTTTCTTGAAACAAATTTTAAATTTGTTTCATTTAAAAATGTGAAGTTTCGAATTTTACCTGCTAGCGTTGCTATGGATTTATTTTATTATTGTATTGTTTGATACCGACGCATAATTCGATTTGACAAGTGTCAGTGAATCTTATTACAAGCAATTCCCAAGCTTTAATTTCCTGTTTTAAAAATACCATTTTTTTTAATCGAACACTTTACTTTAAATAAAAATGTCAGAATCAGAATTTACCTGTACGCCCCCGGAGGTTGCCAAAATTGCAGCAGATGTCGTGGACAATTTGTTGGCAACCAAATCCAGTAGTATTTACGAAGCTGAGTTCAAAAGATTCCAGAGATGGTATAATGAGAAAGACATTTGAAGCTACGTGCTTATTTAAAAAAGCAAAATGAAGGCTACACTCCCAAAAAAGCTAAAGTATTTACCAGGGAACAATTTGAAAATTTTCTATCTGAAGCTCCTAATCAGAAGTATTTGGGAATTAAGCTGGATTTATAAACTCGAAGCCGGCGTCGGCGCTCGCGCTGGCGTGGGCGCTGGAAGTTAAACAAGTGAATCGTAATTAAGTGATTTATAAACTTCGCCGGCTGGCGTTCGACATAAACCATCTTTATCCTTCCAGCGCCGGCGTTCGTGAAAAATCCGTAGCGCCGCGTCATAACCAATGGGATTTAAGCATTTCTATCAAGTCATGTTTGGCATCTGCCAATCTGTCAATGGCCAATCGTCATTTTAATTTTACTACCGCTAAGACACCAAGTAACTTCTTCTTCCTTGCTAAATCAATTTATTTAACTCTTTCTTTTTGTTGTAATAACTGGCTAGAGAAAATACCACCTGAACTAAAATGTCACAAGTGTCAGATTATGTTTTTGTTTGTCAACACTGCGAACGCGAACGCCAAATTTATAAATGCCCACTATGCTTGTCTACGACGAACGCTGGCGCCGACGCCGGCGAAAGTTTATAAATCCAGCTTTAAGTTAAATTTAGATATTATGACAAAGATTACAAGTTTTTTTATGAAATATATTATTGTATTTTTAGATTGTACTTGTTATTGGTATTTCTGCCGCATGCCGATGTAAAGAAATTGTAAAAATGACCGTTCATGACAAACAAGACTTAGGATCTGCCATTCACATAAGAATTCCTGATAGTAAAACTAGAAAACCCCGATCGTTTATATAAAAAAATATGCATCATTACGCCCAGAAGGCATGAATGAGAAAAGATTCTTTTTTAATTTGTAAATGGTCGCTGTTGTCGCATGGTAATGGGAATTTATAAGATAAGTACTACTCCTAAGAAAGCTGCAGTTTTCTTAAAATTACCTGATGCCACAGAATATATCGGTCACTGTTTAAGGATAACTTCAACTACACTGTTTCTAGATGCAGGTGCAGACATTACGTGTTTAAAGCGCCACGGGGGATGGAAATCCAATAGTGTAGCTGAATAACAATTGAGGAATCGATGATCAACAAGAAAGATATTGCAAAAAAAATTTTACAACCTCATTTTACTGAACCAGTCCCTATTAACATTGACATAAATTCAACAGCATGTGGTTCCACGGAGGGTTTAACGCTAGAAAATACAAAAACAAGTCAGGATCGCAACATCTTGTGTTAATTTTTCTGGGGCCACAATAAATAACTGTACTTTTAATCTGATGTTTAATAAATAGTTCATTGTTGTATTTTTTAAAAATAAATACAGTATACAAATATCCAATATTTCTTGTATTTTTCAACATTATTTATTTATGACACACACACTAAACTTTTACTTCCGCTACCTATAGCAACCGTCTACTGTAAAAAAAGCAAAACTTTAACGTCAAGAAATTAGTAGAAAAATGTAAAGTTTATTGACGTTTGAAGAAAAAAATAATTTTCCTTATAAATATGAAAAACAAATTGTGGACAAACTCAGGACCAAACCCGGGCCAACGGCGTCAAAACCAACGGCTCTGATAACTGAACCAATGCATTTGCAAAAGGAAATTAGTATTAGTAAGGTAAACACCTTAACAATTGGGAAGCAATGGAAAGTATATTACAAAATGTATGGAAGAACTACGGCGATTTTTCTCAATATTTATAACACTTTCAGGGCGCAAAACTATGCAGTATTAACACTACGTTAAATTCAAACTATTGTCCATGTGTTTGTTTCATAGGCGACTCTTTAAAATTATTGGTAATATTGAAAATTCGTGATTTTTTTGGCAGTTTTCCTGGTATAAAAATAAGGTGTTCGCCTTGGATAACGCCTAAACTATGAGATACTTATAGAAAGTGCTATATAAGCGTTACATGGTCTACAATGGAGCATAACGTAAAAATATTTTACGATATACAGGATGACTTAAAAAAATGGAAGTACCTACATAAAAATTCATTTTTAAAATGAAACGCCCTATATATTTTCTCTGTTTCTGATCTAGCTAGAAAGAAGTTCTACAGTCCTATTTACTCTTTAGAATTTGATTGCTGCGTTGTCAAGTAAATAATTCTTTTCTCGAATTTTAAAAATTTTATTGAACTTATTAAAAAAATCATAGTTGTCTATGAAATCAATAGAATTAAATGAAATATTTATCATCGCATTATCAAATTCTTATTGTTAAAAAGTGATGGGGGGGAATTAAATAAAAACATTTTTTCCAATCCACGGTTTACAGGAAAATTCAATTTTTTGCACAATGTATTAAAAAATTTTAAATTCTAAATATACATTTTACGTCTCTTGAGGAGCGCTTCATATTTTCTCGAAAATCTAACATTTCAAAAATGTTCAGGTATTGCAAAAAAATTATTTGAAATGCTTTATCTAATGGTCTAAACCTCATATTGATCCGTCTACTCGAGCTCAAGCTAGTAAGTACCAAAAAGTGGCCTGTTTTGATTTTCACTCGAGCAGAGAAAATATTTGTCATTTCCCGATCGTGCCCAAAAACTAACCATACGCACAATCCTGTATGTGCAGCGTCGTAAACATACGAGTATATAACAATCTAACATTTTGTTTTAATAAGTATCTCTGATAGGAAAAAAGTAATATGCATAGTGGCGCCCGGTAAAATAGTGCACCTAAACTTAAACAAAGTATACCTGTTTTCACTTGTTTCAGATTCGTCCTTCTTAATGTCTAGTTCTTCGATTTTAATTTTCCAATCCCCATACATCTGATCAGTTTCTGCTTCACCCTCTTCAACTTTAACCTCTGCTTCTGTTTGGTCAGGAAATATTCGTTTGCCCCTGTAAAACATAAAATGGTCCCTCATTAGGCGGGACAAAAACAAAAACTGTTTATTGTTTTTACGAGAAAGATCCCTTTACTCGTGTATTCATTGGTCATATTTTGGTGATGTATAAATTAAATTACTCAAGTAGGAGAGGAGAAGGTATTACTAAATATCGATAAACAGCACCAGAATTAATTTTTATAATGATATAGGTAGGGTCAATAGGCTTGTTACCGATATTTTTTTTATGGTGTTCAATAGAATTCAATAAGCTGTTAAACTTTCAGCTCCCTAAGTATATTCAATCCTTAGATATTCAATGTTAGAGATTGGGTTTCAGTACAAAGCGCTTTGCCGACTCGTGACGCCATTCTACATATACACCACAGCTCGCGGGTCGCCAAACGCGAACGAGTTTGAGTTTACTAATTGCTACACAGTTGTCAGTATAGTCAGCAATCCATTATATTCCATCTGAAGATTGTGTTTGGTTCCAATTTACATGATTGTTATTATTTGCACCATTAATTTTTATTGCAGGCAATGATTTCAGTGGATATAATGGTTTTATCAAAGCAGGTTCTGGAAATTTACCAGAAGTAGATATTTTTATGATGTTTGACTATTTTATTAAAAATAAAGATTTTATATTTTGATGAAAAACTTGTTAATTTTATGATAAAACCACTGAATGATGAATGCAGTGAATTATAAATACAGTATTGGCAGCTTTTCACGAAAATCAGTATATAAACAAAAATAAATTGACTGAATCAAGTCTCCCGGTGTATAAACCATCCCCAGACTCCCCTACCTAAACCTAAACAAAGTATACCTGTTTTCACTTGTTTGAGATTCGTCCTCCTTGATTTCTAGTTCTTCGTTTTTAATTTTCCAATCCCCATACACCTGATCAGTTCCTGCTTCACCCTCTTCAACTTTGACCTCGGCTTCTGTTTGGTCAGGAAATATTTGTTTGTCGCTGTAAAACATAAAATGATCCCTTTTTAGGCGGGACAAAAACAAAAATGGTTTATTGTTTTTACGAGAAAGATTTAAAATTGTTTCACTTTTTGGCAAACACATGCATCGATTAATTTAAATCAAAATATCTCAAAAACGGCTGCTTGTAGCGACTTTTGACAGGCACGACATTTTCACGTAAAAATGATAGAGGAATCGAAATAGAAAATGTGATACATACATGCACGAAAAAGTTGTGACTCCCCAAGAGAAAAAAGACCTGTAGGTGGCGCCCCCTACAATTAAGTGTGAAACTAAGTTCAAATTTAAATTTCTCATATTAAAAAATCCCCAAATACCAATTTTCGTCCAAATGTAGACATTATTTCAACAATTATTTACGAAAAACAAAAATAAAAATAAATTTTTAACACCCTGTAACTCAAAAATGAAGGGCTTGCGGACTCATGCTTATATGAACTTTTCATCTTATAAATAACTGAGGAATCGTCCTGTAAAATATCGGACACTTATTAAATAACTCCCTGTATAGTTAAGATTCCGAATGATTTGAAGATGCCCTTCAGCTGTCATTATAACCCATTTCATCGCCCTCAAAAGAAGTTTTTGGGTAACAAATAATTTCTCCATCAAACTATTGCTACCCCAAAACATAATTCGGCTTTGATCAAGTCATTCAATCATGTATCAAACTGAGCAGAGGTTAATAATGTAAAACATCTTGAATGCATAATTTTTTACATTTTAATTATAAACGCCCGGTTAGTTTGATACTTGATTAAATGACTTAATCAAAGTGGAAAGTATTCTAGCCCTGGGTAGATTATTTTATTACACTCACTGTAGTAAAGTCACACTCAAATAAAATAAAATTTACACTACAATAATATGATATTTACACTAATTAATCACAAATTACCATTAAGAAATGGTTAACTTACACCTCTTATTATTTCTTTGACACCCTAGAAGGATAGGTTTACAATCTGTGAGTTTAATTTACACTCGATAGTGTAAATGTACCTACCCATAAATAAGAAGAATTAACACTCATCAAAAAGTAAAAAACCATTCAAAAATGTCTTTTTTACAAGATATACTGATTGGTTAATATACCCTATTGAGTGTAGTCCTATATGTACCACCACTGAGTGTTAAATTTAACACTCAATTTTTTACTGTGATGAAAAACTTTATTTTCATACTTCTCCAAATACAGCTTATGCATCTTCGAGATATTTAATTCTGCAGGCAAAAAAAACTTGTGATAATTTTTTTCCCGGCTTTAATCAGAACTCTTCTTGGGAAGCTGTTTATATGATTTTCTATGTTTTGTAATATTTCATCTGGCATCTTATTATGGCGATTCTGGTACTTCCCTCTCATATCAGGTTGCGCGAATATTTCACTTTTCAGTGAAGAGGCAAGACGATCATCACGATGCTGATGATAATGTTCAGTTAGTCCAAAACGGATCAATAACAAAAAAATAGAGGTAAAATAGTATATTATTTTTTCCCATGCAACAGTTTGTTTTTCACTACGCCCTTGACAAAAACTAACAAGATTGATAGAAATAAAATTTAACGAGCAAGATAATTTACCTTGTACGAAAGTGAAACATCTTTTGCATTTCTTTGCCCTGTTGTTGGTCGTTTTCTTGCCACTGATTTTAAAGGAATCGATCCACCCAACTATAAGTCTTGCTTCTCTTTGTTTCCTAATTCGTTGAAAGAAGAGAGAATAGACATTCTTTGTGCGTCATTTATTTTGTGAAACTGTTCTTTTGGGTACAACCTTTTTAACTGAGTTTACATGCTCTACTCCGCAGGCTTTCAACTTTTTCCTCACATTTCTTTGCCAGGCACTTTCGTTTCTTACTCGTTTTCTACCTCTTTTTGTTCTCGGCGTCGACACATCAAAAATTCTGCGAACGCGCTTTTTTTTTTAATCGACCTTTCATCCGGTGCTGGGTTGGTCCAAATCACTCGGAACATATTCACTGCCCGAAGTCTTGAAATATCACTATCGCTATCATCATCTGTTCCAATTATTATTGGTGCTAATTGTTTATATGGATAGTTATAGGATTTTTCCACTTTTTCAACATGTGTAACAGAATTTGCCCAACTTTGTGAAGGGATGTTAAAAACTTCAGTTTCTATAAGCTACACTGGAGTTAATAGTAGGGCAAATATTGTTACGACGAATAACAGATTTCAGTTGCTGCCAAACATACAAACAAAGTTTAGAACAGAGGTCAAAGCACTACTGGCCACTAAAGCTTACTGTTCAATTGATGAATTTTTGAATGATGTGTCAAGGTAAAAGATGACTGTCCAATAAAGTTGTCATTTTGAGGAATATTTGAACATCTTCTTAAATCCTAAAGTTCTAACAATTTAATAGTACCTACCTATTAATTAGTAAAATATTGAAACATGTAAAATGTCATAATTAACCTTGTAATTGAATACTTTATTTTAGTTTTATTCAGATTAATTTGTACTCATAAATACACCTTTAATATTTTCGATGTACGAGTTTTTATAACAATAAAGCACACATTTCAAAATGACAACTTTATTTGACAGTCATCTTTTACCTTGACTGGTGCCCGCAAATACGGGGCCATAAAAAGGAGAAATAGTTAAAAAGAAATCGGCGATAACCCGTAAACGGGCTCATCAAAAATATCTAAAGTTATTCTTTTGAATGTGGGTTTTAGTGCTCTTTAATAAACCTAAATAGAATTTTTCTCTAAAATAATTAGGGAAGCCAATAATTGACCCCATTTAAAATTACATGGGATTTCCTATGTCCCGCTCGACGATGCAACACCCGGTATACAGTCTTGAGAACATAATTTGTTTTATGGGATTAACCCTCTCGTTTTGAATCAGGTAAAAATCGGTGTTTTAAAAGTCAACTATGGTTCAGCCTTTAAACTTATGTTATTATTACTGTGTATCCGTAGGCTGAGTAGCTGGCTCGTGAGTAGATCTGTTGATTTAATAAAACACTATATTTAATTCCAACAGCATTTTATTCGTAAGGTAGCACTAACATTTTATTTACAATATCCACTTTATAACTTCCCACTATCTGAGAATACACTACATCAAATTACTAGTTACACTTCAAATTGCATTCACACATACGTTTCCATAGTACTCAATACTTTCACATTGTATTAACTTATTGAACTTTGTTTTTGTTAACTTTAACTACATAGTACAAGAAATGTGGACCATTTCCACTCGGTGACGTGCTTTACCTTTTAAAAGCAGTCGTGTGACATGCACCGCCGAACTCTCGGGGAACAGTCTTTTGATAAACTTATATTTTATGCGTTTAGCCAAACTCTGCATGGCGACCGTCTGGAGGCTGCGTTGCCTCATCCCTTCTCGCGTCTGTCTCCCTTCCTCACGCAGCTTGGTAGGTGATTATTTTTGGTGAAGCGCCTAATTACATATGACAACAATGCCGCGCTGTTACTATGTGGGTTTTATGATGAATCTTGGATATTTACGTATACGTGAGGAAAAGAGATGAACTAATAAAAACGCAGACAGCACAGGGTTTGTTATTGCATCGTGCGATAGCTACATAAGCGTTATATATACACTATATACATCAATTAGACTTCCAAGAATGCCATCAGTGGCGTTCTTTGCTTTAACATTCGGCGTGTTCTCAACATTCTCTCCCCCCCCCCCCCCGGTGGAGCACTCGTGCTTCAACTACAACCTTAACAATCAATACGAACACATGGTTATCTACACAAACTACTGAACTCGAATGCATCCAGTTATTACTACCGTTATTCGACAATAAACCTTAAGTCCAAACACAGTTTGGAGCTCTTAACCTACTTAACTTAATTTACACTATCTCCCGACATTTGATATTTCGTTTTACATTAATGACTTTCTGATAACTCGATGTTATCAACTCCGCACTAATTGATCTTTACGCAACGCGCACTGAATAGGTGTCACTCACCACGTGACGCTACACTAATACATCATAAGATTTTACATTAGTTGAACCTTAAAACTAACATTTTACATCCAGTATATTCAGATGCCATAGCACAGACTGTATAATTTTTCATATGTAACCCGATCATCAGATTAAATTTATATGTAGCCGTTTTCCTGAACAGACGCAGAATAGTGCCGTACTTTTTGATCATAGTTTGCTCATTGTCACATCGTTGCTGACAGACAAGAACAACAGAAAATTAGAAAGTTGACGAAGTATTACTTTTTTTGCTCCCCTTAAAACCAATATTTTTATTTCCCCGTAACTTGAAAATTCCATTTATACTCAAGTAACAATCAGTATAGATTGAACACACACACCATAATACAGCTTCCTGAGCCGAGAGGACGCAGTTCAGCTCCTCAAGCTGAAAAGGTCGAAAACGAGAATCAGTGTAAACTGACCATACACACCAAAGCTACAACTTCCTGTAGACTGAAAACGCAGTTCAGCTCCCTAAGCTGAAAAGGTCGAAGAACGAAAATCACCAATCTGGTCACGGCGTGACCAGAACTGTTGCCATCCACCACATGAATGCAACCTAACCCGTGTGTCCACATAGACCGTTAAAAGAGATTGCCAAACGTTAGTTTGCGCGCTCTCGCTTCGATGCTTGGTTAGAGCAAAGGACCAACAAAAAAAGCAAAAATTTGCAAAAGATCATTTACTTTTTTAGGTTGCCCAGGGATTATCGGTCTATAACCCCAGTAACTTTTGTGGCAAGCTACCAAACCGAAACAGGGAGGAAACCTGGAATAAAAAATACTTAAACACTAATAGTCTTTTTGACTTAGTCACCGGCTGTACAACTAACCTAACTTGAGGCGACAAGCAACTATGTGCTAGACCCTAAACTAATAAAATACTTATTTACTCGTGATGACGCTCCAGAGTCACATCTGACTCGTCATACAATAGAGGGGACACTTTAACTATTGACCTAGTAAACACACTAGTCGCAGTTTTTAACTTAATAACTCTTACATTCCCGTCTTTCCCAGGATACACTTCCAGAACGCGCGCTAGCGGCCATTGCAATGGAGGTACGTTATCCTCTCTCAGTAGCACTATATCATTCGGAATGATGTTTCGTGTGGCTTTCAGCCACTTTGGGCAATTTTGAAGGTGATTGAGATAATCGACTGACCATCGTTTCCAAAAAAATTGTTGAATCTTAGTGCATTGTTGCCAAAAATTTAACCTATTATCGTGAATCTCCGTCAAATCTTTTTCCGGGTATGCAGTTAAACTTTCTCCTATTAAAAAATGCCCGGGCGTCAAGTAGCTAAAATCTGAAGGGTCATTAGTAAGTAGGCATAGTGGCCGTGAATTTAGAACCGCTTCTATCTGAGTTAACACCGTATAGAATTCCTCGAACGTGAATTTTGAATTGCCCATTAATCTGAAAATATGATGTTTCGCGCTCTTTACTGCCGCTTCCCATAATCCGCCCCAATGAGGAGCTCTAGGGGGAATGAATTTCCACTGAATTTCATTTTGAGCAAGATAATCCAAAAATGGCGTACAATTTTGTGAATTGTTGAAAAATTTGTACATTTCGTACAGCTGATTATTTGTTCCCTGAAAATTGGTAGCGTTGTCACTGTAGATCACTGTCGGGTTACCTCTACGCGCAATAAATCGTTTTAAAGTCATTATAAAAGATTCCGTAGATAAACTGGTCACTAGTTCAATATGAATTGCTTTTGTGGACATGCACACAAATATCGCAATGTACGCCCTGATGATCGAAGCTTTCCTCAATCGAGAGGATTTTATTAGGAATGGGCCACCGTAATCGATTCCTACTTCCTTCGGAAGATCTGCCATAATTTGCTGAGCTGGATGCGCTCTAAACCGAGTGCACGTTGTGCAATTCCTTACTGCTTTTTTTGCTTCTCGCAACCCGTTTAATGGCCAAAATCGTAACCTGAAATTCGCTAGCACCGATTGCGAACCTGCATGTCCCAATCTCAAATGTTTGTACTTTAACATGATTTGTAATCTATCATTATGTGAGGGCAATAAATAAGGGTGTTTTTGATCAAACGAGATATCTGCATGTTCCAATCTACCTCCCACTCTGATTAGCTGGTTTGAATCCAAAAAAAGTTTAAGATGTTTTAATTGTTTATTTGAAATTATTTGTTTATTTTTCAACTCTGAAATTTCTTTAGAGAAATGCTGGCTCTGCAAATTCTGTACTATAAACCGTTGAGATTTTTCCAGTTCGTTGACCGTGATCGTTGGTTCCTGAATTTTATCATTTCTATTTTTCGTGTTATGTATAAATCTAAACATGAAAGCCAAAGCGCGCACTAGACGTGAAAAATTAGAAAAACGTGAAAAATAGTCTATCCAAAACTCATAAGGCTCGGCCCTGCGTACTGCGACAAGTGCTATTTTCTTTTGTTCAGGAATATTAGCAACACTCACCTGTTCAATGTATAAGTTCAAGTCCAAGTGGACATCAAGTAGAAATTTAGGTCCGTGAAACCAAAGTCCTGAAGTTATTACATCTGTCGAGAAATTTCCGCGAGACAGAATGTCTGCCGGGTTATCAGCTGATTTTATATATCTCAATTTACTATGCTCTGTAATGGTTTGAATCATAGATACTCTGTGAGCCACGAATGTAGACCACCTGCTTGGGTCATCGTTGCACCAAGCGATAACTATTTTTGAATCTGACCACAAATTTACTGATGAAAAAGTCACGGTTTCGCTGAAAATATTCAGAATTTTTTGCGTTAGCTGCGCCAACAACACCAATGCGCAGAGTTCAAGCCTTGGCACTGTAATAGTTTTGATTGGAGCCACCCTGGATTTAGACGAAATCAGAGTGCTCGATGCCGAGTTATTATCGTATAAAATTCTAAAGTATACGCACGCACCGTACGCCATTGTGCTGGCATCTGCAAATCCGTGTAATTCTATGTTCGAAATTGTTTTGTCCCTACAAATTTTTCTAGGAATTTCCAAAGCTGCAAGAAGTGAAACCATAAAAATGCGTTCCATTCGTTTAATAAATCGCTGTTAGTGACTTCTGTATCCCAATCTAATTTTTGGATCCAAAACTTTTGCATTAGGATATTTCCCCGTACCACCACTGGATTAATTAGTCCCAAAGGGTCGAAACATTGTGCCAAAATTGACAGAATAACTCTCTTTGTTGGTGCCTTAGTTGTAGTGTCGACAGGAATCGAGATTTTTAACATGTCAACATCTGGAAGCCATTTTAGACCTAAAACCTTGTTTGGCGCATTGTCAAAATTTAAATCATATTCAGCCAGTTGTTGCTCCGAAATAGACACGAGAAATTGGTTAGAGTTTGAACACCATTTGTGTAATGTGAAACCAAACTTACCCAATAAATTTTTTAATTGCAGGTGCAATTGGCTTAACTGCTCAACATTATCGCAACCTGCCAGAATATCGTCAACGTAACATTGAGACTTCAATGCGTGTGAAGCTACCGGAAACTCCTCGGCGCCCAAATTTGCTACTTCCTGAATCACTCTAGTGGCCAAAAACGGAGCTGAATTCGTGCCATACGTTACACTTTGCAACTCGATACATTTTAATTCATCCTGAGGGTCATCTCTTCAAAGAATATTTTGCAAAAACGTATGGTCCGGATTAATTGCGATTTGTCTGTACATTTTTCTTATATCTGATGTCAACACAAACTGATAGAATCTAAACCTACACAGTATATCAAACAATTCAGGCTGTACCTGATAACCTTTTAAGGTGACGTCATTCAAAGAATATCCTGATGATGATTTAGCTGATGCGTAGAAAACTACACGCAGTTTTGTCCTTAGACTAGCTTCCCTGATAACGCATAAATGAGGAATATAATATTTATTGTTATTGGTTTTATTTTGCAAATTCATCGGTACGTATTTAGCGTGGCCGAGTTCCACGTATTCGTCAATAAACCGTTTATAGTCGTCAAATAATTGCGGGTCTCGTTGTAATCTTTTTTCCAATGAGAAAAACCGTTTTTCTGCCATTTTAAATGAATTTCCTAAATTTTCGTATGCACTTGGTGTTATAAAAGGCATATTAACTTGGAACGAACCGTTATCTAACTGCTTAGTTGTGCTAACGAATATATCCTCTGCCAACTTATCATCGATTGACAATGCAGGCTTCGAAGACACTTACTCAATTGACCAAAATTTTGTCAGCATGTCATCCACTTCCTGTGTTTGAAGAAAAAAAGAAGCGCTACTATTGGACGCGTTTATATTTCGCACGGGCCCTGAAGCAACACAGTGGGCTGGGACCGTCCCTGCTATAATCCACCCGAGTGTGGTATTAACTAACGTGGGCATATTGCTCCCTAATGAACAATAGCCTGTGCTCAAAATTGTGTAATAAATATCCGCGCCTAAAAGCATCTCGATATCTGAAGAGATGTTAAATGTGGGGTCTGCCAGTTGGCTGCGCTGTTCATAGAGAATGTCGAGATTATCTACATCGATCGGTATCTGAGGAAGTTTATATGTTATGTTTTCTAGGATTATACACGATGGAACCGCGTGACAAATATCCTGTCGTTTCGAGTATATATTTACGTTTGTCATTTTATTTGACATAAAACTATTTTGCGATACGCTGGAAATATTTAAACTATGTTTGTATACGTCACAACCTAGCTTGTCTACTAAAGCCTGAGTAATAAAAGAGTTTTGGCTACCACTGTCCAAAAGTACCTTTGCTGTTATAATCTGGCCATTTTTGCCTGCAACATTTACCTGTGCAGTAGCTAATAACACATTTGACTGTTTTGTGGCCACTGCTGAAAGCGATCCCGTTTGATTTCGATTGTGTTGGCCGTTCCATCGCCTTGAGAAGGCTGTTCCGTAGAATTTCTCGAAATATTGGTGTCTGTACGCGAGAAATATCCGTAGACCAGCCATAACTGCTGAATAGGCTATTTAGTTTATATAAAAGCAATAATTAATAATAGAATATTAACATTTAATTTCGTGTCAAAGCAACTTGCTGTTCGTCTTTATTTTGTTCACCGTAGTTTTAAGAAAATATAAGTTTTTGTAATTTAGTTAAGGCCCTATCGTGAAAATAAACTTTTTTAAAAGAAACTTCGTCGATCCTGTTATTTAACTGGCGCTGCGAACAGGATAGTGTAATTTCGCCCTTTATCGGTTCCCGTTGTGCGAGAGTGATTTTCAAATCTTTGTGCACTATCCGGACTAAAAAGACTTGTCCTGCTAGACTGTGTACTGTGCATATACACTGAGTCCCAAAACTGTGTGTTTGAGACACGATTTGGTGAAACAAATCGGCTGCCGTGTTGCTAGTGACATTGTGAATCCAGTTCCTGTCTTTCCTGGACGCAGATCGACACCCCAGACATTAGAACCCTTCAGCCACGCCTTTATAGTTATTCTTTGGTTGTGAACCGCTGCAGCATAAGCTTTATGGATTCGTCCTTGATTATTCTGTAAGTAATTGCTGAATTGCCATTTAATGTCTTCTCCCTCTGATCGATTAAAGAATATTTTGTCAAAAAATAGGGTCGCTTTAGGATTAGATTCTGAAAATATAGAAACAGAGAATATTTCTGACAGCGAGTCAGATACTTTAAATAAAACTCTAACTCCCGGAATTCAAAGCGAGTTAATAAATTTATTTGATAGTTTAAGCCTAAATAACAAACCTACTATGGAAAATTTAAGATTTCATACTTCCCTATTGCCAAACTTCTCAGGCAACCAAGAACATTTAGAAAGTTTTATTTTATCTATCAACGAATTTTATACGTTATATTATAGCAATAATGCAAACGAACAAAATACAGTCGTTTTAGCTGCCATTAAATCCAAATTAGTTGATGATGCACGAAATTTTCTACTCTCTAGACCAGACCTAACTAATTGGCCCTCTATTCGAGAAGCATTAAGACAAAAATTCGGTGATCCTATCACATATTTAGTTTTAATGCAACAACTTCAGTATCTAAAAATAAATAGAAATGAAAATATTTTACAGTTTGTAGACAGACTAAAGACATTTGTGCAAAGAATCATTTCTAAGGTACAGTGCGAAGTCAATGATAACACTTCAAAAATCACAATAATCACACAAATAGAAAGTACTTCAGTGTTAATTCTGACAGCAAATTCGCCCCAAACCTTAAAAACGATGCTTATGATTAAATGCCCTAAAACGCTTAATGACGCCCTTACACATGTAGTGAATTACAACATGATTGAATCGCAAGTTAACTTTACAAATAATTGTTCATCTTTTCAAACCACTAATAGAGCAAATCATAATAATCAAAACAACAAACCAATAAATAGGCCATTTAATGCCCCACTTCCACAACCTATAATGCCACCTTCTCAATTCCCCAGTCAACCCATCTTTGTGCAACCCCGACCGATACAAAAATACTTTCCGACAAATTCCCAAGTTTTTGGCAGACAATCAAAACCGACTCCTCCACAAAATAGAAATTATCAAACAAATCGACAAGATGCGCCTGTCCCAATGTCCATATCTACTGCAGGCCCTTCCCGCATCCAACAACAGAGGCAACCCTCAAACAGATTCCAAAATCACTTCCAGAATACCGGACCTAGAAACTTTTCTTCCCAGGAGTTGTTTAATGTAGAGGTACAACCTCAAAACTCATGCGACAACCCCTATGAGGTAACTCAACCCTACGAATATTCTCAAAACTTTCCACAATATTCTTACCCCGAGGAACAATTATTTTACCCACAAGAGGTTGAATCTACTACTCAAAACCATCAAATTCAAAATTTCGAGTTTGAACAAACTACAGATAATTCTGACGAAAATTTTTCAAACCTAGCCTCGAGCCAAACATCAACCTAAATAATATAGCACAGCGAATCGAACTACCATATTTCTATCTGCCCCAAAAACACATTACAGTACTTATCGACTCAGGTGCCTCCGACTCCATCATAACACTACGAATTGCCAAACTATTCCCAGAAAATATATTTATTGAACCTTTTGAGGTTACGGCATGTAAACAGACTTACAAAGAAAATGAAAACTTAAGAATCCCATTACTTCAAGAATTAGGCATTAACCAAGACTTTAAGCTACGAGTTTTAAATTGGCACAACGACTTTGACGCACTTATAGGTACTAAAGACCTTAAAAACTTAAATGCTCTCATAAACTATGAAAATAAAACCCTAACGTTAAAGAATATTAAAATCCCCTTTTCGCTTGCTTATAATAAACCACTGAATCACCCTGTCGAAAATCTTAACAATAATTTTCTTATAATACCAGTTAACTATGAGAAGGGCATGGCCATTTTACCCTCATTCACAATCAACGACCATATAATCCCAGACTCCCTGATTGACGTAAATAACGACTTTTGTAAAATCCCCAATCCAACTCCTAATGTGAATGTTAACTTTCACCAAAGAGTTAAGGTCATCCCACAAGACCAATTTGAACTACTTGACCCTTCACCTAATATCCCAACAAAATTTACTCCTAACGAACAACTACGACTTGATCATCTAACACCCCTCGAAAAATCCAAAATTTTGCCACTATGTCACGAGTTCAAGGACATCATGTATCATGAGGACTGTGACCTGACGTTCACAAGTCAGACAAAACACTTTATCCGAACGACAGATGACAGACCCGTTTATGTCAAATCCTTCAGGCATCCCCCTAGCATGAATCGAGAAATTCAATCTCAAATCCAAAAGTTGCTCGACAATAAAATTATTCGCCCATCAATATCACCTTACTCTGCACCAGTTTGGATAGTTCCGAAGAAGTCCGACGCTTCCGGAAAGCGTAAATTTAGAATGGTAATCGATTACAGGTCCCTGAATAATACTACAATTGAGGAAAAATACCCCTTGCCCAGAATCGAGGAAATTCTAGACAATCTTGGCAAATGTACCTATTTTACCATCCTAGATTTAGCCCAAGGATTCCATCAGATCGAAATGAATCCCTGCTCTATCGAGAAAACCGCCTTTACCGTCAATAATGGTCATTACGAATATCTGCGCATGCCCTTTGGACTTAAGAATGGGCCGGCAACGTTTCAAAGAATGATGGATGAAATCCTACGAGATTACCTCTACAAATTCTGTTTCGTTTATATGGATGATGTTGTCATCTTCTCAAAGTCCTTATCAGAACACATTGACCACATTCGTAAAATTTTCAAAAAGCTCAAAGAAGTGAATCTTAAAATACAACCCGATAAATCCGAGTTCTTATGCAAGGAAGTTGCATTCCTAGGTCACATTATAACTTCCGAGGGAATAAAACCCAATCCATCAAAAATTGACGCAATCCAGAGATATCCTATACCGAAAACACAAAAGGAAATAAAAGCCTTCCTTGGACTAGTAGGCTACTATCGGAGGTTTATTCAAAATTTTTCCAAGGTCACATTCCCTATAACCAAATGTCTTCGGAAAGGCAGTGAAAAGAATATCGGAAATCAGGAATTCAAAGAATCTTTCTTAAAATGCAAGGAACTCATTAGCAATTCCCCTATTCTGCAATATCCAGATTTCAGTAAGCCGTTTAAACTCACCACGGATGCCTCTAACATCGCTACTGGCAGCGTCTTATCTCAAAATGACCATCCAATAGCCTACTACTCCCGTACCTTAAACTCTGCCGAAAGAAATTACTCTACCATAGAGAAAGAGCTTCTTTCCATAATAGATTCCACAAAACATTTTCGATGCTACCTTTATGGAGTAAAATTCCTTGTAGAAACCGATCATAACCCCCTTGTATGGCTTTCCAAAATCAAAGAACCTAACTCCAGGCTGATCCGCTGAAAATTAAAGCTAGAAGAATTTAATTTCGATATTAAATACAAAAAGGGCAAAGAAAATGTCGTAGCCGATGCTTTATCACGCATAGAACTTAACACCAATGAAACTGACAATACAAACCAAATTGACGCTCAATCTAATGCCCCTAACGCTGATGATACAGTCGCCAATTTAGCCGACTTTGACCTCGCTGACTTCGTTCTCAACGAAAAATATAATGACGTAATAAACAAAGATACAGCAGCACTGGTCCAACAATCCCCAGAAGTGGTTACGCCACTTGAAAACCGTGACGTCAACGACAGTTCTTCCGGCGTCACAGTTCATTCGAACAATGATACTCAAGGTAAATTTCTGCCCATCTCCGAGCTACCCCTAAACCACGCAACCAACCGCTTAGTAATCGACTACGGAGACGAATTTAAACATTCTTTTACAAGGCCCTTTCAGAAAAATCATCACTTTGTACGAATCTTAAAGGAAAACCAACAACAACATATGTTAAAATTACTAAAAGAAATTATAAGACCTGATGTCATCTTTACTATCTATATTCCAAATCAGGAACTAAAAGTCGAATTCCAACGATTTATTTCAGCCAATCTAAATGCTACAGCCAAACTTGTATTATCCAATATTTATTTAATGGACGTAACGAATACTACACAACAACAAGACATAATTTCGAACTACCACCAAACTAATCACAACGGCATAACCGAAACATATAACCACATCAAGCAAAAATACTATTGGCCCAAATTAAGAGATTCCATTACAAACTTTATAAATAAATGCGAAATATATACGAAGGCCCTTTGCTTTCAGAAAAGCCCTTCAAAACCATTCACATAGACATTTTTCAATTTCTAAACTGTCAATTTCTAACAATAATAGATTCATTTTCGAAATATGCACAAGCATATTTTATACCAGATAAAAATGCAGTCACCATTTTAAGTAAATTAAGACACTATTTCACCATAATACACCCCAGAAAATTGTTAGCGACCAAGGAAAAGAATTCCAAAATAATCTTTTCAAAGAGTTTTGTCAGCTTTTTTGTATAGAGATTCATTATACAACCCCTGGTATTACTTCCTCTAATAGCCCCGTAGAAAGATTACACTCAACCTTACTTGAAAAACTCAGGATACTTAAATTAAAGAATCCCGAGGAAACTCCGCAAAATCTTATGATTTCGGCCATCCTTATTTATAATCGGAGTATACACTCAACCACTGGACATTCCCCTTTTTCTATACTTTATGGTCCATATCTCAACGAACCAAACCTAAATAATGATTTAACAATTTTTGAACAATATAATGAAAGACGCAAAAACGAATTATTACCCTTTTTTAAATGCGTTTATAAATCGGCATATCAAAAACAAGCCCAAAACACTCAAAGACAGAATAAAAATACCGAGGAACCACCCAATGTTCAAACCGGCCAAGTCGTATATAAGAAAAATAACCTCCGAAACAAAATGAACCCCCAGTATATACCCACAAAAGTTACTACAGTAAATAAAAACAAAATCACAGGTATATCAAAGAAAAAACCCATTTCTGCACATATTAGAAAAATAAAAAGGCTCAGAAAAAACCCTACTTCTTTTCAGCCTCCTGATCCAGATCCTGATCCTGCAAGTTCAAGTGAACCCTTGCCAGGCCCTTCAGGTCTACAAACTACCTAACAATGGGTACTATAGAGAAGAAATCTCTCCTTCCTTAATTATTGATCACTATCATACAACATATATACCATTTAACGTTTCTAGTATTAAGTTCACATTATCCCATTTATTAAGTAATGTTTTAATTTTAGAATCTATGGTGAACAAGCAAAATAATAATTTTACAAAGACACAAATTTTGCATGTTTTTAAAGCCTTAAATAACACTTTCGATACATATGCAAAATTGAACGTCTACGAAAACAATCGCAAAAAGCGCGGACTAATGAACTTTCTCGGAAGTGGCATCAAGTTCGTCACCGGTAATCTAGACAATAATGACTTAGACACAATTACGCAAAGTTTAGAAATTCTCAAGCATAATCAACTAAATTCTATGCATAAGATTAACGACCTTAGTTCATTTGCAGGTAATATTATGAATAAATTCGAAGAAAATATAAAAATTATAAATGAAAATTCAAAGACTATTAAGACCGAACTTTCAAATTTAAATAACGAAATAAACCTAATATTATCGATACAAGATCAATATATTGAAATAAGCAATCTAAGTCAATATTTAGAAAAACTCTTACGAATTTTCTCCTTTGCTCATTTGCAAACCCTAGACCTTGAAATTTTAAGCTTAAACGAAATTAATGAAATTTGGCAATATCTTAATTTGCACTATCCTAAAAACACCCTATGGTCTATTAAGCATGCATCAGAACTTCCTCTTATCTGCAAAACCGGGTTTTTAATTTTAAACGAAATGGCAATCCTCGCAATTAAAATACCAATTTTCGAAAAAAATGTTTGTAATCTTAATTGTTTACCCTATACCAAACAACGAATCCCAGATTTTAATTAGTCCTAGCAAATACTATTGTAATGAACTATGGTACAGAACCTGTAATGAAGTTAGCTCAAGATGGATATGCTCCAATCCACTGGCCAACAGTTGCTCCTTGGCCCAAGGTTGTCAGTACGCCACTGTCCAAAACAGCTACCAGGTGCACACTGTAACGCACAAATATTCCTTACTATTCTGCACAAAAAGTCCAGAACCAGCCAATGAAGACTGCTTTCAATTCCAGAAAGTAACTTTAGAGAATTGCTCCATTATTCAAAGCCAGTGCGACGTCATCGTTCATCAACGCAAATACTCTTTGGCAATAAACAATATATCCACCATATACCCAGAGACGGCAATTCTACAGCCCACAAATTTTACCATAAACTTACAAATTAGGCATTTAGAAGACCCCACAAAAATGCAAGAAGATCTTCTAGAACCTATTAGATTTGAAAATCTCATCCCTCAACAGCAAACGTATTATGCTATATATTCAACAATCTGCATCATCCTAGTGGGTAGTTTGATTATAGCCATCTACCAGTGGAAGAAACATAAATATCTAAAGGCAATCCCTGTGAAAATTCTGCAAAAAATCATCAACGAGGACGTTGAAAGATCTCAGGGTGGAGGAGAAATATCCGTAGACCAGCCATAACTGCTGAATAGGCTATTTAGTTTATATAAAAGCAATAATTAATAATAGAATATTAACATTTAATTTCGTGTCAAAGCAACTTGCTGTTCGTCTTTATTTTGTTCACCGTAGTTTTAAGAAAATATAAGTTTTTGTAATTTAGTTAAGGCCCTATCGTGAAAATAAACTTTTTTAAAAGAAACTTCGTCGATCCTGTTATTTAACTCGCGTATTTGACACTGGCATATTATTTGCTCGATTACTAGACTCGTAGTACCTTGTGGCTCTCTGTGGAGGCGCGTGATTAGTCGACACGTGTCCGTACGCTTGCCGCGAATTGTTTTGTGAATAACGGCCATTTTGAACAGTACCTAAATCGGAACGTTGTGAATAAGTACCATGTTGTGCATTATTCGTACTTAAATTTGAACCAGTACCTGCTGCAGTTCGATGCAAAGTAGAGTGATGAGACGAGTTACAATGTCGGCATCTGCTAGTCGATGGACACTGTGCAGAGTCTGAGTCGTTTGGATCTATTCCCTCAATTTTGTCTTGCAGTTCAGAATACCTTTGAAAAGCTTTTTTTAGTGCCTCCTCTCTTGCTGGAATTTGTTCCATCTCGCTCTCATTATTTTTGTTATTATTATACCATGTTTTTATTCGCGTAATGGCAGACTTTGCCACACTGCGATCCCTTTTTAACCCACTTATAGTCGCCGACTCTATTTCAGCATTTGCCATGATTGTAAATTAAAACTAACTCTCTTACAACGACTCAGCTAGGTGAACTCGAGAACAGTACCAAAAATATCTTTAAATTTCTTCGCAAGTACGAACGTAAACAGACTAATTTTGCCCCAAAACAAATCCCAAATCTACAATTTAATTCTCTAACTGTCAAGCAATGTTGCAAACATACATATTTTTACTAACAAATATCAACAAACCATGTTTACCTCACCAAATGTCAAAAATCAAAATACAATTTTATTTTTCTTTGTTTAGAAACTTATAACTCGAATTTTTCCACAAATTTCTACGATTTTTATCGAGTAAAAATCACTTACAGATGTTGTGCTGACTGCTGGACTGGTCAACTATCCAAATGCTGCTCCTGGCTACTCTGATAGGCTATCAAAGCCCTGGACTAGATGCTGCTACCTTTTTGTAGCCCCTTTGTCGCGACACAACATTCACTTATTTGTACTTGTTACGATTTTACGCAATTTTACCCAAGAATTTTATTAAATCAACAATCCGGCTTTCGAAGGACCATGTTTTAAAAGTCAACTATGGTTCAGCCTTTAAACTTATGTTATTATTACTGTGTATCCGTAGGCTGAGTAGCTGGCTCGTGAGTAGATCTGTTGATTTAATAAAACACTGTATTTAATTCCAACAGCATTTTATTCGTAAGGTAGCACTAACATTTTATTTACAATATCCACTTTATAACTTCCCACTATCTGAGAATACACTACATCAAATTACTAGTTACACTTCAAATTGCATTCACACATACGTTTCCATAGTACTCAATACTTTCACATTGTATTAACTTATTGAACTTTGTTTTTGTTAACTTTAACTACATAGTACAAGAAATGTGGACCATTTCCACTCGGTGACGTGCTTTATCTTTTACAAGCAGTCGTGTGACATGCACCGCCGAACTCTCGGGGAACAGTCTTTTGATAAACTTATATTTTATGCGTTTAGCCAAACTCTGCTTGGCGACCGTCTGGAGGCTGCGTTGCCTCATCCCTTCTCGCGTCTGTCTCCCTTCCTCACGCAGCTTGGTAGGTGATTATTTTTGGTGAAGCGCCTAATTACATATGACAACAATGCCGCGCTGTTACTATGTGGGTTTTATGATGAATCTTGGATATTTACGTATACGTGAGGAAAAGAGATGAACTAATAAAAACGCAGACAGCACAGGGTTTGTTATTGCATCGTGCGATAGCTACATAAGTGTTATATATACACTATATACATCAATTAGACTTCCAAGAATGCCATCAGTGGCGTACTTTGCTTTAACATTCGGCGTGTTCTCAACATTCGGTTTAAAATCACCAAACTATTACTTTAATAATGAAATTACGTCTTCCGGATTTGCAGTTTACTTTAAGACATTTTTAAGTACGGACCATAATTTACTTGCATTTCAGATAAATCCTTTCCCGTGCTAACGAAATGAAGAAACATTGGATTTGCCTGGTTCTTGCACCAAAAGATGTGCAACATCAAATTTTATATGTTAAGTACAATAATTCAATTTCGGTATAAAATGGAGTTGCCCGGTTCTTGCACCTAGGTCTTTAATTATAAAAAATATCAAAACTCCGAGGGGTCAACCACCACCACCACCACCCCCCCCCCCCCCACCCCACCCCTAAAAATGTACATCGATTGCCACTTTTGGGAATCATTGTCAATGATTCCCAAGGATTTCCCAGTGATTCCCATGGATTCCTAGGTGATTCCCATGGATTCCTAAATGATTCCCATGGATTCCTAGGTGATTCCCATGGATTCCTAGGTGATTTCCATGGATTCCTAGGTGATTCCCATGTGATTCCCAGATGATTACACTATAAACCTGAAAGTACCTATGTATTGAGGAACGGCACGTTAAAAATATTATAAAGAAAAAGTGTTTTAGCATATTGTGGGTATTATGTTAGGTTTGCTGAGAAATATTTCAGATAATAGTACAAATACAAACAGCTTTAACACTTTATTTGTAACAAGTATCTATATTATTTCAACTACAAAGCTCTTTTCAATGCCTTGTACTATTTTTGTATACTATAAAAATCGTCCTCTTTTAAGGAAAATGGATTTGTGCCTAATAAAGTTATAAGAAAATAAAGTTTTTGTGAACATCCTGTATGTCGTCCTTTTGGGGCCACTTAAATCTATCCAGGTCTTTTTGCAAAAACTTGACTTCGTATTCCTCGGATATTTTATTGATTATTCGACCTATAGTTGTGACGTTCTTCTTTTCTACTGACAATCTGAGGGATAATTGTTTAGATTTTTCAAAAAAATAAAAGTGTCTTTACTTTAATTAAATTAGTCTTAAATTATTGTCAGGTTATCGTAGGTTTCAGAAACATATAAAGCATCGAAGTATTACTTATGTTTTTTTTAAATTTTAACTTTTGTCTGAGTGGTAACAAAAAATACACACCTCCGTCACAAAAATGTTTTAATTTATTAGTGGTCATATAAAATCAGATCTTCAGTTTTTAATTACTTTGCTTAACTAAAATACAAACATTTATATTTATCTAGTTCGATAATAACAAAATTCTTATTACAAACATTTTAAAAATATTATTAATACCACTATGTCACATTTTTGTTTGTTAAGACAATAATCTTTAAAATATTGTGCAAGTCTTGAAATAAATTAAGTTGGAAATCTGGTTAACAACTTTTGTGTTCAGTATGTAATAGTGGAAAACGTTAGTTTAGTAAATATTTCCAATAAACTAAATCATAAGCCACTTTAACGTTTAGTTTTAAGGGGGACCAATTTGTGACAGAGTAGTTAATAAAGTGACGGAGTAGTAAATACTAATTAACGGACGTACAAACTTAACCTTTTAACATTTTTAAAGTTTTGGAAATAATAACAAAACATAATATTTCTCTTCAAATTATACTTTAAGTCTTATTTGTTGCTAGAACCATTTTTGGTAGATATAGAATCAGTCTAATCTCTTTTCGCTTAATCTACTTTTCAAATACTTCTATTCGTTGATCAGGTTTCGCGGCTATCAATAGAAGGTGGTACAACATAAAACGGCTTATGTTTCGCGAAATAACTGTAGTGACATCTAACGTCTGGGTTCTCTTTCCGGAATGACAAGTAAAGATTTTTCATTGTATCCAACAAAACCCTTTTCTGCATTTTTATTTTGTGAAAGGTTAAGTACCGTCTCTTTTTTTCCTGCAGTAGCTCGTGGCACATCATCCCTTATATAAAAATTATGAATTTTCCGTTTCAAAAAGGTATTTTTTGGCAAAACAGTACTGTACTTTGTAGCTCTCTTTATTCCCAAACTCTCCTTTAACAATTCGAGTTTTAGTCCAGAACGTTCAATTGTTGGGTCTCCAAATATTGCTTTAATATGGCGTTTTGTTTTGTAGTCTTTAATATCTTTGTAATGTTCTTTAATGGCATTTGATAAAATAGTGTACTTTCTGTGTTTTTTTTCGACGTGTTTAATTTTATTTACATTTTCCTTTCTACTGTCGGTTGTATTATTTCCTCTATTTTCTTTTTTTTTCTTTCGCTGAAGTCTTTTCTTGTATTTCTGTACCTTTCTCTTTAATTCATGTATTTGATCTTGAAGTTGAGTATTTTCTCTATAAAGTCTCGATCTGTCCCGTCTTACTTTTTTTCTTCCCCTTTCGCTAGCAGTGAACGAGGATGCAGTTAGTGAACGCGGTGGAGGGCTGAAAGGAAGTAACCTGGGGCTTGAAGGAGAAGGTGTAGAAACCGGAGCGTTCATTAAAACGTTCTGCAAAGCTTTCTTTTGTTCTCTTCTCTTCTTATTTCCAACTTGCCATTTTCTTTCCATTTTTCTGTGTTCTCGATCTGTCATATTTTTAACTAGCGTTTTACGAACATGGTATCTTTCCAAATCCTTCCGCTTCACTTTTGCAACTTTTTCAGGGTCTTTTTTCCTTTTTTCACGACAACGTCGCTGCCTTTCCGCCGCAGATAATGGCATTTTTCTATTCTTCTGATGGTAACATCTTAAATTAATAAAATAATTAATGATGTAATGACTACCACATAAAAAATAATAATTAACTATTGTGAAAATGAACCAAGGCTCTAAATTCTATACAAATTTACTACTCCGTCACGGATTGTACCACTTCGTCACAGTCTTAGTGACAGAGGTGTAAAATAGTAGCTGTTTGATATTAAGTCCTACAAAAATGTAGAAGGACCATAATGTAATATATAATATATAACAGGGGTGTCAACTTTTGGTTCCAAAGCGGTTTATATCATTTGAATTTGTTTTTGATCTCTTTTCATTCCTCTTAAAAGACATTATTCATAAATGTGACTTTCGCAGTTCTAACGTGCCGATATCCAATCGCTGACACCCCCTGTCAACTTTTGGTGCTTGATATGTCAACGTTTGCTCCTTACAGGTCTTGAAGGTGGAAAAAATGGCTACTCCAAAGAAAAAAACTCTTAAAAACTACACGGAAGAGAGTATGTTTTCAGCATTGGAAGATTGTGACAGGGGATTATCAGTAGCTGCATCGGCCAAAAAACATGGTGTACCGAGAATTACACTACTTTATAAAACGAATGGAAAATATCCCAGAACTTCGAAAATGGGCCCAGAATCCTATCTCAACAAAGAGGAGGAGAGAATTCTTTGTGAATGGATAATTAATACAGCAAGAGCAGGGTTTCCAATTAGCAAAAATGGGCTACTAGACAGCGTGCAACAACTCATCAAAGAACTGAAGCGGCCAACCCCTTTTAAAAACGACCGTCCAGGCAAAAAATGGTGTGCACTTTTTTTTAAAGAGAAATCCCGAAATTTTTCTAAGGACGCCACAAAATCTAACAAGCTCCAGAGCTTCCGTTACTCAAGAACGGCTTGGTGTTTGGTTTCAAGAGGTTTTTGAATATTTGCAGAATTCCAATCACGACGATATTCTCAATTACCCTGCAAGAGTTTTTAACTGTGATGAAGCAGCCTTTTTCCTTAATCCCAAGGGGGACAAAGTGTTGGCAAAAAAAGGAGAGAAAAACATATACCAAGTGGTTAATAATGATGAGAAAGAATGCTTAACAGTTCTTGTCACCGGAAATGCTGCCGGAGATATGGCCCCACCTATGATTTTATTTAGGTATGAACGAATTCCCAAAGACATTGCCTTCAGTGTCCCAGAATCATGGGGCATTGGAAAATCAGACTCAGGGTGGATGACGGGGAAAACCTTCTACGAGTTTATAGCAAATATATTTTACCCATGGCTTACAGAGAAACAAATCGAGCTGCCAGTAATTCTATTTATAGACGGTCATGTATCGCACCTTACACTTCATACTAGCCGATTTTGTGATCAAAATGGAATTATTTTAGTAGCCCTTTACCCAAACGCGACGCATTTAATACAGCCTATGGACGTAGCTGTGTTCAGAACCCTGAAGGGTGGTTGGAGAGAAAACACCAGAAAAGTAAAGTTGGAACGCAGTCAGAATCCATATATAAAAAAGACTGATTTCTCAAACCTTTTGAAATATACTATGGACGGAAGGCTCCATCCTAATATCCTAAAAAATGGTTTCAGAAAATGTGGTCTATGTCCATGGAACCCTCAAGAAATGCAGTTAAAAAACGATTCTGTTACATGAGATAATGGAAAAAAAGCAGATCTTGCAGAACTTAAAAAATTCGAGGAAGGAATAAGGTTTTTGGAAACCCAAATAGATAATGAGAAAATTAACAAGTTTAGAAAAATGGAAAGATGGGAAGGGGCAGTAGAGGACATATCTCTTTTTCAATTTTATAAAAAAATTGAAGAGAAAGTAAAAAAGTTGAGGAAGGACGCATGGGGAGAAGATTTGAAAAATAGTGTATGCGTCGAGCAAGACGACAACGACCCCGAGAACGAAGAAAGTGAGAATTTAGTAACAAAGAACAAATTATTAAAAATTGATACACAAGACGACAAACAAACATCGGCGATAATCTACGTAAATAGTGACCAGCCGTCGACCTCTCAAAAAAAAACCACCAATTAATATAATTAGCGATATTTTGATACAAGGAACCAACGAAAAAAATGTACCATCGCCTAGTGAACATCCGAGTGTAGAACCGACGACGTCTCACGAAAGAACACCTTTAAAAATATTTAGCGATAATTTATTACAAAACCCCGAGCAAAACCCCAAAGAAGATAAAACTATACCATCTCCTTTTAAAAGAGCTCTTATATGGCCAGAGCCGCAGCCTGCCAAAAATAAGAGAGTAGCAAAAGAAAAAATTACAAGTGTAGTATCATCCAAAGCATGGCAGGATTATCACGAATCAAAAGAGAGAAGGAAAAAGGAGGAAGAAGAACAAAAGATAAAGAGAGCCGAGGAACGACAAAAAAAGAGAAAACTGCAGATCAAATTAAAAGAACAGAGAAAGGCAGCAAAAGATAATAAAACAAATATTTATCGAAAAAACGAACCAACAGGTATAGTTTTTTATCAGATTCTGAAACGTCTGATTCTTCTTGGAAGTCTTCCGGAAAAAGCGATGAAATGCAGGATGAAAATGGCGATGAAGGAGAACAATTATTAGTTGACATTCGTAACCAGGACAAGGTATTCAAAGAGAGTGATTATGTTTTAGTTGAGTTTCCTGGAAAAAAGCGACAGCATGTATACGTCTGTGTTATTCAAAGACTGTTGTCGGAGAGCGAGGCAGAAGTTGTCGCAATGAAACAATGTGAAAACACAGAGATCTTTAAACTAAATGAAGATGATGTAAGCATAATTTGTTTAAAACAGATAATAAAAAAACTTATGATTCCAGATATGATTATATATGCGGAGATCGTTTAAAATATAAATTCAAAGAGGAATTATCTGTCGATGGCTAGTTTTTCTATGATATCTAAATGTAATCTTGTTTTTCCTTGATTCTACATTTATATTAATAAAAATGTATTTTATGTTATTTGACTTATTTGCTGATATTCTTTTCAAAGTTACTTTAAAAAAGCTGTTTTATATGTTCAAATCATTTTGGTTATTTATGTTTTCTTAGCCATTGTTGTTTATCAACATTTTGGCAAGGAGTTTAGTTTTATTTGGCATATTTGCGGATGTTTGTATTGTATGTGTTCTACCAAAGTTAGTTTATTAACTAAATTATGTTTGTATGGTACCTAATATATTATGTATTATTTAACAAGTATTCTAGATTTTCTCTTATATTTTCATCTGAACTACAAGGTGTCAACCAATGGGTCTTAGACTGTTAGCTAATGGTATTATAGAGAATCCTTATAAAATTTTGGTTTAATCGTGTTCTAAATGTTTTTAAAAATTATTTGACAATGAGAAACAATAACAAATATTTGTATTTCGATATGGCTTTAAACTACTTCATTTAGATTAATAAATAAAATAGTTTTGGCTGAAATGTCAGCTTTTGGTTCAAAATGTTGTCAAGAAATGGGTATATCCAAATTTTCGTAGGTCAGCTATTGGGTATTTTACACTAATTCAAAAAAATTATGATATTTTTTTAAGGCTAATCAATAAAAGTAATTTTACGATTGTAAGGGGTACAAGACACCATGAGACACATCAACATCATATTACTTTTCTCTAAGAAATTGAATAAACCAGTGGAAAGTCATATTGATTCTGAAATTTTCCCTTAACATGTCAGCTACTGGGTCCTTTACCTTAAGTGGAAAAATTTCAATTTTTTTTTTCTCAAAAACAATGCGTTTGTGGAAAAAAACGCAAAAGGAAAATTGGGGTCAGCGACCTTTAAATTAGTGTATATAAAAAGTTTTAGTGAAAAATTCTGGTGTTTCAAATGATTAGATACCTACCAAATTTATTTAATTTCATTTCTAAAACTTTTGCTTAAAATATTTTGCTTCCTTGGGAAGTAACAGCATTTAGCATTGTTATAGCAGTTAAGTAGGTACCTATTCATATATGTTTAAGTAAGTACTCATTCTACAAGCATGCTTTTAAAAATGAGCAAAAAAAAAGACAAAGTTGTCATGTATTACCATTACCATTACATACGGAGGGTATTACAATATTTAATATTGTGGAGTTGCAAACAAGACAACCAACTATCGGATCAACAAAATTATCTACCTAATCTGGCGCGTCCCACCATCACTATGCTCAGTTTTTCTTGTTAGTCCTAATTCTCTTCGTTTTTCTTGATTAAAAAATACTTCTGTTGTATCGCTACATGCATTATTGCTGTTTTCCCACAAATCACACATGTTCAGAAACGAATTAATTCAGGTGTAACGCCAACTTATTGGTGTCCCGGGTAAATGAAACACAAAACAGCACAAATTAAATTTCACAAATATTTAAATCTGCCGATTTCTCAATCTCAAATCGAGGTTATTTCCTACCATGTCTTCTCTTTCATTCTTTCTTCGGAGCTAATAGCTAGGCAGACAGACTCAATGCTGCCTTGCACCAGTGTATTTAAGTAAGACTTAAAACAACATACTCCTATTTTAAAATAAAAAAATAAAATACAGGGTGTTATGGAAATGACTTATTATTTTTTAACCCGTAAATCTATAGGTCGAGCCGAATTGGGGAAAAATTGCGTTAAATGGCGCTCGAAGCTAGAAATTCGAGAAAAATGCCTTCAAAAATTTAGCTCAAAACACCTACGCGCCAATGATCAAACAGCTGATTCGTACTACTTGTCAAAAAAAAAATTGTTGACAAAAATCTGACAGTTACTGTCAGATAGTCTTTAGATATCGTCAGCCCAAAACATGTGTTTTGAGCAGTGTTGCCACATTTACTACATCAGTTTCATCAGATAACCTTTTTTGAATATTTAATTTTTTCTACTTAACTTTAATATGCTTTAGTTTCTACCCTATTACACGAAAAATTGTCTACGTATTGCTCTAGTTTTATTTGTACATACCTTGAAATAAAAAACATATCGGCAAGAAATCCACGTTATACCGTTACCATTTCAAATGATTCTAGCGGGACATTTATTCACTTTAACAACACATTAACGTTCGGGACATTATCAAGTTATTAGCTCTTTAATTCTGTGTTATTAATACAAGAAATTACTCGTTATAGACTTAGAAATACTTTATAACAAAATCCGGAGTGAAAACAACGCGACACACGTTTCATACGGTTATGTTCTTTCTCTTCTTCTGTGACTTCTGTTCTTCTTGGTAATGATAATAGCTGGCTCATTGTCGTCAAGACAGGTGGCCATTGCAATTAAGAATAATAATTACGGTATCCAATCCAGTCCTCTTAACTGGACACACAACATTTAAACACGATAGTCCAGGGGGGCGGGAAATGTGATTTGTTGCTGTTCTGTGATTGGGTACTGAGCAGTTCAAAGTCAACGAGCGCATTCGGGAGACGAAACTGCTCCGAAGCAGTTCCTAAATCGTCTTGTTGTGTCGACCGCTACTTTTACGACACTTTCCAACATGTTACGGAACGGTCGCCATTTTGGGTAGCATCTTTCACTTCCGCTGCTTGGAGAGAGCGGTTCGTTATGTCAATGGGGAAATGACGTATGCAACAAAAGTTTGGTTACGAAGAACGTAGTAAATAGAATGGAGGAACAAAACATATACATTAAACAGGAAAACGTACTTTTTAACTGCCACCAAAGAGTTTCAACCAAGGGATGAGTATATTGGTAAGCTTCACAAAACAAGAAAGGTTAATGTTTGTTACGCACAGCTGATATGGATTTGACATTTGAACCAAACGTGATGATCTTTTGGTCGAAATAGTCGAAATCCATGGAAGCCGACGAATCGGTAGCGGTTGGATCATAACCGGTAACCACTGCGGAGCAGTTTCGTCTCTCGAATGCGCCCAATGGCTTCATATGTGGCTTCATAAATTTGTTTTTAATATCATTTCTTATTATTCATTTACTTGCAACGGCATAAAATTTGTTTGCGTTTTGCTGCTGGAGTGTATAGTTGTTGAATAATGTGATACACATGTGATGGGAATGTTTTGTGATGTGATAGTTTATCTGTGTAAATTTCCAGACATAGGGCTTGTTGTTGGTATCTACGATTTTTACTCAGCGAAGTATTATGATAGCAATACAATTTCATGGGGTGAGTAAAAACTATACCTATTGAATAAGGCTTGTTTAATTGAAATCGCAGTATAGTTTTTGATTTAATCTTTTTTAAAAAACCTAAAAAAAAGATTTTCCCGAATACTTGGCAACGTCGCAAGGTAATCAGCTGTCTGTAGAAATTCCGCCAATTTGTCATGTCAAAAACACGTGTTTAGGGGTAATGAACTTTCATAGAGGCACAGATGGTCCGGTTTTAAGGTATTTTACAAAATTCAAAATACTTCCGATTTTAGAAAAAAAAACTATCAAGTGTAACTCTAGGCCACCCCAGGAGTGGCCCCTTAAAATATAATAAGTCATTTCCATAACACCCTGTATATAATTTTTATTGTGAAACAATTAAATATTAGTTTACAAAGGTGAAGAATATCGCACTGGGTATTTAAATAGCCATCAAAATAAAATATACCTATGTAAAATATAATCCAACAAAAACTACCTAGAGGTCTAGAAGAGCAATAAATTCTCACAAAGAAATTTTTTTAATTTTGAATTTAAACGTCGATACACTTAACAATTTAAATTACGTGGGAACGAGTTATATACAAATGCTGACAGGTAATGTGTATGAAACTGTATCCCTGAACCGTGTGTTCGCCGGTGGATATCTCCTCTTATCTGTGCATAGCAGGAACGCAGCAAGAAAATCTTACTTTAAATACCCTTGGGCAGTGGGAGCAACCAATATTTTTCCATGTGCAGATGAATATAGCCCTTTTGCAGCATATTGGTACATTTAAAAACATGATGTAACCTGGACGCCGAAAAATTGACAGCAATATTCTTTAGGTAGTGACAGTATGATTCTTCATATTATTTAAGCAAACTTTCTAGCGGTGATACTGGATGGACAGGTATTGTCGAAAGTGCGGCTCAAAGATGTAGGTTTATCAATAATCTTGAAGAGTCATTGGAAGATATAGGTAAAAGAAAAACCTTCACAATTTTAAAACATTTTTTTTATTATTAAAATTGACACAAATGTAAGTACTGTATGTAGTACAACCAACATTTACATTTAGGATTTAACTTACAGAACTATGTTACGTTTTTTTAAACAAAAAGTCGAATCCGTTTAATACTGAATTTCTTAGCAACGATTTTAGATGTCTTAGAGTCGAAAAGATCTTCTCGGTGTTGCTGTAGAGCAAGGAAAGTTGCTAATATTTGTAAAAGGTCTTTAAAAATTGGACAAAATCACTCATCTGTATGCCGTTCTTTTTTGTCATATTATCATTATTAATCCATTTATTCTGCCATATGAAATTCTGTGAAGAATAAATCAAATTTTTTATAATACAATTCACAAATGCTTTCAGTTTTCACACATACAGGGTCGTTGGTATGTATGGAAACGGTCGATTATTTCTTAAAGTAAAACGGCTAACAAAAAATATTTAAGACAAAAGTTTTATGGCTTTGTAAAGTCTATTAGAATTAAAAAAAGATAAGTATACAGGATGAGTCAGGAAGCCGTACAAAAACAAAGTTACTTTTTTTTTAATGTAATACCCTATATCTTACCATATTTTTGAATTCTACATAAAATTGTAATTATTTGTTAATAAGAGCTTTATAAGCATAAACTTAATAGTTTCCGCGATATCGACTTTTGAAAAATGACATTTTTGAGTTTTGACAGCTTCTAGCTTTCTAACGGTAGGGGAAAGGGGGGCACAGTGTTACACAAAAAACATTTCGGCTCCTAATTTTTTCATTTATCAAGTTTCAATAACAATTTCATTTCGTATATGATTCGTGATATTCGGAAACATATATCTGAAATATTTGCTTCCTTAACTAAATTAGTTTTCTTATAAATAAATATTATCAGCATGCATGTTGAATGCAACACTGTACGCCTCTAGCGGGGCACAGTGTTACTTTGGGTGGGGAACAATGTTATGCTTCAAATAAATCAACATTATTTTTTTTATTAATGCTTTATTCATCCATAACTTTGGTAAATACAAAGAACCCAAGTAAAACAAAACCCTTCGAAACGAAAAACAAGTCAAAACTAAAACACAAATCTCAATTCTAATTAGTATAAACACAATAAAAATTATTTAAGTTCATTATAATATATCCGGAAATCTACAGGAAAAACTAACATTTCTGCTCGTCTATTTGTGCCCCCAGATGGTTTTGGAGAAGGTAATTTGGCAATAACTTTTGTCATATCAAAACTGTATTCTTCATTGGTATAAATGAATTTGAAGGCGGGATACAGTCTTTTAACGTACTGAACATTAATTTCGGGGTCAAATTTTGACAGGATTTTTCCTATTGACATAATATTGTGACCCTTAGTTTTACCTTCGTTTATCAGAACATAGTCTCCAATATCAATGTCATGAAAATTAATATCTATATCTTCATCACTCATAGGTCCAACGCTGTCACAACTGTCTGCCACAGACACCGACTCATTTTCCGATTCTGAACTAGTGTCCTGTTTAATGCGTTTAGCTAATTTCTGCTTTCCTTTTCCTTTAAATACGTTGCGTTTGACGGTTTGTTTATTCTGTAGATCTTCTATAATCTGATCCTTAATTGGAGTTTCTGTGAGAATCTGACTTTTTCTTGTTCTTCTGAACGTTGCTTTTTTTGGGGGAGCCTTTGGAAAAGGCCGAATTTCAACTGGTGTTATCATTGTTTTGGTAGGCGCCATGGATTCATTCATAAGATGTGGGAGAGTCTTCTCCGGTTGTTGTGATGACTGAGACAAATGGTGTGGCGAATGTTCAGGTGTTCTCAGTATAGGTGAACGCCTTAGTGAAGGATGTGCAGTTGAAGTTTTAGGTGAATGTTGTGAAGTTGAGGGCTGTGGTGAATTTTGGGAAGTTGAGAGCTTTGGTGAATGTTGTGGAGTTGAAAGCTCTTGTGAAGTCGAAGGCTTTGGTGAATGTTGCGTTTTCGTTTCTGGTCTATCTGTTACTGCAGAACACAAAAAATCATCTTCATCGAAAATGTCTCTATTTAAAGGCCAAATGCCTGTTGACTTAAACCCATTAATGATGGTATTCGGTGTGAAAGCTTTTGGATAAGCAATTCCGAGTAGGGCAGCTATTTCATATATAGTTATTACTTTAGCTGGGTGCATGATCATCCAATCATTACAAGCAATGTTGAAATTGGTTTTAAGAGATTTGTAAACAGTCTTATCGAGTGGCTGGAGTTTTCCACTGGTATGCGGAGGAAGTGTTAGAAGCATAATTCCATGACTTTTGCAAAATTCTAGAGAGGCAATTGAAATATGAGATTCGTGATTATCAAATATCAGGAGAACCGGTGACTCAGCTGTACTTTTTACGAATTTGTGAAAATGCTTTAAAATGTCAATAAATAACAGACTGTTAACCCATCCACTTTTTGATGCACCACCACCAATTCCGGGTGGTCCGCCTGTCAGCATATGATCTTTAAAGTGCACTCTTGGGAAAATTAAGTATGGCGGTACAGAATTTCCCATTGCATTTATAAAGCAACACGCTGTCACAAGCACACCCCTCTCACCCGATGTTACTTGTCCAATCTGTTTAAGACCCTTTTGTCCAATAATATTTGGTGGATTATGGACAGTGGTTAATGCAGTTTCATCAAGATTATAAATATTTTGGGGAATGGGACCTTCTGGAAATTTTGTGTAAACTCTGACCAAATTATCAAAGAATTCGTTAACAGTTGTACGATTGAAGCTTGTTGCGCGACCTAAACTGGTAGCTTCGGGTTTTCTTATTGCCAATGTCGGATTCCGCTTCATAAATCCACTCAACCAATCAACACCAGCTTTCTGATTTTTGTCCCAATTTGCCGGATATTTTAAACTATTTTTTTTTGCCAGTTCATAAGCTAAGGACATAACATTTGTTCTTGTCAAACCGTGGTGCATTCGACAGGCGGTAAGCAGATAGTCCCTTAGTTCTTCTTCGAGTTCCTTTGAAAAAACCTGATTCACCTCGTAGTTGGGTGTAAAACGATAGTTTATACGGTCTACGTCAGAAGCATTTTTGTATTTATCAACATATCGTTTTAATGTCATAGGCACTAAACCTTCATTTTGGGCCGCTTTTCTAGTAGATACGCCGTTAATAACTACATTAAGCACTGCTCTTTTCATATTTTCCTCATTGAAAGTTGCGATCTTTCTCTTTTCTTTTCTATTTCGCACCATTTCTGGAAAAATATAATCAATTTAAGAATTTAAAATAATTTTTTCAATAAGGGGCACAGTGTTACATGTAACACTCTTCCCCTTAGTGAAGTGTAACTCTGTGCCCCAGTCGTGATTTTGTCGAAAAGATGCCAGTTTACATGAAAAGAAGAATCATTGAGGTTATGTTTCATTCGGCATGCTTATCTGAAAATATGCCCCTCAAACCTCATATTATAAAATTTACGATATATTACTCTAAGAAAGCAGTCGACTATTTTAAATATGTATAAATAATTTACTTTCGAACTACCAAAATAGGAAAAAACTTACTTTGGCTGTATAAACACTTCACATTTCACAACACGTCCGGATATAAGAAGGTCATAGGCTTAAGTGGACGTGGCAAATATTCCAGCGCCGAGTTCCTTCTCGTAATTTTATAAATACGATTATAACACTGTACCCCGTGTAACACTGTGCCCCCCCTTCCCCTACGCCATAGAGCAAAACGGCTTACATGTTTCTATCTTACTTTTTTATTATCTTCTCAAAAATACCAACTTCCGGTTAAACCGAAAGTGCTACATTTCCGGCGTTGCAGTTACATCCGGTTTAACCGGAAGTTGACACTTTTAGAAAGATAATTAAAAACTAAGATAGGGGCACGTAAGCCGTTTTACTCTAAGACGTACCGTTAGAAAGCTAGAAGCTGTCAAAACCCAAGAATGTCATTTTCCAATAGTCGATATCTCGGAAACTACTAAGTTTAGACTTATATTGCACTTATTAAAAAGTAATTGTAATTTTATTTCAATCCAAAAATACTCTAAGATATAGGGTATTTCATTAAAAAAAAAGTAACTTTACTTCTTTACGGCTTTCTGACTCGTCCTGTATCTTTTTAAATTCTAATAGACTATAAAAAACCCTTAAACTTTCGTCTGAAATATTTTTTGCTAGCTGTTGTACTTTAAGAAATAATCGACCGTTTCCATACATACCAACGACCTTGTATATAAGTAACTATAGAAAGGAAATTATTTGTGTTCAGAAAAACGATCTTTTAATTCCACAATAACATGATCAATAAATGAAATGTACTAATTTCTAAGGTAGTATTGCTCAGCATTTTTGTACGCTATGGAAGAGGGGTTTTGAATTTGTTGTAGGAGTTGAGTTGAACCCCCCTTACCTACGGTCTTGGTACAAATAAAAGATGGAGACAGTACGCGGCAAGTTGAACTCCATTACGATTCAAGCATTGGCTGACGAATTTGTTTAGTTTAGTGCTCAATACGTTGTCGGAACCAAATATTGAAAAACAAGCATATATCTTGCAGTTTTATTTTAACAAGAAGTCACCTGAATATGTGAATAGATCGATGGGACAAGTCAAATTTGAATAGATTACGTTAGTTTTATGATTCGCATATTTACATCAGGTGGTTCAAACTTTAGGTTTTTTTCGCGTACCTAAAAAAGTATTTCGCAAATGTTTTTAGGCAAAAAAATACCACTGATGTGTGTGCCACTCCTTTATGGAAAATGCCACCTTGGTTCTAAAAATGTTATAAAATTTGTCGGTTGCGACTATCAGAATACCTAATATTATATGTGTACAGGGCGTCCTAAAAGGTATGGTCAATACTTAGGGATTGAGTATATTAGGTCAAAATCGGATCAGAACGTTATGTAACATTTTGTCGTATGTCCCCCCAACCTCGAGGTACAGCCTCGCAAAGAGTAGACCTTGAAGACGTTTTTTTTTAAATATTATTGAAACCAATAAAGATACAAATTTGAAATTTAGGTATTAGTATAACTAAGTATTATGCTTATTGCTCTAATAGTGTAAGTAAGATTTGCATCTTTAATTGGTTTTTTTTTGGGAAAAAAGTAGTTTATCCGCTATTTTTTTTTCATTTATATCTCTTATTTAATGTAATCAAATAAACCCCCAAACAAAAATAAAAAATGGCGGTGTCTTAAAAGACAACAGAACCAGTATTTTTAAATTAACTCTTCCTCGCGCAATCCCCTCTCACTTACTCACACTTTATATATTTTACCATCCTTTATTTATTTATTCAATACTTTCTCCATATGATACAAGAAATGTATATTGGATGCGTCAATAAACATAACATAGTATAACAATAATAAGCATTGCACCGTCCAATGCAACAGCAGTCTTAAATATATCTTTGAATCGGACGAAGCAAAACAGAATCGACAAAACACACTAATCGTTCATACACACAACCATTATCATTAAGAATACAAATTGGTCTGCACTTTCATATGGCAGCCAATGTCAGTGATCATAGGTAGTTAGTAAGTTAGTAGATGTTACATGATTTCAAAGTAGTCAGAGCGACTGTACAATACATTTTCTATAAGTATGCTTTTTTGTACTTGACGAAATCTTTGATGCTTCTTGTGCTCGCTGGGAGTTTGTTATATGCCTTTATCCCCATGTATAATGGAGACTTCTCACACAAGGTTGTCCGGTGTTTGGGAATGGAGAGCTGAGAGGACAGTCTGATCTGCATGCCCTTGTTGTATATTTTCTTGTAAAAAGAAGCAACTTGTAGTAATACAGAGAAAATATGGACATTAGCTTGTACTTTTTAAAGATCGGGGCAGCATGTGCATTAAAAATTGGACAAAATCACTCATCTGTATGCCGTTCTTTTTTGTCATATTATCATTATTAATCCATTTATTCTGCCATATGAAATTCTGTGAAGAATAAATCAAATTTTTTATAATACAATTCACAAATGCTTTCAGTTTTCACACATACAGGGTCGTTGGTATGTATGGAAACGGTCGATTATTTCTTAAAGTAAAACGGCTAACAAAAAATATTTAAGACAAAAGTTTTATGGCTTTGTAAAGTCTATTAGAATTAAAAAAAGATAAGTATACAGGATGAGTCAGGAAGCCGTACAAAAACAAAGTTACTTTTTTTTTAATGTAATACCCTATATCTTACCATATTTTTGAATTCTACATAAAATTGTAATTATTTGTTAATAAGAGCTTTATAAGCATAAACTTAATAATTTGAAGAAATAGTCCATACTTGAAGTGGAGTTAAGAATTTAGGGAAAAGAAGGGAATACAAAAAGTCTTCCTCCACAAATTTATTATAAAACCAATTAGTATATCATAATTCTACATGTTTCGAACACAGTGGTGTTCATCATCAGGAGATATGAAATTCAGTAATGTTGCTGTTGGTGTTAGCAAAAGAGAAAAATCTGGTGATAGAACTTTAATGGAGCTTAAGAAGGGATAAAATGTTTCCCTATAGTTTGAATTGAATTATTGAAGTGGTCAGCATACTAGGAATGTGTAAGGTTCATTGTAAAGCAAGGGTTTTTTTTATTATATTTATTTATTTATATTATATGAAATTGTATATTAAAATAAATCTAGTCGTGGCTAGCTTAATGGATGAGACAAGATAAACAGAAATTCTTTTGAAGTTAAGAAAAGTTTTAATTTATTCTGAAATTGATAGGGGATTACATAGTTAGGTTACTGTTTATAGTGGGGAAGAAATGTTTAAGATAGAAAATTTTTTATATAATTTTTAAGGTATACTGTCATTTGTTAAAAACTGCAAGAGAGGGAAAAAAATATTTGCTTAATAAATGAAGTGTTTAGAAAAGTTTTCGTACTTACTCGTAAATTGTGAGCTATTATGTTAAAAGTGCCCAATCACCCTTTCCGTGCTGACATCTGTGATTTGATTTCTCATCTCATCACCCTCTTTACAACTGCATTGCCAAATAAATTTCTCTTTTATAAATAAATCTTCATAACCTGTTTCAAAAATTACCTTTAATCTTAGTATCTTACCACAGATGACCCCACTAGGTCAAAGGAAACATCCTAAAACCTTTAGTTCGCTACTTAATCATGTTTAATGAGCTTCACATATTTATTGACAGAGGTCTCCACACGACACAAATATTTGAAATTGCCCCAATTTTTGTCAAATTCATAGCCTGTAGATATATTATAATATAATTTAGTTATTAATTGATAAATTTGTAATTGTTATTATTGTTATGTATGAAGGATGGGTTAACCGAGCCGGCAACGCTGGCAACAGCGGTGGTAGAGGACAGTGTCAGAAAGAGACTGAAAGTGCATTGACGCGCGCGAGAATTACCTCGGTTGTTTCTAATGTAATTCCTAATAAACGTGTTATAAGTATCCGAAGTAGTGTATTATTTAACCCTTGGCTCCAAATACAACACCTATTGGCGACGAGGATGGGATGCATCAGTGCCTAAAGAAAAAGTTTCGTTAGTGCGTCACAGTCAATCGTAATGGCTTCCATTGGAAATATAGAACAGTTCAATACTAGTGACCCGGCAGGATGGCCGGCATATAAGGAACGATTTGAGTTTTTCCTAACCGCAAATGACATTACAAACGATGCTAAAAAAAGGGCAGTTTTTCTTAGCATGTGCGGGGCGGCAACGTATGATGTACTCCGCACGCTCATAGCGCCGGCAAAAGTTAGTGAGAAATCGTACGATCAAATAACGACTGCTTTAAATGATCATTTCGCCCCGCGGAAGTTGGAAATAGTGTGCCGTTTTAAGTTTTATCGCCGTAACCAGCAGTCTGGGGAATCAATTTCTATGTTCATTAAGGAATTACGGCATTTAGCGGAAGATTGCAAGTTTGAAGGCGCTTTAGAAACCATGATTCGCGATCGTCTGGTTTGTGGAATCGGAGACGAATCATTACAGCGCCGCCTGTTAGCAGAGAAGAATTTAACATTCAAGAAGGCGGAAGAAATATGCCTAGCACATGAGGCCGCGTCCAGAAGTTTGACTGTACTTAAAGATTCGACAGATGGCGCTACTCAGCCCGCTGTAGAAACTCAACCGAGACTGTTTAAGCAGTTTTCCCGTTCAGAGCGCGATGGCGCTACACAGTTCGGGCGCACAGGTGACAAATGGAAATGTTTTCGCTGCGACGGTAAACATTCATCGGAAACGTGTAGTTTTAAAAATGCGCGGTGCCGTTTTTGTGAAAAAGTGGGGCATATCGAAAGGGTTTGCTTGAGCAAAAAACGGGGTAAAAGACCATCACAAACAGTGCATAACCAGACCAATTCAAACGATGACACGGAGACCGAAAATAACATTGGAGACATTTACTCGCTGCCGTTAAATAAAGTGAGCGAATACTTTTCGTGCGAAAAATACATGATTACGGTGTGTCTAAATGGCAAACCAGTGCAAATGGAAGTGGATTCGGGTGCGGCACATAGTGTGATAGGAGAAAACATTTTTCAGGATATCTACAGTAGAAACCCACCGATGCTGAACAATTCAGGTCCAGTTCTAAAGGACTATCAAAATAATGTTATTGCTACATTAGGAGTCTGCAAGGTAGAGGTTGGTTTTGGAGAAGTTAATGCAAAATTGCCACTGGTAGTAGTGGAAAATGATCGAACCAGTCTGCTTGGACGCAATTGGTTTAATGCTCTAGGGATATTTATTGCCGGGGTAAGTACGATAAACTCAAATGTTAATTATGTGTCTGAGTACCCAGAGGTTTTCGATGAGCAATTGGGTACATATAAAGGTCCACCGGTATCATTCATATTGGACCCAAAGGTAAAGCCAGTCATTTTAAAAGCAAGAAAAGTGCCGTTTGCTCTGAAAGATAAAATTGAGGGGGAATTAGACAGACTTTTAAGCCAGGGTGTCCTGGAGCCCATCGCACACCCCCGTTGGTGTACCCCAATTGTTACGGTGGTTAAAAATAATGAAGAAGTACGAATTTGTGGCGACTATCGAAGTACTATAAACAATGCTTTAAGAACAGATCCATACCCAGTACCATGTATTCAAAACATTTTAGCGGCTCTTGCAGGGGGTTGTGTTTTCGCAAAGTTAGATATGCAACAAGCTTATTTGCAATTAACAGTAGACGCAGAGGCGGCAGAAGCCCAAACTATTATCACGCATAAGGGGGCATTTAAAGTTAACCGGTTGCAGTTTGGGGTCTCAGTGGCGCCGCAAATTTTTCAAAGATTTATAGACACAAGATTGGCAGGCATACCCGGGGTATTGCCTTACTACGATGACATTTTAGTAGTAGGAAGTTCGGACAAGGACTTGGAAGCGAAATTGCGCGAAATTTTACGTCGTTTTCAAGAAGACGGTTTACATCTGCGCAAAGACAAATGTGTTTTTAGGGCTGAGCAAGTGACATTCCTGGGGTTTAAAATAAGTGCGGACGGAATTAGACCCACAAAAGACAAAATCGTAGCTATTGAAAACGCGCCGGCACCAACAAATAAAACCGAATTACAAGCTTTTTTGGGACTCATAAATTTTTATCACATTTTTTTAAGGGACAAGGCTACGGTTGCGGAATCGTTACACAAACTGTTACACAGAGACGCGAAATGGCAGTGGGGTGCGGAACACCAAAATGCATTTAATAAGCTTAAATCTATATTAATAAGTGAACCACTTTTAGGACATTATGATGAGAAGAAACCTTTAATATTATCCTGTGATGCAAGTTGCTATGGGGTAGGATGTCTAATAAGCCAGCCAAATGACCAGGGCATAGAAATTCCAGTAGCATATCATAGTCGAACGATGTCACCAGCTGAAAGAAATTTTGCACAGCTTGATAGAGAGGCGTTAGCTATTATAGTGGGTATTAAAAAATTTCACGATTACTGTTACGGCAGAAAGGTAATAATCCGCACAGACCATAAACCCCTATTGGGAATTTTTAATTCAAAAAAGTCGACTCCAGACATTCTGTCCCCAAGAATGCTTAGATGGACAATCATTTTAAGTGCTTATAATTATGATTTAGAATATGTACCAGGAAAAAAGCTGTCCAATGCGGATGCACTAAGTAGACTACCACTTAAAGGCGTGGACGAGTTAGTACCTGCAATGGGGGATGTGCTGATGCTAGAATACGTACCCGAAACAATTTTAAATGCCAAGGAAATAGCAAATGAGACTGCAAAGGACACAATATTGGCAAGAGTACTCCAATGGGCATGGAGAGGATGGCCAGAAGAGCAGAAGAATATATCAGCAGAATTCATGCCCTATTGGCAACGCAGATTCGAAATATCTTGCTATCAAGATTGTTTGTTATGGGGAACTAGGGTAATAGTACCACCAGGGGGGAGGAAAAGAGTTTTGGATTTACTGCATGCCTCACACCCGGGTATAGTGAAGATGAAATCCCTTGCTAGGTCGTATGTGTGGTGGCCAAACATTGATAAACAAATTGAAGAAAAAGTAAGTCTATGTGAACAATGTCAAGAGAATCGAAATATGCCAAGCAGATCGCCTGTACAGCCCTGGGAGTGGGCACGAGCCCCTTGGACAAGGTTGCATTTAGATTTCGCGGGCCCAGTGAATGGTCGTTATTTTTTGATAGTGATTGACTCATTTTCTAAATGGCTAGAGGTAAAAATGGTTGCAGGACCATCGACAAGCTGCACTATTAAAGTTCTTAGAGAATTATTTGCCACCCATGGACTCCCAGATGTCATCGTGTCAGACAATGGCACAGCCTTTACTTCTGAAGATTTTAAAAGTTTTCTAAAAAGGAACAGCATACGACAAGCTCGAGTGGCACCATACCACCCAAGTAGTAATGGCCAGGCTGAGCGCATGGTTCAGAATGTCAAGACAGCTCTAAAGAAAATGGAGGGAGCAGACATTGAAGTGACGTTATCAAGATACCTGTTAACACAGCACATAACTCCACACAGCCTAACAGGTAAAGCACCCTCTGTACTGCTGATGGGACGGAAACTAAACACACTGTTAGACAGAGTAGTGCCAGATTTCACGAAGAGCATGGACATGAAACAAGATCGCCAGAGAGAAAATTGTAAAGGTTTAAGACAATTTGATGTTGAAGATCCAGTGTATGCAAAATCCTTTACCCAAGGGAAAAAGTGGTTGCCGACAACCATTATTGAAAGCACAGGCCCTCTCAGTTATAAGGTAGCTACTCCCGACGGAAAAGTTATACGGCGTCACTCAGATCAGTTACGCCCCAGAAGGGTAGAACGAGAAGAAATCACCGAAAGTGGCACACAAGAGGAACCTCGGGAAGAACCCATTTCCGAATCTGAAGATCCAGAATCCAAGACCGCCGAAGTCAACGATGAGTCTGGCAGTATGAAGGAAACTTTCAGCGCAGAAGCCAGCACAGCAATTTTGTCCAGACCGAGTAGAAGTTATAGGCGACCAAAATATCTTGGCGACTATGAGACATTGTCTGTGCTAGAGGGGAGGAATGTGTTATGTATGAAGGATGGGTTAACCGAGCCGGCAACGCTGGCAACAGCGGTGGTAGAGGACAGTGTCAGAAAGAGACTGAAAGTGCATTGACGCGCGCGAGAATTACCTCGGTTGTTTCTAATGTAATTCCTAATAAACGTGTTATAAGTATCCGAAGTAGTGTATTATTTAACCCTTGGCTCCAAATACAACAATTATTATTCATAAACCAACTTTAATTGAGCTTTTTTTCCCCCTGCTTTATAATTTGTTTCTCCAAGCATACCTACCAGAGTATTTAAATTTAACCGCCATGACAATTTCGACGAACCACAGGTAAATTTTTACTCGGTCAATCAGAGGTCATTTACCATTCTATGAGTGGGCGTACTAGCAACCAAACTTTGTTAAGTTATAATTATTACAATTAATTGAATTTTAAGAATTTTTGGAGAAAGATTTTTTGAAAAATTTTTTAGAAAGTATAAAAGTGTTGAAAGATGATTCACATACAAACATCGTCCATACCTACATTAATGGACGACACGTAATTACTACAGGACTGCTCAGTTTACAAATGGGCTCACAATTTACGAGTAAGTACGAAAACTTTTCTAAACACTTCATTTATTAAGCAAATATTTTTTTCCCTCTCTTGCAGTTTTTAACAAATGACAGTATACCTTAAAAATTATATAAAAAATTTTCTATCTTAAACATTTCTTCCCCACTATAAACAGTAACCTAACTATGTAATCCCCTATCAATTTCAGAATAAATTAAAACTTTTCTTAACTTCAAAAGAATTTCTGTTTATCTTGTCTCATCCATTAAGCTAGCCACGACTAGATTTATTTTAATATACAATTTCATATAATATAAATAAATAAATATAATAAAAAAACCCTTGCTTTACAATGAACCTCACACATTCCTAGTATGCTGACCACTTCAATAATTCAATTCAAACTATAGGGAAACATTTTATCCCTTCTTAAGCTCCATTAAAGTTCTATCACCAGATTTTTCTCTTTTGCTAACACCAACAGCAACATTACTGAATTTCATATCTCCTGATGATGAACACCACTGTGTTCGAAACATGTAGAATTATGATATACTAATTGGTTTTATAATAAATTTGTGGAGGAAGACTTTTTGTATTCCCTTCTTTTCCCTATAAACTTAATAGTTTCCGCGATATCGACTTTTGAAAAATGACATTTTTGAGTTTTGACAGCTTCTAGCTTTCTAACGGTACGCCATAGAGCAAAACGGCTTACATGTTTCTATCTTACTTTTTTATTATCTTCTTAAAAATACCAACTTCCGGTTAAACCGAAAGTGCTACATTTCCGGCGTTGCAGTTACATCCGGTTTAACCGGAAGTTGACACTTTTAGAAAGATAATTAAAAACTAAGATAGGGGCACGTAAGCCGTTTTACTCTAAGACGTACCGTTAGAAAGCTAGAAGCTGTCAAAACCCAAGAATGTCATTTTCCAATAGTCGATATCTCGGAAACTACTAAGTTTAGACTTATATTGCACTTATTAAAAAGTAATTGTAATTTTATTTCAATCCAAAAATACTCTAAGATATAGGGTATTTCATTAAAAAAAAAGTAACTTTACTTCTTTACGGCTTTCTGACTCGTCCTGTATCTTTTTAAATTCTAATAGACTATAAAAAACCCTTAAACTTTCGTCTGAAATATTTTTTGCTAGCTGTTGTACTTTAAGAAATAATCGACCGTTTCCATACATACCAACGACCTTGTATATAAGTAACTATAGAAAGGAAATTATTTGTGTTCAGAAAAACGATCTTTTAATTCCACAATAACATGATCAATAAATGAAATGTACTAATTTCTAAGGTAGTATTGCTCAGCATTTTTGTACGCTATGGAAGAGGGGTTTTGAATTTGTTGTAGGAGTTGAGTTGAACCCCCCTTACCTACGGTCTTGGTACAAATAAAAGATGGAGACAGTACGCGGCAAGTTGAACTCCATTACGATTCAAGCATTGGCTGACGAATTTGTTTAGTTTAGTGCTCAATACGTTGTCGGAACCAAATATTGAAAAACAAGCATATATCTTGCAGTTTTATTTTAACAAGAAGTCACCTGAATATGTGAATAGATCGATGGGACAAGTCAAATTTGAATAGATTACGTTAGTTTTATGATTCGCATATTTACATCAGGTGGTTCAAACTTTAGGTTTTTTTCGCGTACCTAAAAAAGTATTTCGCAAATGTTTTTAGGCAAAAAAATACCACTGATGTGTGTGCCACTCCTTTATGGAAAATGCCACCTTGGTTCTAAAAATGTTATAAAATTTGTCGGTTGCGACTATCAGAATACCTAATATTATATGTGTACAGGGCGTCCTAAAAGGTATGGTCAATACTTAGGGATTGAGTATATTAGGTCAAAATCGGATCAGAACGTTATGTAACATTTTGTCGTATGTCCCCCGAACCTCGAGCTACAGCCTCGCAAAGAGTAGACCTTGAAGACGTTTTTTTTTAAATATTATTGAAACCAAAAAAGATACAAATTTGAAATTTAGGTATTAGTATAACTAAGTATTATGCTTATTGCTCTAATAGTGTAAGTAAGATTTGCATCTTTAATTGGTTTTTTTTTGGGAAAAAAGTAGTTTATCCGCTATTTTTTTTTCATTTATATCTCGTATTTAATGTAATCAAATAAACCCCCAAACAAAAATAAAAAATGGCGGTGTCTTAAAAGACAACAGAACCAGTATTTTTAAATTAACTCTTCCTCGCGCAATCCCCTCTCACTTACTCACACTTTATATATTTTACCATCCTTTATTTATTTATTCAATACTTTCTCCATATGATACAAGAAATGTATATTGGATGCGTCAATAAACATAACATAGTATAACAATAATAAGCATTGCACCGTCCAATGCAACAGCAGTCTTAAATATATCTTTGAATCGGACGAAGCAAAACAGAATCGACAAAACACACTAATCGTTCATACACACAACCATTATTATTAAGAATACAAATTGGTCTGCACTTTCATATGGCAGCCAATGTCAGTGATCATAGGTAGTTAGTAAGTTAGTAGATGTTACATGATTTCAAAGTAGTCAGAGCGACTGTACAATACATTTTCTATAAGTATGCTTTTTTGTACTTGACGAAATCTTTGATGCTTCTTGTGCTCGCTGGGAGTTTGTTATATGCCTTTATCCCCATGTATAATGGAGACTTCTCACACAAGGTTGTCCGGTGTTTGGGAATGGAGAGCTGAGAGGACAGTCTGATCTGCATGCCCTTGTTGTATATTTTCTTGTAAAAAGAAGCAACTTGTAGTAATACAGAGAAAATATGGACATTAGCTTGTACTTTTTAAAGATCGGGGCAGCATGTGCATCCCACTGTGCTCCATCCAGGTTAGTTCTTCAAATAACCTGAACACCCGCAGGAACTTTATTGTGTGAATCTCATTCGGGATCGACTTGTAACCCAAGAAAACGAGAGATGATTTATTGCTGTTGTCGGCTAATCTGATGCCTCTGAAGTTGACAACAACTGATTTTTGAGGACCAAGCAACATGCCGTTGGACTCGCACCAATTCGCTATTCTCATCGAAACTTCATTCCCGACTATACCTTCATAGGTTTTGTGATGCTCCGTGGAGCTTGTATCGTCTGCGAACTGGTATAAACCCGCGTCCTCCTCCAAGATATCCGGCAAGTTATTACAAAATATCAGGAACAGGAGAGAAGAAAGTGTACCGCCTTGTGGGACACCATACTTGATTTGTTGAGCGACAGAAAAGAATTTTTGATTTACGGTATGATCGTCCTCTCCCACTAACTGAACAAACTGACTACGATCTGACACATAAGAGACCATCCAATCCAAGGGGGGTTCACCAATTCCATAAGATTTCAACTTTCTTTTGAGAAGCTCAACATTTACCAAGTCAAAGGCTTTGGACAGATCGTATGGGACAGATCGTAATATATTCCCGATGTGAATTGGTTTTGATCTAGATATAAACAAATGAGATTTAAGGACACAAACAGAGCGGTCTCAGTAGATTTCCCCTTGAGGAATCTATGTTGAGTTGAGGAGAGCAAATTGCTCGTCATGAAAAATATAAACTCTGTCTACTATACATCAATCTTTCGAGACACTTGGAGAAGACCGAAGGATTTGATACTGGCCGGTAGTTGCCGATTTCCGTTCGTACACCCTTATTCAAAATTGGAATTATTTTGGCTGTCTTAAGTCTGCACGGGAATCAACCTGTAGAAAATGACAGGTTAATGATATGCTCCAGTGGATGGCAGAGCAGACTCGCCTAATGATGTAACAGGGAATATCATCCTAACTAACCTGAACTAACCTGCAAAATTTCTCCCAAGGTGGTCGTTTCCAGGGAAAAAGTAGCGCGTGTCTTGGATAGAGCATCCAATTCTATATTATTTGAGAAGGAGTCCGGACCCTATTCACTGACCCAACAAAGTAGTCAATTAACAAGAGTACCCCCTTCATTGAGAGGTTACACTTCTGACACTAATTTTAAATTCTTTCCCATTTTTTGTACTTCTACTGTTCCTTCAATTGAACATATCGTTCTTGGATGTTCTTATTTTTTATTTTTTAAAAAAGTCAGTGCAGGTCTCTTACTTCCTTTAACAACCTTGTGTTATGTCCGACCCGCATCTCTTCTCAGGGAAAGCCTGGTTCAATGCTGCTTGGACAGTGTTCAAGAATACATCAAACTTAGAATCCAGATCCCTGGAGGAGTAAACAGCCAGCCACTCCTCCCACTTCAACAGCTTACAAAAAATCTTTCTATTGTTCTCTGAAAAGGCATTACATTCCGACGTTTCTCTTGAGGATCAGTCAGACAGCTCAGGTCCACTGAGATTGCCAAGTGATCCGAGAGTACCGTTCTTAGCAATTGGGGATTCTCACATCCCGGGTAATCTAATCCTTTCCTGTATCATGTGTGACACCCGATATTTCAATTTTCACTTAGCAATAGTTATTGCAAAAATAAATAATTGTAAGTGCGGCTTTGTTCGATTTGTGGATTTGTTTTAGTCGTGCCCATCTTGAACGTAAATCCACTATACTCTCTAATTTAAATATCAAGTGACAATATTTCCATAACTTATTGTTCCTTTGGAGAACAAGGACGGATATACTCTAAAAGCACTTAACATCATAAGCAATCAGTGTTGGCAACAGTTGGTTGAAATGTCGCCGATCAGTTTTTATTTGAAAAATCCGTGAGCCAGACTTAAAAATTATTAAAATGACAATAAATCACCAAACTGTCCGTGTAGAAACATATTACAAGTTTTGCAACAAGAATGCTGATAGAAAGGAGGTTGACAAAAACTTCAATGAATAAATCCAGGTAACCTTTAAGGTCGATTTATAAAACTTTTCGTCGCCGTTTCCGTTCGTTGTCACTGCTCCCGCTCGTCGCCGCCGTTGGATAGGTAGGTATTTATAAAAAAAGTCTAACTACGAATCGCGCCGCAATAACAAAAGAAGGTTTAAGGTTAGGAAAACAAAGTTAAGAATTGTATTTTCTTTTTAAGGATCATAGGTATTCGTTTATTTTAATTAGTCTACAGATTTTCTTTTACAAAGCGTGATGTAAGTACCTTATAATATGATATTAATGTTTTTTTTGTAGTATAAAATATATTCTATATACTCTGCATCCATAATTAACTTTACATCAGTACCTACACGATACACAAACATAAAAGAGTTTTTAAATTAAAATCCACAAATTACAATGTCTATGCAAACTCAAAATAGCAAAACACTTTGTACTCTAACCCTAAAATACTTCCTTCAAAACTTTAAACCATATGTTCGAAAATTTCTTTCTTCTCATTGGCCAGAAGTGGGAACGACGAACAACCAAGGTCAGCGGAAACGACGCGATTTAAAAATTGGCCAATTTAGAACTACCAACGGGAGCGGTAGCGGCTTTTCTAAACGTATACGCTGTTTCCCCTTAGGTTAAATTGCGACGGGAACGGCGACGAAAAGTTTTATGAATCGGCCTTTAAATCTGGACCATTACAGCATGCAAGTGAAACCGACTTTTCGAATGTTTTTAACACAAGGCAAAATACACTTCAGTCGGTAAGTTACCTCCTAGAGTCTTAGATACATAAAGTGTGCCTGAAACACTTTGACAATCTGTCAACGAACAAGTTCGACAAACGTCTCTACTTATTCACAACATGTTAACCTCACCAGGATCCTTATGCCGAAGAAGGTGTCTATTAAAATAAGATTTATACTTACTTTGAAAGGCACATTGAGTGCATTTAAACATAATGACTTCCCCTGGATCCTTATGCCGAAGAAGGTGACTGTATAAATTTCTTTTCAACTTAGTTTGATAATCACATTGACTGCATTTAAACATATTAACTTCCCCTGGCTCCTTATGCCGAATAAGGTGACTGTTTAAATTCCTTTTCAACTTGGTTTGATAGGCACATTGACTGCATTTAAACATATTAACCTCCCCAGGAGCATTATGCCGGAGAAGGTGTCTGTTAAAACAAAATTTATACTTGGTTTGAAAGGCACATTGAGTACATTTAAACATTTTGACTTCCCCTGGATCCTTATGCCGAAGAAGGTGACTGTTAAAATAGGATTTATACTTAGTTTGAAAGGAACATTGAGTGCATTTAAAGACATTGACGTCCCCTAAATCCTTATGCCGAAGAAGGTGACTGTTAAAATGAGATTTATACTTGGTTTGAAAGGCACAATGAGTGCATTTAAACATATTGACTTCCCCTGGATCCTTATGCCGAAGAAGGTGCCTGTTTAAATGAAATTTATACTTGGTTTGGTAGGCACAATGAGTGCATTTAAAGATATTGACTTCCCCTGGCTCCTTATGCCGAATAAGGTGACTGTTTAAATTCCTTTTCAACTTGGTTTGATAGGCACATTGACTGCATTTAAACATGTTAACCTCCCCAGGATCATTATGCCGGAGAAGGTGTCTGTTAAAACAAGATTTATACTTGGTTTGAAAGGCACATTGGGTGCATTTAAACATTTTGACTTCCCCTGGATCCTTATGCCGAAGAAGGTGACTGTTAAAATAAGATTTATACTTAGTTTGAAAGGAACATTGAGTGCATTTAAAGACATTGACGTCCCCTGAATCCTTATGCCGAAGAAGGTGACTGTTAAAATGAGATTTATACTTGGTTTGAAAGGCACAATGAGTGCATTTAAACATATTGACTTCCCCTGGCTCCTTATGCCGAAGAAGGTGACTGTTTAAATTTCCTTTCAACTTAGTTTGATAGGCACATTGACTGCATTTAAAGATGTTGACTTTCCCTGAATCCTTATGCTGAAGAAGGTGATTGTTAAAATAATATTTATACTTGGTTTGAAAGGCACATTGAGTGCATTTAAACACATTGACTTCCCCTGGATCCTTATGCCGAAGAAGATGACTGTTTAAATCACTTTTAAACTTAGTTTGGTAAGCACATTGACTGCATTTAAACATGGTAACTTCCCCTGGATCTCTATGCCGAAGAAGGTGACTGTTTAAATTTTTTTTCAACTTAGTTTGATAGGCACATCGACCGCATTTAAACATATTGACTTCCCCTGGATCCTTATGCCGAAGTAGGCGACTCTTAACATAACTTCTAAACTTAGTTTGATAGGCACATTGACCGCATTTAAACATATTGACCTCCCCTGGATCCCTATGCCGAAGAAGGTGACTGTTTAAATTCCTTTTAAACGGAGTTTGATAGACACATTGACCGCATTTAAACATATTAACTTTCGCTGGATCCGTGTGTTGGAGAAGGCGCGACTTTAAATTGTCTTCTCGAATGCTTTGATAATCGCATTGATCGCATTTAGACATATTCACTTTCCCCGGATTCTTATGCCGAAGAAGGTGTCTGTTTAAATCCCTTTTAAACTTAGTTTGGTAAGCACATTGACTGCATTTAAACATGGTAACTTCCCCTGGATCGTTATGCCGAAGGAGGTGACTGTTTAAAGAACTTTTAAACTTAGTTTGAAAGTCACAATGACTACATTTAAACAATCTAACTTTTGCTGGATTCTTACGGAGACGGTGCTTGTCTAAATTTCTTTGCGGAAATACCAGTGGCTGATGATGAGTCTGGGGTCTGCAATTTTGAAGTTCGCCAATGCTGTAATAGAGAAAAACATTATATTAGTAGTAAAAGTTAATTTTTTAATAATATTATATTACAGGGACATTTCTTTAAATATATTCGTTTTTTTAAAAAAAAATTAACATTAAATTTAAATTTTCAAGGGGGAGCTAATCAGTTGCGAGACTTATACAAATTTCTAAAAAATTCACAAAATTATGAGCCTTTTGTTGACTATCCTCTAAAAAACGAAATTAAATGAAAATTTATTCCTCCTAGGTCTCCACACTGGGGTGGGCTATGGGAAGCTGCGGTTAAAAGCGCAAAACATCATATGACCAGATTAATGGGAGGAATTTTATACTATCCTAACACAAATGGAAGCAATTTTGAATTCAAGACCGTTGTGTCCGACAAATGATCCGTCTGACGTCAGTTGCTTGACGACAGGGTATCTTTTAATCGGAAAAAGTTTAACTGAATATCCTGAGAATAGGCTAAAGTTTTGGCAACAATGTATAAAAATACAAGTTTTTTGGAAACGATGGGCTGTGGATTATCTAAGCCGACTTCAAAATTGCCCAAAATGGCTAAAAAATACGAAAAATATTGTCACAAAGGGAATAATCAAAAAGAATATTTTCTCAAAATAATTCAAAACCTAAATCAATATTTCATAAATCCACTTTAGTAAAGAAACACTTAGTAAAGAAATTAACTTCCCATCATTTATTACTAAATGTATAAACACGCCAATCAAGCCGATTCAGCAAGTCAGCAGGAAACAGAGGTGCTTGACCTATGCATTGACCGTAGTACATCGTCTATCTAAAATAGATTAAAAGATAGTAAAAAGAGTGCTGACTTGACGAACCGTTTGAAAGGTATAAAGTCAAATTGGATCAATGGCGACGAGGGCAGTTGTTGGCCGACAAGGTAACTGAACGATTCTATCCCGATTCTCCCCTTTGCGCCACGATGGTTATTTTCAAAGTTAATCTTTTATTGTAAGTATGAAACTATAGTTTGTCTCACCTATAAGGAAATGTAACCAATGTTTAACCATAACGTAATTGAAGTGTAAAATAATTGTAATGATTTATTTGAAACAGACTAACAGTAAATAAATTAATTTGTTATTGTTATATAAAATTTAGTGTTTTATTCCGATCTTAGGTCAACGTCCCCAGTCGCACCTGTAGGGCGTGACAACTTGGTGGAGGCGCCGTGTTTATATTTTTATTTTTTGCAAAATAACTGGTAAAGTAATAATAACCCTGGTTACAATTTCTTAAAGGAAAAAATTTATTTCCTTTAGTGTGATTTTTAGGTATTAATTATTTCTAGGTATTAATATTGCATACTGGTCTATTCCTATTTTTTTTGTACTTTTAAAAAATTTTTTAAAATATTTTCTGGTTCATTCTCGTTGTGAATTTTTTATAATATTAAACAGGGTGTCCAAAATACGGTGGGCCACTATTGCTATATCCGAAACGGTAAGAGTTACGAGGTCGTTTAAATTAGAGAAAAGTTGCCTTTTTTAGTGATCATTTATAATGTGCTCACAGCGTTGCCAAATAGTTTTTAGTTCTAGAGATATTAAAGGAAATGTAAAAATTCCTTAAATCTTTTTTTCCAAATACCTCGAAAACCACTGATTTCATCAAAAATTGTTTAATACAAAAAAGTTATGGTTTTCCATTCTCTACAAAAGGCACTTAACGTTTTCTTAAAATGACGCTTGACGTTTAAGATATTGCTACCAACTCAGTTATTTTAAATACGGGCCTGGATTTTTTTTTCATATCTCGAAAGAGCATCCAATTTGCAATTCAACGGTATAGACACAAGTATGTTTTCTAATGTTTCGAGACGTAAAATGCATCATCAACATTTTTTTTTATAAACGCCCTTAATACGGTTCTGCCCTTTGGTGTTTATAGTGAGAACATATCAGATCTTAATTATAGTGTAACAATTGATATTGATATAACTTAAAACGGATTTAAAATAATTGATAATGTTTTTTTAATAAAGTTTAAAAAAATGCAGAAGCAGGCTTGGAAAACAATTGAAGAAACTAGTTGTTGACATATTATTATGACAATTTATTATAAACTGTGCCGATTTGTAACACAGCATTAAAATGAAGTTTTGTAATGAAGAAAGGACAGATATGTTAGTTGTTTATATCAGAGCGTTTCGTAACGCTAACAATGCCATCCAAATGTATCAGGATTTCTATCCAGAAAGAAGAATTCCGAACGCCAAGATTTTTCAAAGACTAGAAGGAAATTTGCGAGAATATGGATCTTTTAAGGATGCCAATAAAAGAAATGCAACTAGCATAATAGTAGGCGGCGCTAACGAAATCAATGTATTAGGTATTTTACTTATACAATTAATGTTTTTTTAAATTTACAGTGCCATACCTAATATTTTTAGGGTACGTGCATTACAAAAATATTAACAATGAAGAGGTTTCACCAAGGGAAGTAGAAAAAGAAACCGGTGTCACAAAAATGTCAACTAAAAAAATATTACGTCGAAACAAATTTAGGCACTATCGCTGTCGAAAAGTGCAGTTAAGACCGGCTGATCATCTAGGGAGACGTATTTCTTGCCGATGGATTTTGAGACGGCGAAGAGAAGATCCTGATATCTGCAAAAAAATCTTGTGGTCCGACGAAAGCAGATTTTGCAACAACGGGTGGTTTAATCGAAATATCCATTACCACTGGATCCAACAGAATGAGCACTTCTACCGCGAGACTGCTTTTCAGGAAAGATTCGGCATAAATGTATGGCTGGGGGTACTAGGTACAAAAGTAGTGGGTCCCTTCTTTTTTGACGCACATTTGAATGGCGCAATGTATCTTAATTTCTTAACAGGAACTTTTCAAGATCTTTTAGACGACCTTCCTCTCGACGTAATAAGAAAGTTCCTGTACTTTCAACAGGATGGCGCGCCAGCACATCGAGCTCTCCGTTGTACAAGGATTTTAAACAACTTTAAACCCAACCATTGGATTGGCAACAACGGACCCATAAACTGGCCAGCGCGCTCACCAGATTTAACCCCCATGGATTTTTCCATATGGGATTTGATCAAGGATCAGGTGTACTATAACACACCTCGTGATTTAAATGACTTAACTAAAAGAATTCAACAGGCTTGTAACAAAATTTCATTCAGAATTCAAAGAAAGGTTATTTACAAAGCGCAAAAGTGCTTGCAAAATAATGGTGGCCATTTCCAACACTTGGATTAATTGTTTTTATAACTGTATTTTTAAGTTTCTGGAGCAGTTTCTTAGAATTAAAGTTTAGTAAAATTGTTGAAATTTGGATCGTTATGGACTCGTATTAATTAATTTTTAAACTTTATTAAAAAAACATTTTGAATTATTTTAAATCAGTATTAAGTCATATCAATATCAATTGTGACACTATATTTGAGATCTGATATGTTCTCACTATAAACACCAAAGGGCAGAACCGTATTAAGGGCGTTTATAAGAAATAATGTTGATGATTAATTTTACGTCTCGAAACATCAGAAAATATACCGTTGAATTGCAAATTGGATGCGCTTTCGAGACATGGAAAAAAAAATGCAGGTCCGTATTTAAAATAACTGAGTTGGTAGCAATATCTTAAACGTCAAACGTAATTTTAAGAAAACGTTAAGTGCGTTTGGTAGAGAATGGTCTATATAGAACAGTAATAAAAACAATTAATGTGTAATAAATTTTAAGGTTTTGATTCAATTTGGTTGTAACATTACTATATAATTGTATTCCAGAAGATATATTTTTAAATTGGTTAGAAGTTATCGCAAGCTGCTCACATTTACTTATAAGGCGAGCAGCTTGTGTATTCCTGCCAAACATATATCTTTTGAAATCCAACTGTAATGTTACAGTCAAATCGAATCAAAACTAAAATTTATTTAAAAATTATAATATATTTTCAAATATTCCCGCGCATTTCTTTAGTCGGTATGTCAGATTTCTATAATGCCATCATGACATTATCGGTAAAATATAATTCTATTTTGCCGGTGGGTTAGCCATGCAGTTGGTTCATAGAATGCCCATGTTTCGAAACTTTAACATTGTTGTAACATTTCTCTAACCTTTATTGTTCTGTGCAGACGTACAGCAGACGGTTGAGGAGCGTATAGAAGCATGCGAAAGACGAAGGGAGGCAAAATGGCGGAAGATGATAAATGACAATAATATGGAATGGGTAAACAAGACCCGGCAAATGAAAGAGGAAAGTATGAGGAAGTCGACAGAGTTAAAGCAGATGAGTAAGACCATAAGGGAGTTGAAGGACGAAATTGGTAGGTACAAGACTAAGACTATTGACGAGACAGAATCAGAGAATAATATTAATTTAAATTCAAAAATCGACAAAATTTTTGACAGTTCATTGGCAAAGACAGGTAGTTTGACAACATTAGGTACAAAGACCGACATCAACAAAGACTTGACTGCTGTTCGAAAACTTAATAGTTTACAGGTCAATATTGACAAAATCAAGGTGCTTCATGCTGGTTCAGATATGGAAATCGATTCTGTGTCTGAATCTGACGATAGTAGCGAGCAGTGGTCTAGTCAAAAGACCAGACGTACTAGAAAACGATCTAACAAGAACCCTGAAACTGATAGTAACAATAAGAAAGTGGCCGGTACTTCTGCGTGGCCGAACCTACCTAAAACAAACAATGTCGCACTAACTAATCATTTGACGCACAAAGTATCACAATCTAGTCAAAAAGCTTCTGGTAGTCGTACAGAGGTATCAGCGCCACAAATCAAAGCCCCCGTTCCGAACAATTCAAGCGCCGTCACTAATGGTGTATCGGAGACTGGCCCGCCGAAACTGCGAGTCCCTCCGATCATCATCAGGGACAAAACCAAATTTAATGAAATTACTGGTCACCTGCGCACAGTTAAGGTAGATTATGGCCGCGCTGTGACCGTGCCGGATGGTGTCAAGATACATCCACCTACTCCTGTGGTTTATCACAAAATCGAAAAATTCTTAATTGCTAATAATCTATATCACTACTCGTTCCGGTTCCAGGACGAAAAAGAGTTACACGTTGTACTCAGAGGCGTCCTGGAAACCTGGACTAAAGAAAAGATCAAAGGTGACCTAAAAGATCTTGGTTATAATCCATCACGTGTGATCCGATGGCACGGTCGTAACGGGGCCCCATTGCCCTTGGTGTTGGTGTTCTTGCCGCGGACGGAAAAGACAATCTTTGAATTAAAAGATTTGGACTCTATGGCCATTAGAGTCGAAGCGCAGCGGGCGCGCGCCACTATTTCGCAGTGCCATCGGTGTCAGTTATTTGGCCATTCACAATTTCGGTGCACTGCACCGGTCAAAGGTTTGAAGTGTGCTGCCGACCACTTTTCGTTCCAATGAACTAAACCGAGACAAGAGAAAGCAAAGTGTTCAAATTGCGAGGGTGACCACCCCGCGAATTATAAGGGTTGTCCACGGCACCCGACCAATTTAAGAAAGAATGTGATTAGCAATAATAAGAATAATAACATCACAGTGAAAAGTAACTTTCGCTGGGGACAACAAGACATCAGTAAACTGGCTAGTGATGGTAATGCGAAGGCGACCACAAATAATCCGTCGCAGGAAATACCAATATCCGGCGCTTTGGAAGCAGCTCTGCAAAGTACAATGCAGAGCTTCCTGGCGCAGTTCACTAAAATAATGGAGACTCAACTTAAAACTATCGTGGGTGCTTTTCAGAAAACAGCTGGTTAAATGGCGGCGCAACCGGAGACGGCATACATTAAGCTCGCTACATTTAATGTCAATTTAATCAAGCAACGGAGACTCGAACTTATAGAGTTTGTCGAGAGAAATGAAATAGATGTGTTTCTTATCCAGGAGACATGGTTAAAAGGAGAGAGGTTTTCTTTCCCAAATTACACAATATTTAGGAACGATCGCCTAGGTAGACGCGGGGGCGGAACTATGATTCTGGTTAAGAAGCACATTTCGGCTCAAGTTGTGCCAGGTCCTGACAATTGTTCCCATATTGAAGGGACCTTCATTTCTATTAGATTCAAAAACAATCAACGCGTACACCTGGGATCTGTTTACTGAGTCCGTCGGTAAATTTCACAGGCAACTGCTTACAAAAAATTTTTGGAAATAACAATAGAACGATTATAGGGGGCGACCTCAACGCCAAACATACGGTCTGGGGATGTAGGTATACAAATCCAAGGGGGCGCTCCCTATATGAATTCTCTGAAGCGCTAAACTACCACATTCTACCGCCGGAGGAGCCCACGCATTGCTTTATGCGGGGCCTTCCGGATATCTTGGACATTTTTGTTGTTAAAAATGCTGTTCAAATGTCTCCGCCATCGGTCATCTGTGATCTGACCTATGACCATGTACCGGTCGTTATAGAAGTGGGTAATCCCCTCGAAAAAGGTAGAGGTTTTGTATCCCGCACCTCAACAAACTGGCCAAGGTATACTAATATAATGAAAAATGTAGAGGTGTTACAACCTTTACATAGTCCACTGGAGATTGACAATGCAGTAAGTGAGATCACAGATGATATCAACGCAGCGTTGGCCCAAACTTCTGTTACAAAAGTGTCCGGGTATTCAAAATACGGGACTATATCTGATGAAATAAAAAATCACATAAGAATTAAAAATCGGTTGAAGAATAGGGCGTATCGTACTGGAGATCCTCGCATCAAGGCGGAGGCTAATCGGGAAGCTCAGGTAGTCAGGGATTTGTTGACTGAACGGCAATCGAACATGTGGGACGACAGGGTCCAAAGTCTTTCTATGGCGGATAATTCCATCTATAGAATGACCAGGACCTTGATCAGAGGCGCACGAGTACCAGTGTCCCACCTGAAAAATCAGGAGACAGGTATGGTTTTAATCGATGCCAAAGATAAAGCTGAATTGATCGCATACAAACTTTGCCATCAGTTCAGCGAAAACCCGACCAATGACGCGTTACGAGATGAGAGGGTCTCAAGGACGATACATATTTATAAAACAATCAATCACCCGTTTCAGGCCTTTCCCCAAGTCACCTTAAACGAGGTTAAGTCCCTAATTAGCGTTTTGAATATTAAAAAAGCCTCGGGTTTTGACGGCGTTGCGAAATCTACCTGACAAAGCTTTGGGGAACATAGTAAGCATATCCCAGGCTATAATCAAAGAAGGCCACTTCCCGGCTGCATGGAAACACGCAAAGGTTATTCTGATTTTATAAAAAAAGGTGAGGACCCTACAGCGCCGGCTAGCTATAGGCCGATTAGTCTGCTGTCGAGCCTAGGGAAAATCACTGAAAAGCTAATCTTGAGTAGAATCAATGACTTTGTGCTTACACCAAACGTTCTGCCTGCCGAACAGTTTGGGTTCCGGCCTGAACATTGCACAGTCAGGCAGACGACGCGACTGACATCGAATATAGTCAAAGGTTTCAATAAAAGGGCGCATACGGGAGCGGTTTTCTTTGACGTAAGCAAAGCATTCGACAAGGTCTGGCACAATGGTCTCTTGTTAAAGTTGATAAGGCTCGGAACTCCAAACTACTTAATCAAGGTGGTAGCTTCTTTTTTGGAGAATAGAAGTTTTGCGGTCTCGTCAGAGAACGCACTTTCTTCGAATAAACGCATCAGGGCGGGAGTGCCGCAAGGCTCACCTCTCTCTCCGATGTTGTATAATATTTATACTCATGATATTCCGCGAGATAGATTTACGCAGCTCTATCTTTTCGCTGACGATACAGCAATTACCTCGACTTCTAAATCACCGCGCATTGTCGTCAGTCGGATGCAGCGTCATGTAATCGAGCTGGAAAAATGGCTTTCGGCTTGGAAGATTCGCCTGAATCCCGCCAAGACGAAAGTCATCTTTTTTTCAAAAAGCACGGTGCGCAGGCCTGAAACAAGGCTTCGGGTTAATGGAGTTCAAGTGAACTGGTGCCAGGAGGTGAAATACCTGGGACTTATATTTGACCGAAGGCTTAACTGGAGGCTCAATTCAATTAATAGAGTAAAGCTTGCATTGCGTCAATTAAACTCTATCTACCCCCTGCTTCACAGGCGGAGTAGACTTTCAAATAGGACTATAAGGTCAACCGCTACAAGGTATTGGTCAGGCCGGTTCTCACTTATGGTGCAACATAAGCAGAACGGAGCTTAATAAGTTCCAGGTAATTCAGAACAGGGCGTTAAAAACTATCGCGGACGTACCTAGATATACATCCAACAGAGTGCTTCACCGTGACTTTCAAATGCAGACGATAAACGAGTTTTTCTTGAAAATTATTAAAGACTATTACCGACGCACAGACGTATCGACAAACCCACTAATCACAGACTCACATACGAGATCTAGACAAGACACGACATACAAACTACCAAAAGACTGACTCCCTGTTGGTCCCAATCCAAATCCATAGTAGAGAGGCACTATATGAAATATAATAGAAAAAGGCGCCAAAACTTTGCAGACAAAAACTTTTAAAAGAAAACGCACGAACCAAAATTATTTAAGGCCAGAGCCGATATCAAAATTTCTGTAAACGATAATACCCAAACAGTACACAATGAATAACAGATGTCAAAGGATAAAATCCTGACGTAAAAATACATTCAAGAACATTCAAGAACCCGAATAGAAAATTAGTTTACCAAGGTGGAGAGTACCGCAATGCGTATTTGAATAGCCACCAAAATAAAATATAATCCAACAAAGACAACAAAAACTACATAGAGGTCTAGAGAAGCAATAAATTCTCACAAACAAATCTTTTAATTTTGAATTTAAACGTAGATACACTTAACAACTAAAACTACGTGGGAACGAGTTATATACAAAAAAATGCTGACAGGTACAAAGAGCACGACTGACAGGATATGAAAACTGTATCCCTGAACCATGTGTTCGCCCGGTGGATATCTCCTCTTATCTGTGCATAGCAGGAACACCTTACTTTAAATACCCTTGGGCAGTGGGAGCAACCAATATTCTTTCATGTGCAGATGATATAGCTCTTTGCAGCATATTGGTACATTTAGAAACATGATGTAACCTGGATGCCGAAAAATTGACAGCAATATTCTTTTGCTAGTGAAGGTAGGATTCTGCATATTTTAAGCAAATTATCTAGCGGTGATACTAGATGAACAGGTATCGTCGAAAGTGTGGACCAAAGATGTAGGTTTATCAATAACCTTGACGAGCCATTGGGGGATATAGGTAAGAAAAGAACCCTCACAAATTTGAAACATTTTTTTATTATTAAAATTGACATAAATTTATTTATTTATTTATTACATTTGGGATGCAGACAGAACTAGAAGTTCCAAAGAAGCATCCACTATATACAATAAACAGTTTATGCGGTAACATTTTACTGATTTACATAACAATATGCACTTAACCTAACTAACTCTACCTACAGTTATCCAAATACTTGTTGGACAAAATATCCTTTTAAAAGTCTTTTAAAACTAGACAAGGTTGCACTGAAAATGTCAAATTCGTGGCAGTATGAATTAAAAGTTTTTTGCAGTCTATCCAATGGTATATTTAAACCCAAGTTAGTGCGTCTATAAGGTAAATTAATGTGTCAGAAATTTTTCTGCGGTCAGACAGAGGAATAAATTTATATTTTTCTTTTACAAGATCTATTGTGCAATGCGCTTTAAATGCAATAGTTTTGAGAAACCTGTTTTGTACTGCTTCTAGTCTATTTTTATATGTGACGTATTGAGGATTCCAGATGACAGAGGCAAAAGACAGCTTACTATGAACGAAAGCAAAATATAGTGCGATCATTGTTTTGGGATTCCGAAAGTCTTTACAGATTCTAGTAATGAAGCCTAGCATTTTGTTTGACTCGGTAATTATTTTATTAAAATGTTCTTGAAATAACCATTTGGTGTCCAGAATGACTCCTAAATCCTTTATTTGATTTACCTTCTTTAAATTTGAATTATTGATACTATATGAGTATTCCCAAGTATAAATATTTTTGGTAAATGTTATAAAACAACACTTTGTTATGTTCAAGAAAACACTATTCCTGTCACAGTACTCGGACAATCGGTTGAGATCCGCTTGTATTTTCAGGCAGTCATGCAGCTCCCTTATGGGACGATATATTTTTAGGTCGTCTGCATATAGTAAAAACATTGTGTGGTGAAAGCACTTTGCAATATCGTTAATATAAACTATGAAAAATAAGGGACCCAAATGACTACCCTGAGGAACCCCCGAGCTGACCGAGAAAGTTTCGGATTGATAACCGTTTACGGAAACAATCTGGGAACGCTTTAAGGTGTAGGACCATATCCACCTGAGCAGACGCTGGCAGACACCAACCTCAGCAAGTCTCTCAATCAGCCGCTTATGGTTTATCTTGTCAAAAGCCTTACTGAAGTCGGTGTATACAGAGTCTACCTGAATGCCACGATCTATTAGGCTGCAAATATTTTGAGAGTAAGACATTAAATTTGTTTCTAGAGACCTGCCAGGAAAAAATCCGTGTTGTTGATCAATAATGGTAGTTTTGACAGTTGACATAACATCGTTATAGACTATTTTTTCTAATATTTTGGCAAAGATGCAGATTTTACTTATTGGTCTATAGTTCGCAACGTCATCTTTTGGGTCACTTATATATAGGAGTTATATGAGATATTTTCCATTTTTCTGGAAATATTCCTGTTTTTAACGACGACTCATATATAATTCGCAGTGGATAAACCAAGTTCTCCTTGCAAGATTTTATAAAAATAGGTGGTATTCGATCAGGTCCTGCACCTTTTTTTAGCTCCAATTGATTAATAAGGTCTAAAATTATATTATTATTAATTGTAACACTACGACCTGGGCACAAAGAAACTGGGCAAGACGATACTGTGGTTGGAATATATACGCTTTTAAAAAAGTCCGCGAAGCTATTACATATATCTTGTCCAGTTCTAGCGATCCGATCCCCATAACGACCTGTACTGGGTATGGAAGTTTGTGTTTTTTTCTTAGATGAAACGTAGTTCCAAAATCCTTTATTATTGTTTAAAATTTCGACCTCCATACCATTTACAAAATCGGTATAATCTCTCCTAATTAGTTGTTTAGAAAGAGCCCTTAGCCGGGAAAAGGCGTTATAGTGTTCTGCATTGTTAAGTTTTTTGTATTTCTTATGATAGATATTTTTATTTTTAATTATTTTAATAGTGTCCGGCTTAAAATAGGCAGGAAAGTTACCTTTAACGGTAAAGGAAGGTACATGTGCATCAATGAGCTTATCAATTACTAAGTAAAATTTGTTTATCGTATTATTTGTGTCAGATGAGGTAAGAATATTTTCCCAGTTAAAATTGGCCAATTTCTCATTTATAACCACATAATCGGCCTTTTTAAAGTTCAGAATTTCAAGTGTATTGTGACGTAGTGGAACATAAGCAGAATTGATAAAACTAAACTCTAGTGCCGGATGATGAAGGTCTTCCCCTACTAGACATTCATTACTCTTAGTCACATCCCTGATGCAATCCTGATTACACAAAATAAGGTCTAGTATTTTATTATTAATATTTACTATATTATTGTACTGCATAAACTGAAAGTAGGAGAAAGCATCAACCATACCGGCAGACCTGACATCGACATTTGAAGGCTGAAAATAAACTTCTTTTTTAATGGAATTCCAAGAAACAGCTGAAAGATTAAAGTCTCCGATAATGGTTGCTGTCTTATCCGAAAGATAATTGTCAAGAAAATATAGTTGATTTATAAATAATGAGAAAGCAGAATTGTCACCTGGAGGGAGATAAACGCAACACAAATACAATTTTTCACTGTTTTTGGAATCGATGGATACCCAAAGATCTTCAGCGTCAGACTCAAGTTATCACTAGAAAATAGTTCAGATGATAACACTCCACTGTGCAGCCACGTCTCTGATAAACATATTACATCATAATCTGAAGACGTCATTGCGTGATAAAAATCAAGGGTTTTTGTCCTAAGACCTCTTGTATTTTGATAATATATACATACGTAACTTATCACCCATTAACGGATCTTATCTTAACGCTGCACGTATCTCAAAGTAAATAATTTAAATTTTTTGGATCATGTCCCTTGTTTTAATCAACATAATACGGCTCGTTTCATCTTTCCTGACAAATATGTCACCATTTTTTGTCCAGACGAATTTATAATTTTTCTCCTTAGCGGCCGCTCGTACGTCTTTATATAACAATTTATTTGAAAGTGTTAAGTGTTCGTTTATATAAAGATTTTCGGAAATTCCTACGATTTTCATTTTGGGGGATCCGTTATTGACGTCATGACGTTTTTCTTTAGCAGCGGCTAAAATTTTGTCTTTGTAATTTCTTGATGAGAGCCGTACAATTACATTCTTAGTAGTGTTTTTTGAAAACTTGTTCAGCTGGACTCTATGGATGTATTCAATATTTTCTTTTGAGATGTCGCAGTTAATATAATTACATATTTTACCGAAAACATCGTACAAATTCTCGCTTTCTTTTTCGAATACACCCTGAATTTCAAGATTAATTGATCTGGAAATCTGATCCAGGTCATTAACTCTTGAATCCAGTGTCTGCAACTCAGCCTTCAATTTTTTATTTTCGGCTGCAAGAAAATCCGTTTTCTTAATATATTCCTCGAACTGTGACAACCTTATTTCGAAATCAGAAATTTTTGCACTGCAAAAATTTACCGAATCGAGTAACTCCCTTTGGCGCTCCTTCATCTCACGCATATCATCTCGAAATTCCTGAATAAGATATGCCGGTGATACAGTGGGGTCTCGAACAAGCTGTACGGGAGGCGACACAGTACCCGCCAGAGTGTTAGTTCCAAGGGATGGTCGACTCATGCGTCGATCTGCCGCAGCCGCACCCCCGCGACAATGCCTGCAAATCCACTGGACACCGTCCATGCGTATCGCATCGAGCTGACTGCCGATAATGTCGATACAGCGTCCGTGATAGTGACCTTCACAAAAACCACTACATTGAAGGCCCGGCTTTTTTCTGTTGACTGGTTCGTTGCAATCCTTACACAATTTACTGGTCATTTTAGGAATTTATAAACAAAGTACCAACAAGTAAGCCTTAAAACACAATTGTTATTATCTTCACTATCGGTCGATAAGAAATCGGTATTTATTTTTATTTTTATACCACCAAAAACTGTACTTATAATAATCAATCCGGAACGACGTGCAGCTAGCAGCACGAACCGAACTACAATGAAATGTAAGTACTAATACAACCAACGTTTAAATTTAGGGTTTAACTTACACAACTATGTTACGTTCTTTTAAACAAAATCTATTTATTACATCTTCAGAACTAATATATATTTCTCTATGTACAGACATTAGCGCTAATCCGTTTAATATTTCGTTTAATCTGAATTTCTTAGTAACGATTTTAGACGTCTTAAGTCGAAAAGATCTTTCCGGTGATGCTGTAGAGCAGCGGTTCTCAAACTTTTTTGGCGACGGAACCCTTTTGGGAAGCAAAATACTTGATGGAACCCTACAATAAAACAATAGTTTTTAAAAGTGTATTCTTTATTAATAAGCATAATAAAAGTACAATGTAACAGTTACTAATTATTACTTACTTTACCACATGGCAAGTACAATAATAGAAGATATTAAAAAAGAAAAAATCTAACTAATGGGAGGTATGAAACTGTTTTTTATTTTTCATCAATTGGTTGATATCAGGTTTGATAGAAGACAGTTGAAGTCTCATATCAGGTTCGGCGTCCAGTCTATTGCGATATTTTGTTTTCGTGGCTGCATAGGTTGAGAATCCTGTTTCGCACAAATATGTTGTTGGGAACGGTAGAAGAATTTTCAGAGCCATTTTGCCAAGCATTAGATATTCATCACGGATTCTGCACCAAAAATCGTTGAGAGGCGTCGTTTTGAACAGTGACTCCATACTTGTGTCTGATGACATTTCTAAAAGAGATTCATATATCTCGTTTGACATACTTTCGGGCTTTTCCAAGTTGGGTAAAAAAGGATTATGAATCCATGAATTCAGTTTCATTTTTGTATTCTGTTCTTCGGGAAAATAATTTTCAAAAGATGCGCGCATCGAACTGAGATATTGGACCAATTCTTCAAACACATCATCTTGAAACATTTCTGAGTCGTTATCGCTAACAAACTCACTGAGTGACGTAAAGCTTTCTATTTCTTTCTTACCAACGCAAATAATCCAAAAATCTAATTTTCTTTTGAAGGCAGTTATTTTATTATTGGCCTGAAACACTGTTGTCTGTTTACCTTGCAATGATAAATTCAATTCGTTCAGTTTTTGAAAGATATTCGCCATAAAAGACAATCGGAACAACCAAGTTTTATCATACAAACGGTCCTTCAAATTAAAAGAAGTATCTGCTGAAAGAAACATTTGTAAGTCGGCTCTAAGTTCAAATAGCCTTGTTAAAGTTTTACCCCGAGACAGCCATCGCACTTCTGTATGGAGCAGCAGTGTTTTATGTTTGCTGCCATAATCTTCACACAATAATGAGAACAATCGGGATTGTAGTGGTCGTGATTTGATAAAATTAATTATTTTTACCGCTTCATCCATAACTAATTTTAGATTTGACGGCATTTGCTTTATCGCAAGTGCTTGTCTATGCAGAATACAATGGCTGGAACTACAATTAGGCGCTTTATTTTTTATTCGTGACACTGCTCCTGCTGTTTTACCTGTCATCGCCTTGGCCCCATCTGTACAAATGTCAATGCAATTGTTTCAACTGAGATTATTTTCTTCAAAAAATATATTTATTTTATTAAAAATTTCTTCCCCGGTAGTGTTTGTGAGCAGCGGTGAACACATAAGCATGTCTTCTTCAAAAGAACTTTCATATGGATATCTCACGATAACCAGCAAGATAGCCAAACCAGCGACATCAGTTGACTCGTCCATTTGCAAGGCGAATCGTGTTTTTTGTAGACGTGTAACTAGTTCTTGTTTGACGTAGCTTGCCAGATCATGGATTCGCCGTGAAACAGTATCGTTTGATAGCGGCACAGTAGAAAGATGCTTTGCAGATTTTTCATCGAGCATACATTTTGTTATGTCTAATACACATGGCTTTATTAAATTCTCAGCGATGTGCGCTTCACCTGCTTGTGCAATGCGATAGCTAACTAAATATGATGCCTCCGTGGCCTTTTCGTTGATAGTTTTTGTTACATGCATCATATTTTTTTGACTTTCCAATAACTGATCTTTTTTACGAACAAAAAATTCTTTATTCTTGTCTTTAGACTCGGGGTGTACAGTTTGTAAATGTCGGCGCAATTTGGCAGGTGCCATGGAACTATTAGGAAGCAGTTTACTACATAGCATGCAGAGAGGTGAGCCGTTGGAATCAACAAATCCGAAACTGATATATGATTCATCATACTTCCTTTTTTTCGTCTTTGAAACCGTCGAGCTTGACGTCGTGGCATCATCGTCTGGATCGGTGATTGCTATATTCTCCGCGCGTACTGCTTTTGAACATTCAGCGTCATTAGAAGATGTTGTTGCAACACGTTTAACACCTTTGAGCCAACGTTCCATTCTTCTTTATTTATAATGTTACACGTCAGGATGGTGGGGTCTAAATAATACACAATCGTTACTGCGTATAAGAGACTAAGTTTAGTACAATGAAGAAATGTATAAAACTGAGACAACAGAATACAGCAGGCAGTAGAACAATGAACACTAGTTTCTCGCTAGCGAGCTTGTAAGTAGGTAGGTAGGAACTTATCGCTCCGAACGCTAATCGTCAACTGACTGACGAGGCGCGACGCGCGATCGCCGCTTTTATACTTAGTCCTAGACTCGATCTCGAATATTCTCGAAAATACTCGAGTCGGCGCCTTTGATAAACAAAAAGCAAAAATAAAAAGAGAAATATAAAAATTGCGTTGTAAACAATTCAGAGGCGGCTTTTATCAAAGGGACTGCGCGCTCACAAGTATACAAGTATACATGTTGATACCAAACTTATGAGATATTGTACCAGCTATTGTAACACATGTTTATACAAATACAAATAAACAAATAAATATACCTACGCGCGGCCGCGGAGTCAAAACGTTCGACCAGAGAGAGGTGCTTTGATTTTTTTTCTAAATTCTTGAGGAACCCCTACAGAGGTATCGCGGAACCCTAGGGTTCCGCGGAACACACTTAGAGTATAGCTGCTGTAGAGCAAGGAAAGTTGCTAATATTTGTAAAAGGTCTTTAACCCTTAAAGTACTGATGTTGCCATATGGCAACGATTTCAAGCCTTGCTTATGACGCATTTTAAAGTAACGCTTTCATTCGAACACGGCAGGTGGCAGCAGACTTCATTTTTAAACACCGAACTAATTGGGTGTCTTTCGAATCAGTCTGGTTTAAATGGTATAAGTAACCTTAGTCTTCGTTGGGTATAAGTCTGCGGTCGGCAATTTTAGTAGACCGATTTAATTATTTCTCGAAAATATGGATTTCAGGCTAGTGTAAGTATTATCATTGAGATACTATTTACTGTTTTGTAACATTTTTGGTATTTGCACGTTTAGATATATTGTATGAAATAGTTTATATTGGTATAACTTAAAGTTATAACACTGCCTCCTTTTTGTGAGGTCCGGAACGGCGGTGTTGCCATATGGCAACGTCAGGCTTTTGTACTGACTTTTATTTTATTTTTTAGAGGTGGCTTAACCGTTGAAGAAGCTATTTAAATGGCATATTATGCTGATGATACTTTGGACGTTCAACAAATTTATATCGAACCTCCTGATTCATCAGAACTTACTGGCGAGGATTCTGGTGAAGAAGATGGTGGTGGAATGGTCGATAATCTGTCAGGATCGCAACTTCGTGCGACGGCTGAAATTCAAATTGGTGTACGTGACTTTATTCCCGAAGAAACGGAACCATTTGCTAAAATAGACCACACCCAAATTGACTGGATAGAAGGCGATTTCCAAGCAAGGCCAAAGCATTTTCCCAAGTTTACTAATCAAGAATACAAGTATTGTACACCAATAGAAGTGTTTGAGTTATTTATGGATGATGATATAATTAACTTTTTAGTGACTGAATCAAACAAGTATGCTTTATTCAAGAATATGCCGGATCCGTTAATAAGCATAGATGAAATGAAGTGTTTTTTAGCCATTCTTGTTAACAGTGGATACAATACTTTGCCCGGAAAAAAGTATTATTGGGATCAAAAAGAGGATATGAAGAATTACATGATTTCCGATGCAATGCGAAGAGATAGATTTTTACTAATTTTTAAGTGCTTGCATTCCGCTGATAACAACCATCTAAACAAACAAGATAAAATGTCGAAGCTCAGACCATTCATGGATAAAAAATTCATAAATTTATTCGTTCCTGAAGAAGAAATGAATTATGACGAATCCATGATAAAATATTTTGGCAAGCACTCATGTAAGCAATTTATTCGCGGGAAACCTATCCGTTTTGGGTTTAAGGCATGGTGCGTTAACACTTCATCCGGATATGTATTAAATTTCACCATCTATCAGGGATGTGACCCTCAATCCAATGAGCAATACCAGTCGCTATTTGGAAAAGCAGCTGCTCCGTTTGTTGCTATGATTGATGAAATTCCATTGGAGAAAAAGGTTTTGCCTTACAGTTTCTATTTTGACAACCTTTTTACAAGTTTTTCATTGCTTTCATATTTGAAAGGTAAGGGATTTGATGCAACTGGGACCATCAGAGGAAATCGTATTCCGAAAAATTGTCCTTTGGAAAAGAAGGCAACTCTAAAAACCAAAACAAGAGGATCTAGTAACGCAATAATAGACAGACAAAACGGAGTTATTGTTATAAAATGGGTTGATAATAACGTTGTTAATGTTGCATCAACTACCTATGGGGTGCAACCGCAAAGCGTAGTGAAAAGATTTTCTCAGAAAGAAAAAAAAATTTTACAAGTCCCTAGACCTCATGCTGTTGGGAAGTACTGCAATGGGAGGAACTGACTTGATGGACGAAAATATTTCACGCTATCGCATTGCTTTAAGAGGTAAAAAATGGTGGTGGTGCATATTTACATGGATAGTTGATGCAACAATTCAAAATGCCTGGATTGTTTACAAGAAATCTGGTAACCAATGTACACAACTAGAATTTAGAAGAGATATTGTGGAAACCTATCTAACGAAATACAAAAACCCGCCAAAAGCTACTGGAAGACCATCAACCAGTTTGTCATCCAAATCCTCTCACAGAGTTAGTGACAATATAGGACATTTGCTGGCTCCAACACCTAACAAAAAAAGATAAGATGCGCCGAAGAATCATGCAGTTCGATAATGCGAACAATATGCACTAAATGCAACATAGGTTTATGTATAAACTGTAATGTTTCATTTTATACAAAATAAATCGTTTTAATGTTTCATGGGGGGTCTGACGTTGCCATATGGCAACAGTGTTTTTTTTAATTACTAAGTATGAAACTGTGTTTTTGTTGTTATTTTCTTCTTTTATACTTACAATACTTATAGGCAAGAAAAGTTATTTTGGTTTATAAATTCCCAATAATTCAAAACTCCGTCCTTTAAGGGTTAAAAATTGGAAAAATTAACTCATCTGTATGCCGTTCTTGGCAGATATCATTATTAATCTATTTATTTTGCCACATACGAAATTCTGTGAAGAATAAATCAAATCTTTTATCATACAATTCGTAAATGCTTTCAGTTATCACACATTTTTTTAACATATAAGTAACTATAGAAGGAAAATCAATTTGGGTTCATAAAAACGATCTTTTAATTCCACGAGAACATGATCAATAATGGAATGTCCTAATTTCTAAGGTTGTATTGCTCAGCATTTTTGGAGGCTATGGAAGAGGGGTTTTGGATTTGTTCAAGGGGGGGGGGGACTTGAACTCCCCCTTACTTACGGTCTTGGTACACATAAAAGATGGAGACAGGACGCGGCAAGTTGAACTCCATTACGATTCAAGCATTGACTGACGAATTTGTTTAGTTTCGTGCTCGCTACGTTGTGGGAACCAAATATTGGAAAAGAAACATATCTTGCAGTTTTATTTTGACAAGAAGTCACCCGGATATGTGAATAAATCGATGGGGCAAGTCAAAGTTGAATAGATTAAGTTAGTTTTATAATTCGCACATTTACATCAGATGGTTCAAATTTTAGGTTTTTTTTCGTACCTAAAAACGCATTTTGCAAGTGTTTTTAGGCAAAAAAATAACACTGTTGTGTGTGTCATTCCTTTCCTGAGTAATTCTCTAAATTCAAAACATCAATTTTCATTTTTACCTATACCGGGTGTTGCATCGTCGAGCGGGACATAGGAAATCCCATGTAATTTTAAATGGGGTCAATTATTGGCTTCCCTAATTATTTTAGAGAAAAATTCTATTTAGGTTTATTAAAGAGCACTAAAACCCACATTCAAACGAATAACTTTAGATATTTTTGATGAGCCCGTTTACGATTTCTTTTTAACTATTTCTCCTTTTTATGGCCCCGTATTTGCGGGCACCAGTCAAGGTAAAAGATGACTGTCAAATAAAGTTGTCATTTTGAGGAATATTTGAACATCTTCTTAAATCCTAAAGTTCTAACAATTTAATAGTACCTACCTATTAATTAGTAAAATATTGAAACATGTAAAATGTCATAATTAACCTTGTAATTGGATACTTTATTTTAGTTTTATTCAGATTAATTTGTACTCATAAATACACCTTTAATATTTTCGATGTACGAGTTTTTATAACAATAAAGCACATATTTCAAAATGACAACTTTATTTGACGATGTTTACCTTGACTGGTGCCCGCAAATACGGGGCCATAAGAAGGGGAAATAGTTAAAAAGAAATCGGCGATAACCCGTAAACGGGCTCATCAAAAATATCTAAAGTTATTCTTTTGAATGTGGGTTTTAGTGCTCTTTAATAAACCTAAATAGAATTTTTCTCTAAAATAATTAGGGAAGCCAATAATTGACCCCATTTAAAATTACATGGGATTTCCTATGTCCCGCTCGACGATGCAACACCCGGTATAGATGTGGGCATGTTTACACCGTATATTTAGGTCAAATTTCAATACGGCGGCCATGGATAATGCCACCTTAATTCTAAACATGATAAAAAATTTGTCGATCGCAACCATCAGTTATAATATATATACAGGGTGTCCTAGACGGTATGGTCAATACTTAGGGATTGAGTAGAGCGGATCAAATAGGGTCAGAATGCCATGTAATATTTTGTCGTATGTCCCCCCAACCCCGAGCTACAGCCTCGCAAAGAGTAGATCTTAAAAATGTTTTTTTTTTTAATATTATTGAAACCAATAAAGATACAAATTTGAAATTTAGGTATTCTAGTAAGATTTATACGCAGAATCGAACTATTATGCTTATTGCCCTAATAGTGTAAGTAAGATTTGCACCTTTAATTGTTTTTTTTTTTGGAAAAAAGTACTTCATCCGCAATTCTTTTTCCATTTATATGTCGTATTTGATGTAATCAAATGAACCTCCAAACAAAAACAAAAATTTGCAGTGTCTTAAAAGACAACAGAACCAATATTTTTAAATTAACTCATCCTCGCGCAATCCTCTCTCACTAACTCACAGTTTCTATATTTTACAATCCTTTCCTATATCATATGTCACACCCGATCATTCAATTTTCACCTAGTAATAATTATTGCGAAAATACATAATTGTAACTGGCTATCTTGAACGTAAATCCACTATACTCCTTAATTTAAATATTCCGCGTGAAGTTTTTTGCAAAACTGTATATTGGCGACGGTGTACTTGCTCAAATGACAATATTTCCATAGCTTATTGTTGCTTTGCAGAACAAGGACGGATATACTCTGAAAGCACTAAACATCATAAGCAATCAGTGTTGGCTAAAATGTCACCGATCAGTTTTTATTTGAAAAATCCGAGAGCCACACTTTAAAATTACTTAAATGACAATAAATCAGTTAAATCACCAAACTGTCGGTTTAGAAACATTACAAGTCTTGCGACAAGAATGCTGATAGAAAGAAGGTTGACAAAAACTTGAATGGATAAATCCAGGTAACTTTTAAATCTGGACCATTACAGCATGCAAGTAAAAACCGACTTCGAAATTTTTTAACACAAGGCAAAATACACTTCAGTCGCTTAGTTACCTTCTAGAGTCGCATAAAGTGTGCCTGAAACACTTTGACAATCTACCAAGGAACAAGTTCAACAAACGTTTCTGCTTATTCACAACATGTTATCCCCACCAGGATCCTTATGCCGAAGAAGGTGTCTATTAAAATAAGATTTATACTTAGTTTGAAAGGCACATTGAGTGCATTTAAACATAATGACTTCTCCTGGATCCTTATGCCGAAGAAGATGACTGTTCAAATTTCTTTTCAACTTAGTTTGATAATCACATTGACTACATTTAAAGATATTGACTTTCTCTGAATCCTTATGCTGAAGAAGGTGCCTGTTAAAATAATATTTATGCTTGGTTTGAAAGGCACATTGAGTGCATTTAAACATGTTAACCTCCCCAGGATCATTATGCCGGAGAAGGTGTCTGTTAAAACAAGATTTATACTTGGTTTGAAAGGCACATTGAGTACATTTAAACATTTTTACTTGCCCTGGATCCTTATGCCGAAGAAGGTGACTGTTAAAATAAGATTTATACTTAGTTTGAAAGGAACATTGAGTGCATTTAAAGACATCGACTTCCCCTGAATCCTTATGCCGAAGAAGGTGACGGTTAAAATGAGATTTATACTTGGTTTGAAAGGCACAATGAGTGCATTTAAACATATTGACTTCTCCTGGCTTCTTATGCCGAAGAAGGTGACTGTTTAAATTTCCTTTAAACTTAGTTTGATAGGCACATTGACTGCATTTAAAGATATTGACTTTCCCTGAATCCTTATGCTGAAGAAGGTGGCTGTTAAAATATTGAGTACATTTAAACATATTGATTTTACCTGGATTGTTATGCCGAAGAAAGTGTCTGCATAAGGCACTTTTGTACTTACTTTGATAGGTACAATGAGCGCATTTAAACATTTCGTCTTCCCCTGGATGCTTATGTCGAAGAAGGTGTCTGTTTAAATTTCTTTTAAACTTAGTTTGATAGGCACATTCAGTGCATTTAAATATATTGACTTCCCCTGGATCCTTATGCAGAATAAAATGTGTTTTTAAATAATATTTATTCTTCGTTTGATATGCACATTGAGTGCATTTAAACATTTTGACATCCCCTGAATGCTTATGTCGAAGAAGGTGTCTGTTTAAATCATTTTTTAACTTAGTTTGATACACACACTGAGTGCATTTAAACATATTGACTTTCCCTAAATCCTTATGCTGAAGAAGGTGTCTGTTTAAATATTTTTTAAACTTAGTTCGAAAGTCACACTGACCACATTTAAACAAACTAACTTTCCCTGGGTTTTTATGCTGAAGAAGATATTTATGTAAATTATATTTATACTCAGTTTGATTGTCATACTGATCGCTGTTAAACATATTAACTTTCGCTGGATCCTTATGGAGACGGTGCTTGCGTAAATTTCTTTGCCGAAATACCACTGAGTCAATTTCCAGGTTTACATTAAGTTTGCGACCAACTCGTTGATGACACTGCTGATAAATCTGGAGTCTGCTATTTTCATGTTTGGCAATGCTGTAATAGAGAAAAACATTATATTATTCGTACGAGTTAATATTTTAGTAATATTACCATATGCAGGGACATTTCTTTAAATGTCTCGCCCAATACGTGATTTTCCAATCAGCTACATAAAAAAATTAAATCATCAGAATCAGCGCTACATGTCCCCAAGTGAACATTTGCCTGTTTAGAACTCAACTATGCAATTTATTACAAAATTATAAATTTATTACTAAAAAAAAACTACCTCAACATAGATACGAAATGACGCCGCTGCAAATCCCGGTTTAATCGTATGCACAGAGTTTTCCCGTATCCACCCACCTACAGGGGATATTATACAAGATACGATAAAATGGTAAATACAACTATTTAATAGTTTTTCTCAAATAGTCTGATTTTGTTATCAGAAAAATTCAAAAGTTGTTATAATTTGACAGGAGGTAGGTTATTTTTTTAAATGAAATATTTTATATTATATATACAGGGTGTTTTAGAATAAGATGCTGATCCTTAACGGTGTGAATCCTTAGGTGATTTTAAGAAGAAAAGTTCAAATTAACATATATCCTTAACCTATCAACTTTCGAACTACAGGGCGTTAAAGTTTTAAGAAAAAAATCGTTTTTCTATCATAACTTTAACAACTTTCTGGCTATTTTTATGAATTTTTCACACATACCCTCAAAGCATCAATAGCCATTTTTTGGTGTAGAAAAATTTTAAAAATTTTTAACCAGTGGCGTCCTAAAAGGGTTTGGACTAGACATTTTGGAAAAATATTATGTGCGCCACTGCTTTTTCTCAAGATAAAAATTATTTTTAAAATACTCATTCATTTTAGGCCAAATTTAATATCTTGCCTTTTTATCGTCCGACAAACAGTTTCCGACAAAAAAAATAAAAATCATTAAGTGCGCATTCGAGATGTGCCTATGGTTTCTGACAAGTAGGCTATGAACTTTGTTAAGGAAACAATGACAATAACGAAATATTTAATGCCAAATAGTTTTGACAGCTATTTATTTATGTACACGGCTTTCCACTTAACTTAAATTTTAAAAACGTAATACTTTTTAAACGTATAAGTATCATGGTAAATTTTACAAATGTCGAGTTTGCGGATATGCATTACCTGTACGGGCTTGCTGACGGCAATGCATTCGAAGCCAGACGATTATACCAAGAGCGTTATCCAAATAGAATAGTTCCGGATGCACGAACGATTTCAGGAACTCACAGAAAGTTATGTGAAACGGGATCTTTTAAAACAAAAAACTACTTAAAAGGGGCACACCAAACTACACAAACACCGGAAACCGAAGAAGCTGTTTTAAATTTAGTGGAACAAAACCCTAATATAAGTACCAGAAAAATTGGGAATATTTTAAATATTACTCATGTCCTAGTCTGGAGAACTCTTCAAAGTTATTTGTTATATCCGTACCATATTCAACGGGTCCAGGCCCTACTTCCTAGGGATTTTCCATTACGCATCAATTTCTGCCAATGGTTTATTCAAATGGTTACCGAAAATCCCCAATTTGATGCCAGAATTTTGTTCACGGACGAAGCTAATTTTTCCAGGAACGCCATACAAAATTTTCATAACAATCACTTCTGGGCAGAAGAAAATCCACATGCCATTACGGAATCCCACCACCAAGAGCAATTTTCTGTAAATGTTTGGGCTGGAATTATTGGTGATTATTTAATTGGGCCTTACTTTTTACCAGCCAGATTGAACGGAATCAATTATCGTCAATTTCTTGAACACACTTTACCAAATTTGCTAGACGAGGTCCCTATTTTAACCCGACATCGTATGTGGTTTATGCACGATGATGCACCTGCCCATTTCAGTCTCTTAGCACGAGAGTTTTTAAATCAACATTATAGTAATCGATGGATAGGGCGCCGAGGAACACAATCGTGGCCACCTAGATTCCCTGATCTAAACAGTCTAGATTTTTTCCAGTGGGGACATCTGAAAACGTTGGTTTACAGCATCCCAATAAATACTGAAGAGGAGTTGAGAAACCGCATAATAGTTTGTTTCGACACTATCAGGAATACTCCAGGAATTTTCAAAGGGTACGAGCCTCAATGAGGAGAAGAGCTGAAGCATGCATTCTTGCAGGTGGTGGCCACTTTCAACAGCTAATCTAAATTATTTTCGTTTTTGTTCACACGTTATTTAATGTTAGTTGTTTTAATTTAATGTTAAAAAATAAACCATAGGCACATAGCGAATGCGCATTTAATGCTTTTTAGTTTTTTTGTCGGAAACTGTTTGTCGGACGATAAAAAGGCAAGATATTAAATTTGGCCTTAAATGAATACGTATTTTAAAAATAATTTTTATCTTGAGAAAAAGCAGTGGCGTACATAATAATATTCCAAAATGTCTAGTCCAAACCCTTTCAGGACGCCACTGGTTAAAAAATTTTAATATTTTTCTACACCAAAAAATGGCTATTGATGCTTAGAGGGCATGTGTGAAAAATTCATAAAAATAGCTAGAAAGTTGTTAAAGTTATGATAGAAAAACGATTTTTTTCTTAAAACTTTAACGCCCTGTAGTTCGAAAGTTGATAGGTTAAGGATATATGTTAATTTGAACTTTTCTTCTTAAAATCACCTAAGGATTCACACCGTTAAGGATCAGCATCTTATTCTGAAACACCCTGTATACAGGGTAGGCCAACAAGGGCGCGTCGGTCAATAGTTGCTAAACCGTTGAACTTATGGGAAAATTTTCTTAATAAAACTTATAACGTTTTGCCTCTGCTATAACCTAAAATTATTTTTAAGAATACAGGGTGTCTCAAGAAAAAGTAATACCAAAAACTATATTTTTGTTAAATAGAATACCCTACCGTTTTATGTGGCATATAAAGCCTCTATCGGTTGTGTATTCAACTTTTAATTTGTATTCGATTGAAGTAGCCGTTACTTGATGAAGATCCATTATAAACTGGTTAAATAATACAACAATGTGTATAAATCTTCACTAAATAATTTATTGTACCATGACAATTGTTTCGACAACAGTGTCTTCTTCGGATGGAGAAATCAAATTGTCTAATAAAAATGGTTCTACTTAAATATAAAACTTAATCTTAATCTCTTTACATAACCTATTAGTTTAATGGTATTTTTACAATACAATTATTAACAAATCTACATAAACCTATGTTACTATATTAGAAGGGTGTGATATCAGACAATTACAGTTATTTATTAATGATGGGAAAACCAAACATTATAGATTTAAATTTAACAATGGGGATCTATTCAAGTCCAACTGCTCATTAAGTAATATATTTAGGTTTTTGTGTTTATTAATTTCCATACTTTCTAAGAAATTCAGTTTTAAAGATTTATTTTCTAGATGTAAAATTTCAAAGTTGTCATCAAAATTATGTTGTTCATCGTTTAAATGTACGGCATAATGAGAATTGGTATGTTTTTTGTTGTAACTCGTTTTGTGTTCTTTAATTCTTTTTTCAAAAGTTCTACCCGTTTGACCTATATATATTTTTGGACAACTTCCACACTTTAGTTTATAAACTCCACTTTTATGTTCTTTTTTGATTTTCGTCTTATTGTTTTTAATAAATTTACCTAATTTATTATTAGTTTTATAGGCAATTTTAAAATTTTGATTCTTTAGGTGTATTTTAATTTTGTCGGTAAGTTTTCCTGTATAGGTAAGGGTTTTATAACTTAGGTTGGATTCTGGTTGTACTATTGGATAAACTAAACTGATTGCTTTATTAAATTGTTTTTTATTGACTAATTGGTCTATTAAATTAGGCGGATACCCATTATTTACTGCAAGTTGTTTAATTATGTTCAGTTCTTTAAAATAATTATCTTCAGATAAAGGTGTATTAACAAGTCTATGGACAAACGAATTATATGCCGACATTTTGTGCGAGTATGGATGACTAGATTTATTGTGTATTGTAATATCCGTATGAGAAGGTTTGTGGTATATTGCAAAGTCATGTTTATTGTTTTTTGTTGTTATGGTCAAATCTAGAAAATTTATTGTTTTATCTTTTTCTATTTCTAGAGTAAATTTTATGTTACGATGTAAATTATTGATAAAGTTAAGAAAGGTTTGAAGTTGACGATCTGTACCAACAAAACAAGCTAAAATATCATCCACATATCTATACCAGTACAAGAATTTACTGTCAAGATTATTTGGATGAATCTTACTTTCAAGATCGTTCATAAAAATTTCTGCTAACAGTGGACTTAAAGGGTTCCCCATTATTAATCCTTCACTAGATACATATATATTGCCATTAAATTCGAAATAATTTTGGTCTAAACAAACCGAAAGGGTTTCAAGTATTTCTTGTTGTATAATAGGATTAGTTTTGTTTCTGATCAGTAAGTTTTCCACTAAATCTATAACTTCATTAGGTGGTATACTAGGAAAAAGGTTTTGTACAGGGTTATCCAACCAAGACTAGACAAGGCGATTTTTTGACTTTTCCTGTACTTTTATAAAAAAACTGAAATAGCCATCTTAAGTCATTTTCTCCCGCGAATTCGAATATCTTCAGCAAAAAACAATTGAACATCAAACAAAAGTACTAGGGGTCACTTTGATATTTTTTTAAATGGGATGCCGTATTTTTAATGAGCTTATCCGATTTCTCATATAAATTTTGATCTAAAATGTTGGATTTTTAATTCAAAAACGCCTTTTTTCTTCAGTTTTAAATTCGGAAAATGTTCGTCTACCGTAAAAATTAAAAAAAAAAAAAAATTAAAAATCCAACATTTTAGATCAAAATTTATATGAGAAATCGGATAAGCTCATTAAAAATACGGCATCCCATTTAAAAAAATATCAAAGTGACCCCTAGTACTTTTGTTTGATGTTCAATTGTTTTTTGCTGAAGATATTCGAATTCGCGGGAGAAAATGACTTAAGATGGCTATTTCAGTTTTTTTATAAAAGTACAGGAAAAGTCAAAAAATCGCCTTGTCTAGTCTTGGTTGGATAACCCTGTACATCGAAGGAAATGAGTTTAGCATTGTTGGGAATATTAATATTTTTTATTTTATTAACTAGTTCATAGGAATTTTTAATACTGAATTTTGATTTAAAATTACATTGTTTTATAATGATATCAATTAGTTTTTTAGATAATTTTACAGCTGGCGCTGTAATGTAAGATACCACTGGTCTAATAGGCATGTTATTTTTGTGTAATTTAATCAATGAGTATAGTTTTGGGGTTTGAGGATTCATTGTTATAAGTCTATAATTAAATTATATCTCTGGCAATAGAGCTAGGGCATTTGCACGCGGTCCCTCAGCCTCTCACCTCAGCTTGGCTTCGAATTTCCAATTAAAAAAAAAAAAAAATATTTTATTTTGTATTTTTTTTTTATTTACTGTTTTTACGGTCGTCGGCGTATCAGAGGCCATCTTGAACCGGTCATCGACCGTACGGTTTTTAATCGTGCGGTCTACCGACTGGGGAGTGCGAAACGGCACCTTCATCCTACGAGATATCCGATCTCATCCGGCCTGTCCGGCGTGAATAGGATGGTTTGGATGTCGATTCATTTACACTCTTCCCTAAGACAAGAGCACGCGGTGGTTCCCTAGCGGTCACCCATCCAAGTACTAACCGCGCTCGACACTGCTTAACTTCGGTGATCTGACGGGAACCGGTGCTTCAAGTGTCGCTAGGCCCTTGCCTATTTTGTATTTTTAATAACGGCGAAAGACGCGTTGCAAATTTAAAAGACACTTTTTTTACAAATTCAAATATGGAAATGCGTTTATCACACAAATCATCATTGCTTCTCTTAAAAAGTTTTCCTTCTCAATTATAATGGGAGATTCTTTTGTTTATTTACTACTTCTAAGCTGAATATATGTTTCACATTGAATCCCCTTTAAAACCTCAATAAATATGAAAATATTAGGATGTGGACTATTAAATAATCTATTTAATCGAGCATGAAAAGATTCACATGAATTTGTAGTCCTGTTACAGGAACTGGAAAATTCGACCCATGCTTGCAGAGGAAACGTTGCCTCTTCGGATATATAATTTTCTAACACGTAGTCACAAAACTCAGTAACTTCTTGGTTATCAGGAAGTGCTGCCATTATATATTCGGTAAAAACATCTGATATGTCTTCAGGCTTTAAAAATGGCAGTCCAAAGAAAGATTTTAAAAATGTCGCTGTTTCTGATTTTACTTTATATTCCTGGGATAAACCAAGGGACTGAATCTTGCGATACCAACTATGGTCAAGGTGAAAAAAACGCCATCCTTAAATTTTCGCTTTTGGTAATATTGATTGTACAGCTATATGTATGGCTGTTTCAAAATCAATAAAAATATGTATGGGTGAAACCGTTAATCCCACATTTATGCAGCTATTAACAACATGGTAGAGGAAATTAAAGTCGTACTTGTTATATTTCACAATTTAATTTAGTTTCCTGACACGTGTTTCAACCCTTGCCGATCATTATCAAAGGCATAAGATAATACTAAATTCTACATGTCATTAAAATAAAAATTGACAGATGATGGTTTATTTTGGTCCTTAATTTACAGGTATTGGCCAAAGATACAACTAAATTACAGGTGTGTATATAACTATGGGTTTTTTTTCGCTTGTAATTAAAAAAAAAAAAATCGATGTAATGTTGTTAATAATCAAATTGAAATACCTTCAGGTGTCAGTCTAATACTTAATAGCCTAATAACTTAAGATAAATATGCAATAAACACTGTCAATAATTACGAGCGAAAAAACCCATAATTATATACACAATATCATTTTCTTAATTTTATTACTTAGATGTAAATACCTCTATAATCACACCTGTAATTTAGTTGTACCTTTGGCCAATACCTGTAAATTAAGGACCAAAATAACCCATCATCTGTCAATTTTTATTTTAATGACATGTAGAATTTAGTATTGTCTTATATGCCTTTAATAATGATCCGCAAGGGTTGAAACACCTGTCGGTCGGGAAACTGAAATAAATTGTGAAGTACGACTTTAATTTCCTCTTCCATGGAATATCCATTTCACCAGGCATGAAGCCCATCACAAATCAATTATATATTAACAACATGTTGAAAACAGTTCTTATAACATTCGACAGTTTTTGTAGGGAGGAGAAAGATTGCAAGAGGCACATACGAGTTGTTATTTGTCTTCGTTGGCGCTCGTTTTGACTTCAACATTTGCCAACATACTGAGAGTCTCTTTAATGGATTTTGGTTGCGGGTGTTTTGATTGTCGTGAATTTTGCATGTTTCTTTTAATTAACGCTAAATCCGCACGTGTAAGTGAATGGATATCGCCTTCTTGTAAAGCCAAGTGTATAAGTTCAGCAGGTCTTGCACAAATATCATCAGCGGCTTTTCGCTTTAAAGAATTGCTTAACCTTTGCCGGTGTAACTTGTTCTCTTGCTCTCGTTCATGGGAGTGCGGTGACGGGCCTTCCGAAACATCATGATTTTTTCCCAGTTTCAGAAAAGATTTGCACGTACTTTTAAGGTCGATTTATAAAACTTTTCGTCGCTGTTCCCGTTCGTTGTCACTGCTCCCGCTCGTTGCCGCCGTTGGATAGGTATTTATAAAAAAGTCGAACTACGAACTGCGCCGCAATAACAAAAGAAGGTTTAAGGTTAGAAAAACAAAGTAAATAATTGTATTTTCTTTTAAAAAGCGTGATGTAAGTACCTTATTATATGATATTAATGTTTTTTGTAGTAAAATCCACAAAACAGCAAAACACTCCAAGTACTCTAACCCTAAAATTACTTCCTTCAAAACTTCAAACCATATGGTCGAAAATTTCTTTCTTCTCATTGGCCAGAAGTGGGAACGACGAACGACCAAGGTCAGTGGGAACGACGCGATTTAAAAATTGGCCAATTCAGAACTACCAACGGGAGCGGTGGCGGCTTTTCTGAACGTATACGCTGTTTCCCCTTAGGTTAAATAAATAGCGACGGGAACGGCGGCGACGAGCGGGAACAGCGACGAAAAGTTTTATGAATCGGCCTTTAGAACACATCCAACGTTCACTATCGTTGGCTAATGTTTTATGGAAACGAAATTTAAAGCCGTGTATTGCTAGAAGGCTTCTGCCTCTTTCACTCTTTACTTCCATATTAAACTCACAGATACACAGAAACAAATACTGAATAGTAGTAAATAGCACTAAATAAGAAGAATATTAGCATGTACATACGAAACAGAGGGGGTGCAATAAATTTGGTTGACAGTTCGCTTGATGGAGGTGATTTGTTATTATTAACGGCTTTTGTGTACTGTTTATCTTTACTTTTTTGCTAATTTTGATTGTATATGTGAAGTGTGATCAATTTGTGACGATGCCGAGGCAAAACAGAATATTTTACATTATTTTAAACAGCCGTAAAAGCTTCAACAAATATTTATCGTTCTACAGGTATGTACCCAGACCGGATGTTTCTTACTTTTAACTTACTTACGTTAATTTCGTGAGGGAACGATAACTAGGTAGTCTATTTCCTAAAAATTATAATTTCCTTTGCTGCTGTTGATATAATTAGGTACCTACCTATTTTTACCGAAAATTGCACGTACTTTAAAGAATCCTACAAAAACCTATTACTCTACCTGTTGACCTCTAAGAATAATTGTAAAATATCTAATAAAAGTTTTATAAATATATTTACCTGCGTTCTTTTCCTTTTCTCACTCGAAATAATATACAAAATCTTAAACAAATCAAGAACTTTAATTTTTGTTTACAAATCTCTGTCCAGTTGTATAATTCTGAGGATATCGAATATATAACAAATACATTTGTAAACATAATTACTGAAGCTATAAATAGATGTAAGACAACTAAAACAATAAATATTCATATAAGAAAACCCTGGATTACAATTGGATTAGTAAATTCTATGAAGAACAGAGATTAATTATATAAGCAATATAAACGAACTAAGAATGTCGAAATATTTAATTAGTATAAAATCCATCGCAAAAAATTAGTTTTACTTATAAAAAAATCGAAAGAAAATCATTATAAAAAAATTTTTTTGGAGAATAAAAGCAATAGTAAACAATTATGGAAAATTTTAGGTGAGTATACAACAAAAAATTTCCAGAAGGAACAACAAATGACGTATGAAATTTATAACGAAAATAATTTTTTAGAAACGAATATACAAAGTGTCTGTGAAATTTTTAACAACCATCATGTATCAATAGGTGAAAAAATTGCCATCAAGATAAAAGACGCTTATTTGACAGATTATAATAATCATACACCTCAAATGGAAACTGTTAATGATAAAGTCTGTGCGTTTTAAGAAGTCCGCTAAGCCATAAAACCTCTTGAGCATTATGTCGGTGGCTCTCAAACAATAAATTATATTGAAGGTAATTTTGGATGTTGATGAATTACATTTTCTAAATAAAATAATTTAAAGTAAATAAAAAATTAGTTTAGGTAAAGAAAAATAATAATTTTTTAGCTTTTGTAGTATTCAGACAAATTGGTTTTACGAATTCTTTTTTATAAAGTTTTGGTTCTAAAAAGAACCGATTTTGTAGTCTTGCGACAAAACGTACCTACTTGTAGATAGGTACTACTAAAAGTAGTCTTCCTCTGCATTTGAAATTTCACCCATGCTTTCAGACTCATCAGAATCAACATCATCGTCATCATCATCATCATTCGTAATAATTAACGGTCTTACTTCGTCTATAACCTGTTCTGTCTCATAAGATTCAAAAATAATTTTTTCTGTGTGTTCAATGCATTTCCGCCATTCTTCTTTGCCCGCTTGGCTAAGCGCCTCCTCCCATAACTTTATAACGCTAGGCTTACCGATATTTTTACAGGCATGTTTGTCATAATAGTTCTTGCTAATACCCCATACCAATTCAATTGCGTTGTAATGACAATGGTAGGACGGCAATCTCAAAACTTGATGCCCATATTTAAGGGCTAATTCGTCAACAACATACTTTTTTTTAAATGACTGCTCTTTACACTTGCTTAAAAGTTCACTTTTTAAATATAAATTTTCATGGTTTATGTTTTTCTTTGACAACCACTCTTTTATTTCTTCCTTTTTCCAGCTGCTTGTAGGGAATTTCTCTTCGAGTCTCGTATGGTAAGAGGCATTGTCTAAAACAATTAAGCAAGGTTTTTCTAAACTTTTTAAAAGTTTTTCCTCGAACCAATGCTCAAAAATTTCAGCATCCATATTGCCGTGATAATCATCAGTTTTTTTTGTTGATGAAAATATCAAACTGGCATTTAAAACAAAACCTTCTTCATTACCAGCATGTAATATAATATACCTTTTTCCATTACTTGCACGGGTACTTGAATAACAATGCTTTGAGTCATCCTGCCAAGACGTTTTTGTTGAAGTTCCGTTTGCAAATACCCATGTTTCGTCAAGAAAAACAACTTGTCTTGACAATTCCGATTTTTTGTTGTTTAAATAATCCCTTAAAAATTGCCATCTTTTCGAAACAACATTGGACAGCTCGCAAAGCAGTTTTCTGTTGTTCGTTTTTTTATATTTGAAACCCATATGTTTTAAGATGATGGACAAACTGTTAGTTCCAATACCGCAAAGTTTTTTCTGCTTTATCTTTTCAAGAATAGCTTTGAGGGTAACATATTCCTTGGCTTTATACATATTTCGTCGAGAGTCGAGTCGAACCCTTTTATATGGTCTGTCCAAATCTTCTTCACTCTTTTTTCGAAGTCTTCTTAAGGTCTTCTCTGAAATGCCGCAAGCATCAGACGTTCGTTTTTGCACTGCCAAAACAGACTCTAACGGGCCCGAGTTATCTTTTTCTAAAGTAAAATAACGTTCCACTTGTAATACCAAACGGCGTTCACCTGGAGATAAATGCCTTCTGGGCGATGTGCCACCTTGCTGAACATTTTCCATAACTTTGCTTAATAACTGATTTTAATTCACACACAATGAGAAACAAACTAAAAGTGAAAAGCACAACTACTTATTTAAAATAAAGTAGAACATACCATCCCGCACTTCAGCAAATTTTAATTATTTCTTGGAAAATAGTAATTATTATGAAGATTTAATTATAATAATCCCAAAATAATGTCATTATCGGAAAAGTATATACCTGACAAAATCTTTAACATATTTAACCATCATCGTATCAACGCGTAATTCTAAGATAATTTTGTTTTGAAACCTCTGATTTCGCCCAGTAATAGAATACAGTAAACCAGTGGGATGTTCGGTGTGATCAAGTATAGCGAAGGTGCGAAGATATTGTAACTTAACCGACTTACTGTTTTAAAAGCGATAACATCCCTTGGTGATTTAATCCGATATCGGACTTCTTAAAACGCACAGACTTTAAATAATTTTTTCTCTATCCTGTAAGTGAATTAGAAATTAGAACTTTAATTGGCAATCTTAAAAAACGGCACTAGGCCCGGGGTAGACAATATCACATCGGATATGCTAAAGAAAATCTCGCCTTATATATCCAAACCGCTAACTTACATAATAAATCTGATGTTCACAAAGGGGATCTGCCCCAAACATTTTAAAATAGCTGTTGTTAAGCCAATATATAAGAAAGGTGACAAAAATCTTGTTGAAAACTTTAGACCCATAAGCCTCATATCAAACATCGGTAAAGTATTTGAAAAAGCAGTTAAAAAAAGACTTGTAGATTTTTTTGATAAATATAATCTTATTTCAAGTAAGCAATTTGGGTTTCAAAAAAATAAGTCCACTAATGATGCGATTGCCTTATTATCAGGGACAATATATTCCAGTCTTGATTACGGCCGACCCTGTGCCGCTGTTTTTATAGACTTGGCAAAGGCATTCGACACTGTTGATCGTCGGATGCTTTTGACAAACCTTGAGAACACTGGCATTCGAGGACCCGCATTGTCCCTTTTGCGTAGTTACCTTGATGACCGCTTACAAAGGGTACAAATTGGAAATGATTCTAGCTCATATCAAAACATAGAATATGGGGTACCGCAGGGGACGGTTTTGGGCCCGATCTTATTTATCATGTATATAAATAACTTACTAGCACAGAAAGTCTCTGGCAGCTTGATATCATTTGCGGATGATACAGTATTGTTTGTTGAGGGTAATTCATGGCAAGAGGTAGAATTTAAAATTGTAGAAAGTTTACAAAAAATTGTAAATTGGTTAAATGTTAATTTGCTGACAATTAATTGGGAAAAAACTAAATATCTACCTTTTTCGAATAATTCTGGTGGCTTACCTCTAAATAAGGAAATCCATGTAACATTACCTTTTAGACATTTAAATAATTGGTCAAACAGAAGTGCTACGTATGTCAACTGTTTGGGAATAATAATTTATGTCACATAAAATAGGATTATCATATAGAAAGGTTGACAAAAAAAATTAGATCAAGCATTAGTTTAAGCAGATAAAAAATATATCAAATTTGAACAGCTTACGCATGGTGTATTTTGCCCTGATTCAATCGCATTTGTTATATGGAATAGTCGGTTGGGGCGGTGCCTATGAAAATACGTTGAAACCTTTAGAAATAGCACAAAAGCGCATTATTAAAATAATTTATAGCCTCAATCCACGTTTTCCCAGTGAGCAACTTTTTCAGTACTCGAATATTTTAGATATTAGAAATTTTTATTATAGAGCCGCATTATTACAGTTAATTAAAAATAAATAATTTTCTTCTATTATTGATGTTAACTATCGAACACGCTTTCAAGCAAATGAAAATACAGTGTTGCCGAGAATGCAAAGAGTTATTGGACAGAGAGGTTATATATTTGTTGGCAAAAAATTATATAACATAATTCCCCTCGAATTAAAAATGAAACTGAATACTATAAATTTAAAAAAAATACTGTCCAAATGGTTTATTGAAAATGCTCCGGCGATGTTGTAGAAAGTAATGTAAAATTGGTCGAAATAAATTAAATAATATCCTACTTATTATAACTCAATATTCAAACAGTTTATAGCTCTCTATTAGAAGGAATGAATTTTTTATTTTATATATTAAGTATATGTGATTTACCTACGATTTTTCTTTTTCTTTGCATTCGATTTATTTGCCATTATAAGAATATTTGACAAAGGGGTGAGGGTGGTTGGATTTGTATTGGAAGGCACCGAATAAAAATTAATTCGTACACCCAAGATTGCAGACAAGCTTCTAGCTTTGTAAATCTTGGTCGTGTATCTTTTTTATTTATTTTTTTTTCGCTCTTAAATCGTTTTTCCTTTTTTGTGGATAGTTTAGCAAATTCTACAAGTTCATAAGAGACCCCTCTAATATATTTATTAAATTAGTTAAAAATATAAATGTTATTTAAAAATGTAGAAAATAAATATATTTTTTGATTTGATTTGATTTGTCAAAGTCAAATGTGACATAACCTCATTTTTTTCCGTTAAAACAAACGTCTATTTATTTTTTCTCGCTCATGCGCACTGCGCGAAATGACCCTGACGAATCTCGGCTTTACTACGTTGACATTGGTTAAATGGGCATGGCGCCATATAGTACTAATACATATAATGTATGTATGTATATTGGAAAATGATAGGTTGTAGTCACTGACATTAATGTTGTTATGTCAGTGGTTGTAATAAACTCCAATTGCAGTATTTGTAAACAACCAAGTCAATCAACCAAATTGTTAAAAATCAGATATGGCTCTGTGACGAAGTCACTTTATAACCAGTTAAATTCGCGTATAAATAATTAAGTTACGCGCCGTGTAAATTAATTGAGCTAGCAAGTCAGCTAATTACTCTCCCAGACCGTGCAAAAATGACGTAGGCAGCAAACCACTATGCGCCTACGCGCAGCCAACCGCAGGCTTCTTTTCCCCGGAGTAGGATATTACTAGTGGGGGAATCGAAGCCCAGCTCGAACTCAAGGAGAGAATCAAGAAAGAGATTTGTCGCTTGACCTCCAGCCAGAACAGTCAGCCAGAGAGACCGAACAAGTAAGTAGCCCTGCCTGAGTGTCTTGGGAGTAGCAATTGTATTAAGAGCCGAGACCGATAATAAAAAGGGGACATACAGGGTGATGTGTTTTGACGCGGACCCTGTGTTAACCTACAAATAAATTATCCGTCCCGGACAATATGGGTGCGTGTTGAATGAGTGAAACCGCCGACGAAGGGAGACCTACAGGGTGATGTGTTCTGACGCGGACCCTGTAACAACCCAATAACGTTGTGTTTTTCCCAAAGAAAACTCTTTTGGAAAAACCGGCGAGTGCATGAAAGAGGCATGACAGAGTCTAGTGACAAAGGGGACCTACCGGGTGATGTGTTCTGACGCGGACCCGGTACAACAACCTAAGTAGGTTTTGTGAATAAAGAACCCGGCATTCTTCGCAAAACTAGGACTGACAATGTACGAACCGACCGAATGAATGTGTTAAAGACCGAAGATACTCCCACGGCAGCCACCAGGTTTTCTTTTGTTAAAATTGCTGACTTGCACTTACCGCTTGCTTGCTTACCGCTGTAGAGTGACCGCTGGAGCCGTTCCCTATTACCGTATTGCTTCACCCGCTATAAATCATAACCCGCACCTTTTCAACCGCTTTCTGCTTAAGTTAAAAGAAAACCGCTTTTGCTGGCCAAATTACCTTAATTTCGTCGCATGCCGCCCCGGTGCTCCGCACCCCCATAACTCCGCAATTTACCACCGTTCATAATATATTAGTATGCTTTCCCGTATAAATTAACGATAGGAAAAAATAATATTAAGGCTGTTCATATTACCTCTGCCCGTTATTTCTTTTCTTTTTATACTTAAAATAAGTATTTAATCCCGTACAATTAGAGATAGGAAAAATTAGTATTAAGGCTGTTCATATCACCTCTACCCGTTATTTCTTATCTGTTTTATATTAATAGAAGTATTTAACTGAAACTTACTTGTTTTATTCCGAACGGAACGTTTCGGAATCATCCAAAATTAGGGAACCCGACTGCACATGCGCAAATACGACCCCTGGCATTATTTTCTCCTCTGTCTAAAAGCTACCCGTAGGTCAAGGTGATTCTCTGTTACACCCCGAACAACAGAGTGGCGCTCGAGAAACCCGCTAAATCCCGTTGTTAGGCCCGAAAAATGACGCCTGACTAGAGGATATAAAACACCCCGTAGAAAGAGCGTTACAGCTCGAAATTAAAGACTTCGTTAACGCAGGTGAGTATTGGGCTCTTTTTTGCTTTGGTAATTTCAAGTTTCTCCAATAAATCCAACTTTTTACCTTTTTGGCATTCATGTAAAATTTGTGCATTTTTAAATGGGGAGAATTGGTGGCCTGATTCTAAAAAATGGTTTGCGAAGGCTTATTGTGTGTTGCATAATAATATGTCGCCGGTGTTACGAAATTTTCGAACCAAACTCAAATGCTCTTGGATTAGATGGACTCTGGCATTCATCACACTGAAGGGAGTAAACTCCTGACTTCGAAAAATATTCCGCCTTGTCCTTGATTTTGACGAGGTGTTGCTTGCTGTTTTAAAGACTAATGAAACGTCAAAGGGCTTGAAAAACTTAACCATTTGAAGAGATACATCCCCAAAATATGTCAGTGATTTATAATATGTATTTTTATTTTCTTGTACTTTTGAATGTATCATATTGTATGATAACCTGTTCACGAATTTGTAATAAATTTTATTAATTGAACTCCACGAAAATCCGTTGATTATTGCTATTTGTTTAATTATATTGATTTCCTTATTAAATGCACTTCTGGATGATGGCAACTTGAGTAGTCTGTAGAAAAATGAATTAAAACTTGCGAACCTGTGTGAATATGGTGAGTTGGATATTGAATTACGGATCTGTTGTTGATGATGATGCCAGAAATGGCGAAACATGTAGCCTGCTAAGGTAGTGAATAAAAATTTTATATTGAGACCTCGACTATAAGTTACAATTTCCCTAGTTTTAACAAAGTATACCTGTTTTCACTTGTTTCAGATTCGTCCTCCTTGATGTCTAGTTCTTCGTTTTTAACTTTCCATTCCTCATACATCTGGTCAGTTCCTGCTTCGCCCTCTTCAACTTTGACCTCTGCTTCTGTTTGGTCAGGAAATATTTGTTTGCCCCTGTAAAACATAAAATTATCGTTTTTTATGCGGGACAGAAACAAAAATTGTTGTGACATGAGGTGCATCGATGTTCGAGTTCAATCCTCTAATACAGGGTGTTACTTAATGTTATGCACTTGTTTTAATGGGCGATTCCTGGACCACGGCCAGAAAATTTTGATAATGGCTTACTTGTATATATGAAAATATCAAAAACTTCAGAGGTGTTTCTCTCATTTGTTGCATTCTATTTTGTGGTTAGTGTACTTTTTTAATCTGCCCTCGTCCCTCTAGACCGCCTTAACGCCCCCTATATAATATACTTTGAGACGCCCGGTATAATAGGGTACCTAAACTTAAGCAAAGTGTACCTGTTTTCACTTGTTTCTGATTCGTCCTCCTTGATGTCTAGATCTTCATTTTTAATTTTCCAATCCCAATACATCTGACCAGTTCCTGCTTCGCCCTCTTCATTTTTGACCTCTGTTTCTGTTTGGTTAGGAAATATTTGTTTGTCCCTGTAAAATATAAAATTATCCCTTTTTAGGAGGAACAGAAACAAAAATTGTTGTGAAGTGTGAGTACATGAGGTGCATCGATGTTCGAGCTCAATCCTCTAATACAGGGTGTTACTTAATGTTATGCACTTGTTTCAACGAGCGATGCCTGGACCAAGGCCAGTGGCGTACAAGAAAATTTTGATAATGGCTTACTATATTTGTAGTTTTAGACAGTTGGACAACTCTATAGTCAGGAAAATGTTTAATAAACTGAAATATGAGCGGCAGCAACTTTAACAAACCCACACTAAAGGAAAGACGAGAATAAAGGGATATGATAGAAGTATATCAAATATATCAAATTTGAGCTTACCCTACTTCATGCCGGCCAGATCAGCAAGTTAAGCAGGAAACTGAGGAAGTGAAGATGTACCCTACTATTACGAAAAAACTTCATAACCAACAGAGCTGTATACAAATGGAATATAGCTTACAAGAAGAAACAGTTTATAGGTACCTACTGGTCCTAATATCAACGCTATTCAGAACAGACTAGACCGACAAAATTCCAGATACAACAACCAGTTAATACATTACCTGACCCAGATTGCAAACCTGAACGAAGACTAAAAGCAATGAACTTATCGGGTTCGCACGCCTTTATTGCGTAATAATAATAATAATAAAGTTTTGCTTCACTTGCCTACCCTAAAAACCTATTATTAACTCATGCGTGTCGTTTATTTCTAAATTTGGTTCAAAATCAAAATCTATGTGACTGGTGAAAATGGATAGTCTGTTCGGTCAATAATTTTTGACAGAATTGCTTTATAAGTCTCACAATTTTGGAACTCATTGGCACAATGGTTTTCTGTTCTTCTTTTGCTCAAGCATTTGTTTGCTGACATACAGTTTGCACACGGTTTACTTTCAGGTTTGTTGCATTGATGTGTTGAGTGTTCGTCCGAGCATCTTAAACACTTTGACACATTTCTACATTTTTTTGTGCTATGGTTAAAAAGGCCAGTTTTGACACTGCGATATGTTATACTCATCAAAAACTCTGCACCGCTGCCATCCTACGTACACTTTTTATCACTCATAATTTGTACATATGTCTCTTTACTCAATTGTAATATTGCTGTTTTGTTTTGATTTCTTGATGTGTATACAGGGTCGTTGGTATGTATGGAAACGGTCGATTAATTCTTAAAGTAAAATAGCTAGCAAAAAATACTTAAGACAAAAGTTCTAGGGTTTTTTTGAAGTCTATCAGAATTTAAAAAAAAAAATAAATATACAGGATGAGTCGAAGAAATAATCGACCGTTTCCATACATACCAACGACCCTGTATATAGTTCACCTCCTGTCCACTTCTTAGATTATTCTTATTTACAATATCTTTCTTGATTTTTTCGTAATCTGTACAGTCTGATTCTATGCCTACCACTTTTATCAAAGGATTCTTTTTTCTTTCAATATTTACGACATTTTTTGCTATACTCTGTGATAGATGTTGTATGTGTTCTAGATTTTCCTCTGTATTGCACCGAATAATAATCTTATCCTTTGTATTTGTTAAGTTAAGATCAATTGGTATGGTTGTTTTGCTTGTTAAGATGTTTTTTATTTCCTGTATAAGTACTTGGGCATGATACTTATCAAAATTGGATATAGTCAATGTCGGATAAATCTTTTGCTCTCTTATGTATTTTGTAGTATGATTAATAACTTTGGCGTAGGTTTGTGTTTTATTCTTGTTTTCCTGTAGTATTTCGTTTTGTAGTGCATTTGTATTTTTCAGTTCAGCATTAAGTTCCTTTAGGGTATTGTTTTGGTCTTGCAGGTTTTTATTTTGTTCTTCTAGTCCCTTGGTTCTTTCCTTCAGAATTAGTGTTTCTGTTTTTATTTCATGTATACGTTTGTCTTCTTCCTGGTCTTGTAGATTTTTAAGTTTGTTGCTGATGGTATCAGATTTGTTTTTGCATTCAATACATAATTTGTTTAGCTTTGTGCATTTATCGCGATTGTGATTCGTAGGTTTTCGTTAGTATTTACCTGTGCATTTTCCTCGTTTGTGTTATCTTTTAATATTAGGCCTTTATGGTCTTCAGTCTTCACAGATAACCAAAGTTTTCGTTAAATAAATTGCACCATTTTTGATTTTACGTTCGAAGTCGCTTCATGCAAACCATCGACTTAACACGTGTTAAGTCGATGATGGAAACCACCATCACAAATGATACAGATAACCGTTCTTAAGGCATCTCTAGGATGACATTTGTAAACAATATCAGGGGGTACTTTATCGTCTTTCGGGTTTGGTTGACTACTCATTTTCAGGCAAAAATAACAAATATTCAATACATGTTGTGCGATACACGTGACACTTCGCAATTCCGGCCTAGTTTGCTGGCATCGTAGGTGCGAAACACAACCACAAAAAACTTTTACAAACTTAAAACTTTAACAATGCAGTTTGTGTATTGAAATACACGTCAACAGAGTTTTTGTCCATTTGTACCCGATATTTTCGGTGATAGTAAAAAGCACAATTTCTCGTTCTACTCGACTTCACTAATTCTGCGAAAACGGGATTCAAGTTGTCGATTTAAACTACCATTCTTTGTCAACTCGCTGGTCGAGTGTTATAATGTTCTATCAGTATATTTTACACTTTGCCATAAAAACGATTTTAAAAAATTGGTCACCGTATTTTGTTTCTAAAACACAATGAGTCTGTAAGTGATTAATTTTTTTATTAATTACTACCTAATAAAGACATTTTTACGTAATTTCTAATTTTTTATTTCTCAACATTGAAAATAATGAGTATTATACAAAAACTAAAAGTGCTAATGGAACAAAATGGCTCCCAAGAAAATTTTTTTTTAATTAAAATTGAACAATATTGTTCTAACTGCCGAGAATGCTGGAAAATATTCCCATTATTTCGATGGCCTACGTGATGTCGATGGTCCCCGTGATGTCAATGGCTCACGTGATGTAAATGGTCCACGTAATGTCGATCGCCCACGTGATGTCGATGGCCCATGTGATGTCGATGGTATAATTTGAGTGTCAAAATTTTCGCTTGTGGGTGCATTTTTCTTTTCTTTAGATAATGCGGACGCAAAAATCTTAGCATCATTGTATTGCTTAAAAAAGGTAGATATTAACTGGGAGTCTCTACTGGCGGCATAAACTTAAAAAGCTTCTTTAAATGGACAATTTTATCGAAAGGTAACAATGATTTTTTGGGAGAACTGCACACCTTCACAGATGGAAGAGTTGCTATTATTTACTACGTCTTATTATTTTTGAGATTATAGATAGTTATTATGATGTAAAACTTAATATATTATTGTTTATCCACTATGGAAGTCATGTAAACCTTACCGTGCATCAACAACTTCCATTTCAACACACACAAATCGAATAAAAAATGTAATCACTAACAGCACAAGCTAAATCAACTTCAAAGTTACCTTACTTTAACGCGAGATAAACACGAAGTGACAGTTAACTCTGTTAGTATTATAATGTTCCAACAACAAGAAACCTTCCTTCCTATTGGCTGAAGCTGATAGAACATTATAATATTATGCGATTTTTAAATTATTTACATGAAACAATATAGTATTGAGTTTAGACGGAAAGGCTGGCACATATAACAGCAAAAGTCTATTCGTATAGAACAATATGCCTCCGAAAAACTATATTCTGTATTTAACTCGTTCCCCGCCAAAAGTGCTGATAGAACATTATAACACTCGACCAGCGAACTGAGACGGAACACGATAACACGATGTTCGCTCTTTGTAGCGTACGTTATAATCTTGGTCCAAGTCATTTATACATTGTCTTACTTTGTTTTATTTAATTTCATATTTTATTTCCTAAATTCCTTATCCTAGTTATTAGTTAGACGCATCTATAAAAGTGTATACTTTTAAGAGATAAATATTGAATAATAAATAAAAATAAATAAATCAATTGTGGAAGTTTGCGCAGATCATCGATATACAAAAACCAGAAAAACGGGCAATGATTTAAAATCTTACCGGTCTACTAACTTGCTTCCAATAGCGTCTGAAATACTGAAGAAACTACCGCTTTAGGATTAATATCAATAGAAAAGGAATTAATTCAAGACTCGTCTCGACAAAAAAGTTTTTATGATGACGTCATAGATGAGTTTGCAAAACGCAACAGAAGACTGACACTTATTTTAAGTATGGTAAAGTTTTATTCGTAATAATATCACATAAGTGCTTTTACATGTCAAGTAAAAAGAGTGAATACAAATCACAGGCATAAAACCAATAAAAATAGCACTAAAAATAGAATAACACTTCACAAGTAACACATTAAAATATAATAATTCAGTAAGTCTAAAATTTAAGAGGCCATATCACAAAGTCATATCACTAAAATTATTTTGCAAATATTCATTAGTTGAGTAGAATGCTTTAGAGATTAAATATTTTCTTATTATTATTTTAAAGTTCTTCAATTCCAACCACCTAAAGGCATTAAAAAATGCTACACACATGTACCCAGTACTGTCTCTGGCTCTCGAGAGTCTGTGAAAAAGCGCAACAACATTTTTAATGGTTCCGAGTGGAGTAACTATGGATATTTTCATGCGTTGCAAAGTTGTCAATGTTTGATCTGATGTAAACAAAGCACTGACATATGTAAACACACGAAAAAATTAGAATCCTCAGCCACACAAAGCAATAACGGCAGCAGTTCTTATAACCGATACCCATCCTTCAGAACCCTTATACACCTGGGTTGGACTCCAAAGATCCTTGATGCATGGGCAGAGTGATCCTAGCTTAAGACTGCATAGGACATAGTGGAACTGAAATACCCATTAAAAGGAAATGGCGCGCAACACTTCTCGACAGGCTACGTATGAGAAAAGTCATTCTAGATAGCTTCTTACTGAGCTGCGCTACATGCCCACTTCCATGAGAGTTTAGGATCCAGAAATATTCCCAAGAACTTCACCAGACCGTCATGATGGTTGTCTCCAACCACACCTCGCAGAGTAAAATTAAGAGTTTGAGTTTTGGTGTTTTTTAAACTTAATTTATTTGCCAGGAACCATTCCTGCAGACCACTCTGGACATCATCCGCAAATCCCGCCACTGCTTGGAAATGGTGATACTTAAAATTGAAAATTCTATCAGTAATGTTAAGGTACAATCTATTATTAAACCTTATGCTACGTTTTCGAATGTCATCTCAGATATAAACACATTAGCGAAAGACCTCACTCTTAATGACTTTGTTATAGTGATTGCAGGTTTTAATGATTTCAGAAATAAAAAATACCCCTCATTCAAAGAGATAAACAGTAAAGTAAAATACCTTGGACATACAAATGTAGTCTTGGTGTCTGTGCCATATTATGGGACTAACAGTAGTTTAAGTAGGGCAGTGTATAAGTTTAACAGTAGGGTGTATAATTATGCGGTAAAATTTAATCAATGTGTTCAGGGAAATGTTTCATATATTGACTATAATGATGAAAGTGGTTTTCCAGTTACTAAAAATAATCTATCCAGGCGTATATCAGAAGTAATAACTAAGAAATCTATTAGTAATAACTTGGTCTTTATAAATGTCTCTGAGTGTGATGTAATGACCCAACAAATACATATAACTCGGACATGTGTGCACATGAAATTAATCAGAGTACTGAACCAGTTAATTTGAGGGAGCATGATATTAATAATTATAATGCTATGGCCAATCCCAATCAGTCACCTTTAAATACTAACAACAAAAGTGAAAATTTTACAGTCCCCGAAAACACTACAGACATAACTTAACTAATATTTATGTTACCTATCAGAATTGCAGGGAATCAAAACTAAGCTCACGGAGTTAAAATGTAGTATATTGAACAATGATAGTGACGTAATAGCACTAACAGAAACGTGGTTAAATGACTCAGTTTTGACTTATGAATTCTGTAATAATAGGATAGTTATAAGAAAGGATAGAAATAGAATGATAACAGGTAAAAAACAGGGGGGGGGGGGCTTATTGTCAATAAAAAGGCACTTTAATATTGTGGAATGTGATATTTTTCCGGAAGACTTGGAAGCATTGTGTGTGAGAATGTCTTTAAATAATAACAAATATCTGTATATTGTCGTTGTCTATATTGTGCCAAGTGCAAGTTATATAATACATTTTATAATAGTATCGAGACAAACCTTCAGGATAAGGAGATTATAATATTAGGAGATTTTAACATTCCTGACTATGTAAATGATGTACCATCTAATGTGATGTTAGATTTTAAAAATTTTTTAGCCTTTACTAATATGACACAGGAGAACCAAATAAAGAATTGTAATGGTGTGATATTGGATTTTGTTGTGGTCAGTAGCTTTATTAATAATGTTCGGGTAATGACTGATGATGATCCATTGGTGCCAGTGGATCAGCATCATCCAGGGTTAGTTATATCTTGCTGTACTGGGGAGATTAATGGAGAATGTGAACAGATGGCTAATACTAAATTCAATTTCAGGAAAGCAGATTTTTTAAAGTTGTATAGTATGATTGAAATATATGATTGGAGAGTGTTTGAAAAATTTAATGATGTGAATGCAGCTGTCAATCACTTTTATGTGGTACTCAATGATGTAATTAGAGAATGTGTGCCATTGTCCACCCAAGTCGGTAGAGTGTTTCCTGTATGGCTCAATGGTGAAATTATAAGGTTGACAAAGAAAAAATAACACTATCATAGAAAGTACAAAAAAGAAAAGTCAGAATTTTGGTACAATAAATATAAAGAAATGAGAAAAAATATTAAAAATAAAATTAAAATTGCGCATAGTGACTATCTGCATCGGGTTCAAATAAGTTTGAGCGAGAATCCTGAATACTTCTGGACATATATAAAAGGTCTGAAACGAAACCCTGATATTCCAGGGGAATTAAAATTTAATGATGTTGCATACAGAGGTACTCAGAATGTTGTTGATTGCTTTGCAATGTTTTCCAATCCGTCTTCTCTCCAGCGGAAGAATGTGATGATGTTGGGAGTGCCAATAAGGATTGTCTTTGTTATAATAATATACCCATTGATTCAGGGAAAGTTGTTGAAGCAATAAGAAAGCTAAAAGGGAATAGGGCGATAGGACCGGATGGATTGCCGGGCTATGTGATAAAAGGATGCGGTGATAACTTGGCGATGGCTTTGGTATCCATATTTAACCTTAGCTTAAGAACTTCTGTCTATCCAGATGTCTGGCGTGTTACTAAGGTTATCCCAGTATTTAAGGGTGGCTCTAGGCATGAGATTACTAACTATCGACCTATAACAATTATGAATGCTCTTTCGAAAATCTTTGAGATAGTTATATTTAAAAGAATTTACAATGAAGTTAAAATTAACATTTCGTCTTGTCAGCATGGCTTTCTGCCTAAGAGATCGACTTTATCTAGTTTGCTATCTTTTACTCAATACGTTCATGACGCCCTACATAGTAAATTACAGGTTGATGTTATTTACACGGACATGGAAAAGGTTTTAAATTAAATATAAAAAAATGTTCAAGTATGACTTACAGACTGAAAAATATTCCGATAAAGTACAACTACGCAGTAAATGGTAAGAAGTTAGAGAGAACCTCACAACAACGTGATCTGGGGGTAATGTTTGATAAAACCTTATGTTTTAATGGCCATATGTCTGAAATAATTGCTGCTACTTTCAAGGTGGTGGGGTTTATCCATATATGTATTAGTACTATATGGCTATTACCCTGAAAATCTTGAAGCAACAACAGAGATAGCAGATCCAGGGTCATTTCGACTTGTGCGCATGCGCCGTCAGGGTATTGCCAAATATGCTTTTATTTCTTTAGAATAGGGCAGAAGAGTGAGTCTTAGAAAATTAGAGAAATGATAAAATTACCAAAAATCTTGCTAAAGAATTGCAAAATAAGCATTAAGTCCGTACTTCCAAGTGTTTTCAAATTATTTGTTTCCATTTCTAAACTAAAACGCGTCAAATAACAATTTCATATGACTAGAGGGTGACAACGTCTCATTTTTGCTCGACATAACCTCGAAATCTTTAGCAAATGTTAATTTGGTTGACAGCTCGATTCAGCGAGTAGATTTGTTATTATTAACGGCTTTCGTGTACTGTTTATCTTTACTTTTCTGCAAATTCTGATTGTGTGTGTGAACTGTGACCATTTTGTGACGATGCCGAGGCAAAACGGAATATTTTACATTATTTTAAACAGGCGTAGAAGCTTGAACAAAGATTTATCGTTCTACAGGTATGTACCCAGATCGAATGTTTCTTTCTAATGGGTGGGCCATATATATGTTGAATTATAAATTAGCAATGAGAACAAGAAAAATTGAATTTGTTATTATTATTTTTATTTCATGTGATACAACGTTTATTCCGATTAAGTATGGAAAATGATTTCATTCAAGTGGCCACCTCGGCTGGCTCGGCAGTAGCCCATCCTGGAACACCAACTTTCGAGCACATTATTAACATTATTTGAGCGATTTGAGCTTGAATGTTTTGTTTCAAGTGGTCAATTGTTTGAGGATTATCCGCATAAACTTTATCCTTTAATGCGCCCCAAAGAAAGTAGTCGAGTGGTGTTATATCACAGCCCCGAGGTGGCCAATTGACATCTCCGAAACGACTAATTACACGATTGTTAAATTTTGTGCGCAAAAGGTTGATGCTGGCCGCGGCGGTGGGGCAAGTTGCCCCATTCAGTTGAAACCAGACTTCATCGAGATTGATATCTTCCAATTCCTGCCACAAAAAGTCATTTATCATATTTTGATAGCGGTCACCATTGACCGTAACGACCCGACCAACCTCATTCTGAAAAAAAAAGGGTCCAATCACGCCACCACTCCAAAATCCACACCACACAGTGACTCGATCTGGATGCATGGACTTCTCTATGACGACGTGTGGATTTTTCGTGCCCCAAATCCTACAGTTTTGCTTGTTGACGTACCTGCCAAGGTGAAAATGCGCCTCATCCGAAAAGATTATTTTTCTTGCAAAATCAGGATCAATTGTTCAACGTGTTTAAAGCCCATTCAGCGAAGCGAAAACGTTGTTGATGATTAACTTGCTTCAACTCTTGAACGAGCTGGACTTTGTACGCATACATACCAAGATCTTTGTGCAGAATCCTCCTCAAAGTGGTACGGCGAATGTCGAGTTGTTGACTTCTGCGCCGAGTTTATGTTGACGCGTTAAGACGCACACTCTCGGCCACAGCAGCGATTGCTTCAGGTGTACCCCTAGGATGAGCACGCGGAACATGTTTCACGTCCACCAGCATTCCAGTTCTGAACACTTTATCGATAATATTTTTAACTCCTTGGTTTGACGGCGCCTCATTTCTTCCAAATTTTCTACGCAAATTTCGTGCCGTCTCGGCAACCACAGAGCCACACTCAAAGTAAGTTTTCAGTATTTCTAAACGTTGATCCAAATTAAACCGATACATATTCTGTCAGCGGAAGTTTCAAACTAAACAACTGTCAACAATTCATAGCGCTCAAGTCGACAGCGTCATTAATAACACGTAGTTTAAAATTCAACATATAGATGGCCCACCCAGTATTAACTTACTTACGTTAATTTCGTGAGGGAACAATAACGAGGTAGTCCATTTCCTAAATATTATAATTTCCTTTGCTGCTGTTGATATATTAGGTTATTAGGTACCTACCTATTTTTACCGAAAATTGCATGTACTCCAAAAAGTCCTATTAAAACCTATTATTTTACCTGTTGAACTCTAAAAATGAATGTAAAATATCTAATAAAGTTTTATTGATATATTTAATAAAGTCAAATGTGATAACCTCATTTTTTTCCCGTCAAAACAAACGTCATCTCGCGCATGCGCACTGCGCGAAATGACCCTGGCGGGACAAGGAACCTCGGCTTCACTTCGTTTACATTGGTTAAATGGGCAAGGCGCCATATAGTACTAATACATATATGGGTTTATCATTCGCTCTACTAAGCATTTTAGTGTGGATGTGTGTCTGCGACTTTTTGACTCCTTGGTATTGCCAAAACTTGAATATTGCTGTGTAATATGTTCTCCTCAGTATATAATTTGGTTCAAGTCTATCGAGAGGGTCCAATGTAAATTTTTAAAATATAGGTATATATCTTAAAAAGTTTGGGTATTATCCGCCGATAGGGGATATGATCACAATGAATTGCTTCGTATTTTTAATAGAGTATCTTTAGAGAAGAGGAGAATTAAAGTATGTATGTTAGCATTGTATAAAATATTAAAGGATGGCATGGATAACCCTGATATTTTGGCCCAACTCCCATTTGCTGTGAATGGTGTAAATACACGTAACCGAACAGTGTTTTATTTGGAGCGTCCGCGCACGAATTTGTATAAAAACTCTCCTGTATTTCGTATGTGTGACTTGTTTAATAAATTCTGTTCTGATATAGACATAGCTATGATTACTGCTAGACAATTTTAAAACCATATCGATGGTGAATTATTATTATATAATACTTAGTTTGGTATAAGAAATATATCGGTACATAGATTTATACTGTTTGTAGTCGTAAGTTAAGTGTATCTGTTATTGGTAGTAAAATACTGTAGATGCATTTATGAATAAATAAATAATAATAATAAATAATAGCTCAATGTGTCATCCGCAAAAAGGCCCAGCTTAATAGATTATTGAAGAAATATTGATCTGAGGATTTTTTAGAATTAGATCGTTTATGTAAATTATAAACAGCACGGGCCCCAGTACAGATTCCTCGGGAACCCCGTGTACTGCACTGATTCTCGAAGAGACATTCCTGTTGTAACTGACATACTGGCATCTATCGGAAAGGTATGACCTGATTAATACTTGACCTTTACTGCCAAAATTGTAATGGGCAAGCTTTGATATAAGGATGAAGGATGTCATGTGAAACACAATCGCCTTGGTAAGGTCATAAAAAGAAGAATGTGTATCGAGGCAATAAAAAAAATTACCCTAAGTATGGTAGGTACCTATATACCTACATATATGATGTCCTATTTCGCCTTTTTTGAACACGCCCCTCCCTTTCCCGCAAATCGTTTTTTTTTTTTAATCTGGGGCGGTATTTTACTTTCTCTCCCTTCATGAGTGTCTAGACACGCCACTGCTGTATAGTATAGGCAAAGTATAAATACCTGGTTTCATTTGATTCCAAACTTTCCTCCTTTATATCCAATTCTTCGTTTTTTATTTGTTGATCTTCAAAGTTCACGTTGTACATTTCTTCAGATTTATTTACTTGTTCAGTCTTAATTTCGACCATTTGTTCTGTTTGGTCAGATAATATTTGTTTCGGCCTACAAAATATAAAAAGATCCTATTAGGTATAGGCAGAAAAAGAACTAGTACAATTTACTTCCCTGCATGACCTAAAGACAATGCTAAATATCCTTGCTTGATCATATAATATTTTATAAATGAAGTAGGGCAATAAAAATGATGGATGGAATAGGGATAGAGTAAACAGATGAGAGTTGTTCCATGTGACTACATCTTGTGGCGATCACATGCATCAACCCAACCAGGACAGAAATTTAGAAAAAGTATTTTTGGAAATAAATTGTGTCTCCGTAAAATTTTGTTAAATGCACTGTTTCATTTACCACCGTGTATGTTAAATTAGAATTCATACAAACCAAAACTAATGAATTAATGAAAGAAATTTAATTTGGATCAAAATAGCAATGGGTGTTACACAATTGTTCCTGAAAATAAACCCTGGTAAAATCACTTGACTACATTAAATACACTTTACTTACAAATCATTATCAACTTCCAAGTCTTCTTTTGAGATTAAGCTCGAGATTAAGTATATTATGACGATGTTTATTTTTAATGCCTAAAACTAACAAATTGATGTTTTTGGCTTCTCACAGATTTCATTTTAATAATTTTCCACAATTTATATGATTTTACCGTTACATAAATAATGTTTTATGAAAATAATAACATATAAGCCGATGTTTTGCATCTTAATAAACAATAGATAATATTAAGGAAGCTTAATGTCTCCGTCCGCACCTGTCTCGTAGAGTACTTGTGGTATTGAAATGTCCATATAAATCGCAATTAGGTACCTATTAGGACTGCCGCACATGTCAAAATCTACTTCCTAAACTTTTATTTTATCCATTAGTATATCATGATACCATATTTTAGCAGCGAGATTTACTGTCTTGTCAATTTATATGTGTCTCAATCTGAAAGTATCCCGTCCACACCTCTTGGGCCCGGGTATTTATTGGGATACACTGGCAACACTGAATAATGTTGTTTCTTTCAGTGTGTGTCTAAATTATATCAGGTGAGTTTAATTTCTATACTTTTTGTAGTTTTTTTTTTTTTAAATTACAGATAATAAACTTGTGCAATTTTTCTTAAGTCCCGGTCTGCATCGTATTTATTTTGGCAGTACCAGCATTAATTAAAACCATATATTTTTTACAAAATGCAATAATGTGCCGGTAATCAAATAACCTCAAAATATTGTTCGTATTAAGCAGCGTTGCAGTGCTTAAGATATTTTAAGCAGATAAATGTCCAGTCCGCACCGTCCCGTCTGCACCTTTAAACCGCTGTACGGACCGGACAATCATGGTGCAGAGTGGACATTATTTGTTTTTGCCTTTTGTTTACTATATTTTTATAGCTTAATGACGGTTTGTATTATATTCAATTAGTTTACTCCTTACATGCATCTAACATGAATATTATTAATAAAATGTAAAACACGTAATTTGATTAAAATCGGTATTTCTTTGATAATAATCAAAGACCTACTATTTAAAGTACAGACATAATATTAATAACAAAGAACGTACTTGGAAATATTCAAACACGCATTGTTTAGTCCTTATTTTGTGGCTTTCACCTTCCGTATAAAAGCCGATTTTTCAATGTTATTTAGGTATATAAAGCAATGGATGATCTAAAAAAAAGAAAAGTTTATAGAGAGGCTAAGAGAAGACAAAGAAAAAGCTTGCGCATATAAAAGAGCTTAAAGAGAAGAAACAAATAAGAATACTTTCAGATGTTATCTTGACCAACATGATTTCAAGCCTAGCAATAGTAACCACACTAATAATAACGACTATACAGATATCCAAAAGCAAAATATGTATGAAGATGTTATAAGAGTTTAGCATTATCTAAGGAGAATGCAAATCTTCTACCAAAGATTAAACTTATTATTAGCAGTACAATTGTTCCAAAGAAAAACTTAATCAAAAATCCAAAACGGTAAATAATAAGGTTTCTTTTCTTCTACATCAAAACCTAATTATAATAGAGAAAAATCCCGAATTCGTAGAGCAAGATTGACCGAAGAACAAAAAGCTGTAATAAAAGAAAAAGACAAACTTCGAAAACGAAATGCCAGGGCTGAAAAGAAAATTCTTAAAATTGGTGATAGGTCGATAAAACAGAAAAAAAGTCAAAGACTAATTTGGAGGGAAACAAAAAGAAATTATAGAATAAAGAAAAGAAGTTTAAATGTTGTCTTAAATACAACTCCCCCAAATACTGATTTAGACAATGACAATGAAGAATTTGTGAAAACCTGCGCATACCCAATATAAATGTGAATATCAACCAAAATAAACCAGAGATAAATGTAAGCCAGGAACAACCAACCCCGCCTAACTCTTCAGCGAGGTAGTACTAAATTATACTCCTCCAACATTAATATTTAGTACACCTAGTACATCTCAAACCACTGGTGCAGACAGTACAGTGACTAAAGAAATATTAAAAAGTAAAACGACCTATCAAAAAGTTTTTGCTCGTAAACGGAAACACAATAAACGAAAGGACAACTCCTTTTATTTTTCTCGAGAAATAGAAAAATTGAAACAAGAATTGAGCAACAGCGAGAAACAAATAGAAGAATTAAAAAGAGAAACACTTAAATATAAAAAACGACTTCAGAGACAAGAAAAGAAATTACTTTCACCTAAACATAAAATTAATCAAAATCATGAAACAGGCACAACACAAGATAAAGTTGAAAATCCAGTACCTACAAACGAATCTTCCGAGGAATCTTCTAATACTAAAATTAATTTACTTTTAAATGATAGACCCATACCCAACGACCGAGCCAACGACATACAAAAATAATTAGTTTTTGGGGCAGCTCTAAAGGAGCAAATTGTTACAAACTTTAGTAAGATAGACAAAAAGATGAAACAAGTGGCTAGAAATTTGCTGTCTGGGAACCTATTAAAAAAGTATAGACTTCACAGGAAAATTAGGGAAATAATACCATACAGAGAGAATAGGAAGTTTACCAAAGGTGCCAAGAATCTAAAACGAAGAAAGAGTTCAAGAGCTATTTTTGATACCTGAGGAAAGCAAGATCGATAGCCTTCTAAATGATTATTAGAGATTATATACTTACCTACGATTTTTATTATTTTAATAGTGTGTTCATGTTCAATAATAAGTAATAAACTCCCAATTTCTTGCAAAATAAAACTTTAATTTATCCGGTCCGCACAAAAATGTCAAGTCCGCACCCACTCTATTACGGCCTATATATCTCTCAAAGGATCAGCTGATAACAAAGAGTTGCCCGGGAGTCAATAATATAACCTACATGATCCCGCATAATCTAGCATTAGCAATTTTAAGTAAATACCTCTGCCCTCTACGGTTTGACAGAATGGCTTTTGTCCGATGAAGCATATTTCCTATATTAAAACATAGCATTATTGTAAAAATTTTGTATCTTTTTGTAAGCAATTCTATTTAATTTAGAAAGTTTGTAAAAAGAGCATAAATTTGCAAAGTTCTATAGCAAAAAATTAGTCTTTTTACTGAAATTTACCACTTAGGTACAATAAATACTTGTGGTGCGGACAGGACAATTTATCTTAGCCATATCGAATATCTCGTTAATAAAATTCAATGCAGGATTCATAAATTCTATATTCTAGAGAGATTTTAAGTGGTTAAATTTTAATTTATAAGTCTTGTAGAATCTTTGATTTTAATCTTGGTCGGGGGGAGGGCGCAGGTATATAAAAGAACGCTCTCTTGCCCCTTAAATATTGCACAAAAATACATTTTAAACACCATGTTTAGAACCAATGAATACGAAATACAGGCTTTAGTCGGAACATGAGTGGTTGAAGTCTGGAGTCTAGGCAAAACTTAACACAAGGGAAAGTCACAGCCAAACTATACAGAAAAAATTACAAGACTTACATGTCGACACACTCTTCCTTGATGACGGATGTGGCACCCGTAAATTTGTAAAGGCTGCCACTTGGGCTCTTACTTATATATTCTTGCTTAATGTTTGAAAAACAAATTAAATCAGCTATATCCTGGCCTAAAGCAGCAAGTTCTTGTGCACTCGAAAGCTCCATAGCCGAAGATATTTGAATTTCCAGTTGCTCATCTACCTGTTATTTTCCTTTCCACAATACGGGCTTTGATCTTAATCAAGAAAAACCAAAATAAAAATTGCTGACTTCGCGCTTTTGGTTCCTTTCAACGAATATTCATAACTTTGCAAAATGAAGCTAATATGTTTACTTATTTTATAAATACCCCAATCACAGCCGGAGGAGCAGGGCTAATCAACAACAAATACTAACTAGATCGCTAAGATCTAATCAAAGAAATTTCAGAAAAATTTTAAACATAACCTAACACCTCACTTAACCATATTCTCTGCTTCTTCTTTTCTTCTATCGGTTTCATTGGACTAGGCGGCTTATTCTATCTCTCTACCCAATCTATATGTGTGATACTAAGCCTGATCTCTTGGGCGGTCGACTTGGCGGCCGTGTTGACCGTATTTCAAGTGGACGTCGAGACAGATTTATGGAGGCATCGGCGCCGATGGGTACTTATTGGTTTGGTACGGGAAGAAAGCGGCTTGGGAACAGGGGTTGCGGATTGTTTTCCAACACTTAACTTTAAAATGAATTGAAATACAATAGCTTTTAGGGATTTCTTGCCGCCAGAAATGCACTTGGTAATATGGGGCACATTCGGACATATTTCATGGGGCAGTTTCGGACTGTCCGAACCTGCCCCACGCAAATTTAATTCCGTTTTTGCTTTATTTACTGTTGTTCTTTGTTTCAGAATGGTTAGAAAGACCTTTATTGTTCTGTGTTAGAAAGTACAAAAAGAAGAAAAACCATCCAGCCGTCTCTAAGAAGGCAATGAGGTACGCCATAAAATGTGTGCTACAAGGTACGATGTCCGTGAGAACAGCTGCAAGTCGGTTTAATATTCCAAAGTCCACCCTACAAGACAATGTTTCACAGACACGTCAGAAGGGAAAAAACAATATTAACGACTCCGTAAACGAAAGCGAATCAAATCATGATGATGAAAGAAGCAAACATGCTACAAGACAAGTTTTTTTACAAAAGAAGAAACCGAATTGGAAGAATATATGAAGAACTCTTCGAAGATGTTTTATGGATTAACTTATAAGTCAGCTAGAATATTGGCCTACGAATTTGCATCTCGTCTAGGTAAAAAGTATCCAAAAACTTGGGATGAGAGTAAAATTGCAGGAGTGGAGTGGATGCGTTCGTTCATGAGTCGGCACCCTCGTCTTTCTTATCGCAAACCAGAGAATTCAAGCTTTGCACGAGCTTCATGCTTCAATCAATTAATCGTGGATCTCTTTTTTAAAAATTATTTGGAAATACAAACGAAATATCATTTTCCGCCGCATAAAATATGGAACACAGATCAAACTGGTGTAACAACCGTTCTACAGACTCCAAAAGTAATAGCTGAGACTGGCGCCAAAAGCGTAGGTCGATGTGTTTCAGGAGAAAGAGGTTCTCTGGTAACAATGTGCGGAACAATTTCGGCGTCAGGAAATACAAAGGAAAGATCAATTTATGACTGGTGTGCTGTGCCTGGTGCAATCGGATATGCTGAAAAGTCCGATTGGATGAGCTCAAAATTATTTATAAAACTATTAGAGCATATTCAAAAATATACTGGTGCTAGTCCGGCTAGCCAGATTCTTTTGTTGAAAGATAATCATGAGACCCATATAAGCCTTGAAGCAATTAATTTTTGTCGGAAAAATGGCATTATGTTACTCTCCTTTTTCCCTCACTACACGCACAAAATGCAGCCGCTTGATAGGGGAATATAATATGGTCCCTTTAAAACTGGATGTACCTAAAGCATCATTTAATGATTACATTTTAGAAAATCCCGGAAAGCCAATTACTATTTTTGATATTGCTAGATTAACATCGGACCCTTTTTTACAAAGTTTCACCCCAAATAATATTTTAAAGTTTCGAAAGCACCGGAATATGGCCCATTAATTCTATGATATTCAGTGATGACGATTTCATGGGAGAATATGCAACTGATCGCCCAAATCCTGAAAATAATGCCGATACTCCTGACACGTCATTGGCCGTTAATGACACATCTATTAGGGGAAAGTCGGGTAAGTTGGCGATGTTAACAGTTATTTTTTATTTTTTAACGTTGGTTACATTTTTTTTAATGTGCGTTAATTTACATGCAAACCTTAATGTCTAATGTACATAAAAATATAATATAAGTTACCAAAAACTAATCAGACTATTTAAACAAATAAGAATTCGGGTTGTATGAAAAATTCGTCATCTTACCCACTAGTAGGTTAAGATGACGAACCTACGCGGGTAAGATGAAGTATACATTAACATAAATCGCACTTGTACGTTCCCACTCCAGAATAGTCGGTACAGGAATCGTGCCACCATCTTTGACATTTGGAACATTGAATCCAGTCTTCTCTGGGTGGATCTTCAAAACATTCATTGCATCCTGGGCATATTGCTTCCTTATTTTCATCAGTGAGTTTCGGCTGACTCTTTCTATTTGTTTTGGATTTTTTTTCCTCCCTTTTCTGCTTTCTTAAAATTTTAGCCTCTTCTTTTTGCTTTTCAGCCGCTAACTTTTCCTCTAACTGTCTTTTCATTGAAGTCCCGGTAATAATACTTGCATCAATTTTCCTTCCTTTTTTGTTTTCTGATCTTTCATATGTTGGAAAAGGACGTATTTTCCATAGCGACATCGTTTCTTCTATTTTACTTTTTTTAACGCAACACTGGGATGAGATATATTTTTTTTGGATTCCACTGGAACTGGAACACTCGGCGTTTTCACTAAAAGATGATCCAAAAATGCATCTTTTAACACTTGATACATTTGGGCGTGCTAAGCTGGCGTCATTAGTATTATCTAGTTGGATAAAGTTATGATTTGCTTGAATATTATTCTCAGTGTGTAATTTTTCTCCTGGAACAGATAAAGAAGAATTTTTCTGTACAAAGTGAATTAAGGGCAGCTCATCTTCCGATGAATACTCTGAAGAATTTATCCCTGCTTGCGAAGTTACTGTGTCATATTGTGCTTCAGGAACAGTTTCTTGAGAAGAAATCTCTCTCTCTGACATTTTAGCTGCAGCAAAATCTTCTTCGCCAAAAATATGAGAATCAAATGGTTCAATTCCGCATCGCCTGAATCCTTGCACAGCATTTCCAACCGTGGCAGCCTTTAGATATGCTTTATTAAAAATCTGGCAAATATTTTTATCAGTCACGGCTTCATTAGGTTTATTGACAACAAATGAATCGCATTCTTGTGAAAAAAATGTCTTAAGAGGTCCAAAAAATGACACATCTAAAGGCTGCAACCTGTGAGTGGTGTGGGGTGGAAATCCTACCATAACAATCCCGTTTTCCCTGCAAAAATTTATTCCGTCTAAGGAAATGTGCGAAGAATGGTTATCGACAAGCAAAAGAATGGGTCTTTCAGGCGTAAAGTTAGTATATTTTTGGAAATGTTTTAAATATTGTAAAAATATCTCGGTGGACATCCAGCCATTCTGTTGAGCTCTTCCTGTTGACCCTGGAGGTGCTCCAAAAAGTAGTTCATCCTTCATACGCATCCGCTTAAAAATAAAAAAGGGGGGAACATAGTTACCCAGTGCATTGACGGCACAGACAATGGTGGTATTTTTCCCACGCTCTGCGGTAACGATTCTTGCAACGCGTCGAGACCCAGTAGGAGATAAAATTTTTGGCAACTTTGTTGGCACAGATGAGAGCCCGCTTTCATCCGCATTATATATTTGGCTTGCATCAAAATTGTATTTTTCACGGACTTCTTTCAGAATTGTGAAGAACTTTTGAACAGCGACTTCGTTAAAACCAATAAGGCGTCCTACCGATGTAGCCTCAGGTGTTCGTAGACTTATCTTGTATTTATTTAAAAAAGATTTTATCCAATCTTTTCCTGCCATTTTTAAGTTTTTGTTGAATCTATGAGGTATGTCATTTTGTTCTGCATATTCAAATACCAGTCGTCCAAGTTGGGTTTTTGTAAGTCCAAATGCTCTCCTATCGATGTCTCTAATGTATGTAGCAAGACATTCACTTTGGGCTACACTAAAAGGGTCACGGTGTCTTCCACCATGTTCTGGCAGATCCTTCCCCTCGCGTCTTTTATTAATATAGCGGCGTAAGGTTGCTTCCGGAATTTCGTATCGTGCAGCAGCGCTATTGCAAGATTGGCCTTGATCTATAGCTAATAAGGCTGCTGTTAAATTTATCTGACTCCAAGATCGCCGATTGGTCTTTCTAATATATTTTTGTGGCATTCTGTAAAGAAAAGAAAATATCAACGTTTTACGCGGGTAAGATGACGATCTCGTCATCTTAACCGCGTCATCTTACCCATGAAGGTTATGTTTAAACTGCCTAACTATATTTTCACAGTACACGAACTATGAACAAAAATTATATTCACATGCAATTAACAACAGCTATCATCAATAATTAAACACAATTTTACATAAACATACCTTATAAATTTACAGGAAAATGTTAAAAATCACAACAATATTCTTATAACAGTTTGCCGGAAAACAAACACACGTGTTTTAAAGCAACGACGGCTTATGAAATCATGATTTGCCTTGGAAAATTAATTTGTCTACTCTCGAGGAGATGGCACCACCATACAGGGCATTTATAATAATAGCGACGACAAAAAAAATATCATTAGTTATCTTACCCGCTTCGTCATCTTACCCGACTTTCCCCTACAACATCAGTATTGAATACACCCACTGTTGACAACGAGAACGAAAGTGCGGAGAAGATGGTAAGGTTAATATTGGATGGGATCATTAAAAAAGCCACAAAGCCAAAAATCAATTTATTTCTGACCGGTATATTATTAGCTTATAACGTCTTAGTTACGCGGGAATTATAAGGGTCATAACTCCCTTGGGATATTAAGAAAAATTTGACATAAAATCAAACGATTGACATCTAATGTCAATTTGATTGTATCTATTGAAACATTAAAGGCCGATTCATAAAACTTTTCGTCGCTGTTCCCGCTCGTCGCCGCCGTTCCCGTCGCAATTTAACCTAAGGGGAAACAGCGTATACGTTCAGAAAAGTCGCCACCGCTCCCGTTGGTAGTTCTGAATTGGCCAATTTTTAAATCGCGTCGTTCCCGCTGGCCTTGGTCGTTCGTCGTTCCCACTTCTGGCCAATGGGAAGAAAGAAATTTTCGACCATATGGTTTGAAGTTTTGAAGGAAGCGATTTTAGGGTTAGAGTACTTAGAGTGTTTTGCTGTTTTGTGGATTTTACTACAAAAAGAACATTAATATCATATAATAAGGTACTTACATCACGCTTTTTAAAAGAAAATACAATTCTTTTCTTTGTTTTTCTAACCTCAAACCTTCTTTTGTTATTGCGGCGCAGTTCGTAGTTCGACTTTTTTATAAATACCTATCCAACGGCGGCGACGAGCAGGAGCAGTGACAACGAACGGGAACAGCGACGAAAAGTTTTATAAATCGACCTTTATTCCACTTTAAAAATGAACAAAATGTTACTAAAATCGGTCAGAAATAAAATTATCTATGTATCACTGGAATTATAAGGGTCTCAATTACCTCGGGCAATTGCTGTCCTTCGGGCCAAAGGCCCTCGGGACGTAAACTTTGCCCTCGGTAATTAAGACCATTATAATTCCCTAGATACATAAATAACTATTACTATCTGTTGTAAATATCAGACCCTATCCCAAAGTCCCCGCTCGTAAAACAAACAAAAAATCGCGGTTAGGCAAGTCGAGGATCTATAGGTACTTGCACGCCCAAGAAGTCAGAATCGAAGAATTAGAAAAAATCCGTAAAGAAAAGTTGGAGAAAAAAAATACCAAAAGAAAAATATCAGATCACTCTGCGCCTATGAAAAAACCCAAATCAACTATCAAGGAAGAAAACAGTGCGCAAAAAGCAAAGAAAAAGGGAAAAATTGCTTATGAAAGTTCTTCCGAATCAGACATAGAATTGCCAGGCAATTTGACAGGAGAACAAAATTTTTTGGGAAATATTTCTTCGGATTCAGAAATGGAGATGGATATTGAATTGGACTATGACGCTATCGATAAAATTTTGAACGATCAAATAATGTGACGACTATCTTTTTGTGAGATTTTCAACCAAAAAGAGAACACTTTACTATATTCGACAATGGAGACTATTTGGTCAATTTTTTGAGGAAGTATAAAAGTGGCTTTCACTATGGTAGGCCTAAGGATATTTCAACTATTTCCGGTAAAGATGTGGTAAGCAAATTGTTAAAACCCACAGATTTGCCAGGAACACCCAGGACAGCAGGGATTTTAAAATTTAATGTAAATATGTTTTCATGTAATGTCCAATAACATATTATATGCCGACTAGATTAATAAAATATCATTAAACTTGCAATGGTCGTCATTCATTCGCCATTTCACCTTAACCCATTAAGGCCGGAATTTTTATTTTTTTAGTTTATTAGTAAATTTTCGAGTTTTGGGTAAAATTGATGTTAAATAAAACCATTATAAAGGATTATTTTGAACAAAAAAAGGGTGTTACATATATGTAACGCTAGGACATTCGGCTGCCTATATTTGGAAGTTACTAAATAGGATACCCTCTTGTTTTGGTATGAAATATGTAGTTACATTCGATGCATATACCAACATCACACTTTACGCACATCGTTCTGGTGCTGGATGAGCAACCTTCGCCGGCACAACGACGCCTCTTCTTGTCAGGTATAGACACTAAGAGATGATTTAAGCCGTCGTACCGAAGATCGCCAGAAACTCTATTCATGGACAGACTGGACTTTGAAGTTGAAGGTGTTCCTGCTGCTTTGGGAACATTTTCATATCTCTTCAAATAGGTTTGTGCAATACTTCTTCTAAAATCAAGTTGGGATGTTTGGTTTCCTTGCGATTTTCTAAACAAGATCCATGCATTACTTATCGAAGCGTCAATTAGCCACGTGAATATACACCACCACCACTTCTTAGACCTTACTCCAATTCGATAAGTAGAGATATTCTCGTCCATTAAATCCGTACCACCCATATGGTGGTTATATTCTCCAATTAAATGTGGTCTTGAAACTTGGATGTACTTTTTATCGGCCTTGCTGTATCTTTTAACATATCCTACTGGTCTAACGCCATGACAAGTTGATCCTGCGGTAACGACATTGTTGTCAGTCCACCTCACAAATATGATACCGTGATCTCTATCAACAGCTGTAATATAACTACCTCTCTCATTTTTTTTCATGGTTTTTTTCTTTACTACAGGACAGTTTTTTGGAAGTCTGTTGTCTCGCAAAGTTCCGGTTCCACCGTAGCCTGTTTCGCGAAGATGATTTAATAAATTTATACCTGTAAATAGGTTATCAAGGTAGAATTTGTATGGATATTCCGGATGAAGTATTTCGTCCACCATTTTTACGAATGGTGCTGTACATTTCCCAAAGGTCTGTTCATACAATTCATTAGAGTCTTCTTGTTTTCCTTGGTATAAGTCACAATTAACCAAGAAGCCTTCACTGGTATTAAGAGACCACATTTTGAAGCCGAAACGTATAGGCTTGCCCCTAATAAATTGTTTACATCCATGCCTCCCATAGTACTTGATCATAGATTGATCAAAGTCTAGATGCTCGACAGGAACAAAATGTTTCGAAAAGTTCTGTTTTAGCTTCAATAAAAATTTCCTCGGCTTGATCAATATAGGCCATTTCTAAGGCTTCTTGAAGAGTGAGACCACGCCTATTTAAAAAAAATACAGTTTTATAATAATTTGACATTTTTGACCACTTCAAGTCCTAGCGTTACATATTATTATATGTAACGCTGATTTGAAAGGTCCTAAAATCTAACTAATACTCAAAAATCATCTACATTATAAATTCTCCATACAAATTACAAATATTTCCTAACAGATTTTGTGAATAAATTTAATTTTTTATAATTTTACATATTTTATAAATTACTTACACAAATTGGACACCATGCCCCTCAGAGTGATTCATTTTAGTTCAAATAAATGCTGTTGCTATGCCACTAATCAACACAAATGGACTAAATAAGAAACGTCAGCAAAGGACGGAACTGATTGACACAACATAACCTGCGCCACCTACTTAAAATATTTAGAAATGAAAACACAGGACCGGCTTTGGTAAACATATGCACCCGTTACATATATGTAACGCTAGGTCATAATGGGTTAATATAGGTATTTTAATATGTGCCCGGATCTTCCCCATGGTGTCCGTCAATACCCCACTATGGGGCAGAATCGGACAAATCGCATTTTTTTTTAAATCGCTATTTGACAAAAAACGCATTTTTGCCAAAAAGGTATAGTCGCTAAATTTATAAAAGATGAATCTGCGATTCTGCTAATATTTTCGATTTAATTTAAATGTAACTGATTTAAAAATTATGGCGATTTGAGAAAAACTGTCCGGACCTACCCCACCCTACCCTAATTCCGTTTGCGGCACTCCTTAAAATTTTTACGGAGTACCTATATATTTTTTTTAATGTTTCTTGTTATGTCGGCCAGTCTTTCGTGGATTATTATTAGCAGTCAATAATGGACTTACGACAGCCTCCAAGAAGATAAGGCAGATTTTAAAAAAAATCAATAAGGCTGAAAACTATTTTAAAATATTTTCCTTAGATTGATAACAATAATAATAATTAAAATAAACAAATTTGTTTTTATTTTTATTTAAAATATAGTTAGAATATAATATTATGTGGTGCTATAACCTATATATTTAATTATTTTCATATGACGTCACAGGGTCGGCGGCTATTTTGCTTGGAGGACAAACAAAGTAAATAAACATAATCGTTTGGGTTATAAATTTAAGTTTTCTTTACAGTTTGCCCTAAAATTTTAGATCTCTGTTAGTTCTGTTAATAATTAAAGTGCCCTAAATAAAATACCGTCCTTTTGTTTAGTGGTAAAGTGTGTGATGAGGGAAAATAGGGACAATGCACGATCTTTTGGAATTCCTGTAGTTCTTCAAAATGCTGAAAAAAACCTTAATTAACTCTCACAAGAACAGCATGAAATGTGGATAAGAGCTTTAAAAAGAGGACCTTTAAATGACAGTCAATTAAAGTATGGAAGAGTTTGCCCCAGACATTTTATAAGTGGTAATATTTGATTTTTGGCATAATGACCTAATAAAATGATCTCATGTAAACTTTTCTAGGTGTAATATGGGGTACTTTTTTCCAAAGGAAGCAACTCGGGCCCAAAATAACCGAAATGGGAGAGTGCAGAAATGCAAACGAGCAAAGTATCAGGTAGGTGTATGGTGTAATATTGTAAGTAGGTAGTAGCAGGATTGATTGTATTATGACGTAGATATATATTGTTGATTTAGGTTGAAGTTTTTTTTTAAGCAATGTTTTCTTGTGGATAGAACAACAGATTGAATCAGCTGACAAAGATACTTCGGGAAGTAGTAGAGAGGAAGAAATGTTAAAATAAATAAAAACTGTTCACATGTTGCCACAGACACTGAATTAAGTACCTATGACTAATTTATGCAAACTTGTCAGAGACGGTACGAATAGTAATGTTTGGAGTAGCGGTTAAAAGTATGTGAAATAAATGAAAACTCTATATACTTATTACTTCCGGTCGATCTTCGGATAAAAATATTTTTCCTGTAACATATTTCAATTTAAAGTAAAATTTTTTGAAATAATTCTTTTTTGCACTCCATACAAAAAATATTATAATACAAAATATACATTTTACGTCTTTTGAGAAGCGCTTTCCGATGACGTATTCAAGATTTTAATCACAATTTTTTTTAAACTAGTTGACACAGCAACGACCACCGCACCACACTCACTAGTTGCAGGTGAAAACGCGCATACTAATCGGGTCGTTCGACAACGGGTACATGGTTTCACGCATACTCCAATACCGCTTGCCAAATATACCAAACAGCTAAGTTTGCCTCCATTTTGTCGTCTTCATAACTTCACTTAAGGCCCTACCTTTGTTCTATCAATCTGTACGCATTATGATGTATCCCCATGATTGCAAATAAGTTATCATTATCGTTTAACTATTTAAGATATACTGTATGTTGTGTGCTGTGAATCCCGAGGCTGATGGTCCGATTCCCACTGTAAGCACTTTACTTTTTTATGTCATTGTTATATTTTAAACATTTTTAATTGTTTGATAACGTCAGATTTAAGCAGATGGCTTTACTACCACTCAAGTTAAACAATACACCAAGAAAAAAGTTCAACAAACGTTTCTACTTATTCACAACTTCCCCAGGATCCGAATGCCGAAGAAAGTGACTGTTTAAATTACTTTTAAACTTAGTTTGGTAGGCACATTGACTGCATTTAAACATATTGACTTCCCGTGGATCCTTATGCTTAAGAAGGTGACGGTTTAAATTCCTTTTTAACTTAGTTTCATAGGCACATTGGATGCATTTAAACATATTGACTTCCCCTGGATCCTTATGCCGAAGAGAGTGAGTATTTAGATTACTTTTAAACTTAGTTTGATAGGCGCACTGAGTGCATTTAAACATACTGACTTCCCCTGGATCCGTATGCCGAAGAAAGTGACTGTTTAAATGATTTTTATACCTAGTTTGAAAGTCACACTGATCACATTTAAACATATTGACTTCCCCGGGATCCTTATGCCGATAAAAGTGACTGTTTAAATCACCTAGTTTGATAGGGACACTGAGTACATTTAAACATATCGACTTCCCCTGGATCCTTATGCCGAAGAAAGTGACTGTTCAAATTACTTTTAAACTTAGTTTGATAGGCACATTGACTGCATTTAAACATATTGACTTCCCCTGGATCCTTATGCTGAAGAAGGTGACGGGTTAAATTCCTTTTCAACTTAGTTTGATAGGCACATTGACCGCATTTAAACATATTGACTTCCCCTGGATCATTATGCCGAAGTAGATGACTCTTAATATAACTTCTAAACTTAGTTTGATAGGCACATTGACCGCATTTAAACATATTGACCTCCCCTGGATCCCTATGCCGAAGAAGGTGACTGTTTAAATTCCTTTTAAACGGAGTTTGATAGACACACTGACTGCATTTAAACATATTGACTTCCCCTGGATCCATATGCCGAAGAAGGTGATTGTTAAAATAAGATTTATATTTGGTTTGATAGACACATTGACCGCATTTAAACATATTAACTTTCGCTGGATCCATGTGTTGGAGAAGGTGCGACTTTAAATTGTCTTCTCGAATGCTTTGATAATCGCATTGATCGCATTTAAACATATTCACTTCCCCCGGATTCTTATGCCGAAGAAGGTGTCTGTTTAAATCCCTTTTAATCCTAGTTTGATAGGCACATTGACTGCATTTAAACATGGTAACTTCCCCTGGATCTTTATGCCGAAGGAGGTGACTGTTTAAAGAACTTTTAAACTTAGTTTGAAAGTCACAATGACTACATTTAAACAATCTAACTTTTGCTGGATTCTTACGGAGACGGTGCTTGTCTAAATTTCCATGCGGAAATACCAGTGGCTGATGATGAGTCTGGAGTCTGCAATTTTGAAGTTCGCCAATGCTGTAATAGAGAAAAATATTATATTAGTAGTAAAAGTTAATTTTTAGTAATATTATCATATACCTTTCTTTAAATATCTCGCCCAATAGGTGATTTTCCAGTTAGTAAATAAAAAAAATTAAATCTTCAGAATGAGCGCTACGTGTTCTCAAGACAACAGAGAATGCAACATTGGTGTGAATCTAATTATCTCAAACTGAATGTTGAAAAAACAAACTTAATTACTCTTAAAAAAGCGGAACCTCCTGATATTTCTTTATATGTTCCCTTAAACAAACCAACCAAACTAAGTTTCTGGGACTTATTATTGACCCCAATTTAAATTGGAGTACACAAATACAATCAACTACAGCTCGTATAATTTGTGGATATTGCGTCCGAGTATGAACAACACGATGTTCATTTACTTGGCTCCAATACCGGCAATTTTGAACATTTGGTTCGTTGTTAAGGGTAAATGTCATCGGTAAAACAAATATTTCTCAAAAAATCCCTATTATTATTTGCTATTTTCATTACCTCAAAACGGAATACCATTCTCCGTTCTTCATCACCTTGCCGTAGCTCTTAATGTTTTTCATACTTGTAAGGAAAATATATATATATTTTTTTTAATTCAAATTAAATTTAAATTTTCAAGGGGGAGCTAATCAGTTGCGACACTTCTACAAATTTCTAAAAAATTCACAAAATTATGAGCCTTTTGTTGACTATCCTCTAAAAACCGAAATTCAATGAAAATTTATTCCTCCTAGGTCTCAACACAAATGGAAGCAATTTTGAATTCAAGACCGTTGTGTCCGTTAACAAATGATCCGTCTGACGTCAGTTGCTTGACGCCAGGGAATTTTTTAATCGGAAAAAGTTTAACTGAATATCCTGAGAAGGATTTAAGCAATGTCCCTGAAAATATGCTTAAGTTTTGGCAACAATGTATAATACAACAAGTTTTTTGGAAACGATGGACTGTGGATTATTTAAACCGACTTCAAAATTGCCCAAACTGGCTAAAAAATACGAAAAATATCAGTCCGAACGACATAGTCTTATTGAGAGAAGATAACGTTCCGCCCTTGCAGTGGCCGTTGGCACGCGTACTGGAAGTTTATCCAGGTAAGGATGGTAAAGTTAGGGTGTTGAGCTTAAAGACAGCGACAGGTGTGTTTACTCGATCGATCACCAAGGTGTCGCCTCTGCTATATGACGACATAAACATAAATATGAACCGTATCCGAAACTAATGTTTTGGTAAAATTAGAGTAAGTTATTACAGCGGTAATAATTCCATTTTCTTTCTTAGAGTTTAAAGTTTCGTAATTTAATTTCTTTTTAAAGTTTAAAGTTTGTTTTTTAAGCATAATGTGGGAATTAAGTTGTGTTTTTAACTTCCAACATTAAACGCTTCAGGCTTTGTATATTTCTCGGGTTTAGGTTAGTTCACTGGTTGGTTTTATATATTGGCTAAGTGAATTAAACAGTTAGATCACATTTAACTTGGCGTTTATTCATCCAATTCGGCACTTGTTTACAAGATAACACTTTAATACATGATTAATAACTAACTTTAGTACAGGACAACTTTAATAACATTACTTTAATACTTATTTACTTGGCTTAAGCTGCAATTTATCATGTCCAACGGACGATGACCCACGTTAATATTGACGTACGTATTGACCTTTCAAGGATTTATTTCGTAGTGTCTGTCGAGGAACTGACCGCTTGCTATGTCGCTAGAAAATCACGCTCCGCTATCAGACTGACCAATCACAAGGTAACATATTTCGCGCGTTGTGTTCTAATTGGCTATTTATTGTTCCGCCATGTTTTCTCTGGTCCAATGGTTAATTTTCCCGCTTTGGGTATTGCGGTGAGCTTGATCTCTTAGCGGCAAAGCATGTCAAACAATATACGTTTTTACAATCTCCAAAAATAGACTTTTTTGCTTAAATAACCGTAGCGACAGGCCGCTGTTTTAGGATAATATTTGCAAATTATGCGTTGTTTGTCTGGACGATAATATTATTCGTTCTGAAAGCATTGAATGCATTTTGTTTCTCTGTTTCTCTGACCGTTGAGGAATTGTGTTGCTAATGGAATATTTGAAAAGCAGTTATTTTATCTAGACAAAAAGTAGTATTGATTCTGAAAACATTGGTTGCATTTAATTTCATTATTTTTATTGCATTTGAGCAATCGTTTCCCCAACAGTGCGCAACACTGTGGTTTGATGTTTTCCTACTTCTTGCCCAAGAATCCTCTTGCAGATCATTTTATTTTTCTCCACGTGCAGTAAAATATCAAGATCTCTATTATCCCTTTCTTTAGCTCTATTGTGGTGCGACTCGTGTGACCCACTTAAGTCATGTTAAGGTTTGCAGTTTGGCAATCAACAATTAATAAATAATTATTAAACATATTTCTGATGATACAGCGTTAATATCCATTTGGTAACTAGATTAAGTTTATACAGACAGTTCTAACAAAAGAGACATGAAAGAAGCACACGCGTTTTATTGATTATAGACAACTACTTTTAAGGCCCCGCATCACACTATTGACATTCTGAGTTGACCATTTACAGTTATTTATTACAGTGCCTTTGGACTCAAATATAATAATGATAAGCTTAATTTATGAAATGGAAGGGATAGGCTTATCAGGGAATTTAACTGAAAACATTTCAGACACTGCTCTTAAACTGTTTCCTGTATAATACCACTTAATCATAGTTACTTTTTCCTTAACGAAATAGCTCATATTTAGCTATAATTAAAGCGCCTTTAATAAAAATGTTGTCACTGACGCTACTTTTCGTTTTGTCAATGCCAAATAATAATTTGCTGGTGTTTACTGTATTACCTAAACTATAAAAATTTCGTAATTTTGCCATCACATTTAATTGAATAAGTTAGGATTGGCTTACTAACATTTATTCAAACTTGGCACATGGGTATATTATATCGGCCTCTTCAAAAATTACAATACAATTTGTCTCTAAAATGTACAGGGGAGCCAATATTTAGCCACCCCAAAATTTACATGGGATTTCCTATGTTCAACTAAGCCATGCATCACCCGGTATATCAACTAGGATATTATGTAAACTATAATGGTAAATGTTATATGTGATGTTTATATACATTCTTATTATTGACCGCCAGTATGGATTCCGTAAGTCTAGATCAACAGGAGACCTTCTCGGTTATGTTACTCAGGTTTGGAACAACGCAATAGAACATCATGGGGAGTCCCGGGCGGTAGCACTGGACATTTCCAAGGCTTTTGACCGAGTATGGCATGAGGGGCTCCTAACTAAAGTGAGAGCATACGGAATGCCGGTTCAATTTTGTTCAAGGCTGTCGAGCTTTCTTAAAGACCGTTCTCTGCGAGTGGCGATGGACGGATTTCTTTCAGACACATTTAACATCAACGCCGGAGTGCCTCAAGGTTCTATATTGTCGGTCACCCTCTTCTTACTATACATTAACGATATTTTGGAAAAAACTAAAAATCCTATATAGGTATAGCTTCGCTGATGACAGCACACTTGTTACATCTTTTACTTTGGATGCTCGGACATCGGCTGCCAATGCACATCTCTATAGGCAGCAAGAGGCCTCACATCTCAACAAAGACCTGAAAGAAATTCTGTCTTGGGGTGACAGTAACCAAGTAGAATTTAACGCTAAAAAGACCCAGGCGGCAGTTTTTTTCTAAAAAAGTTAATGTTGAAGAACCGGATATAGTTAAGGCGGGACACTCGATTCCCTTAGCTTCATCAATTCATTTATTGGGCGTTAATTTAGATAGTCATATGTCTTGGCATAGTCACGTTGCGGCCATTGCTAAGGCATCCTCCCAGAAGCTTGGAGTACTTTTCCAAACTAAGAACCTTCAAACACCCCAACAACTTTTGATGCTCTATAAAGCCCAAATTCGACAATCGCTGGAGTACTGTTCGCATATTTGGGGCTCTGCTCCTAAACATACCCTAAGATTGCTAGATTCCATTGAAAGAAGAGCCATTCGCTTGATCGGTGACCATAGTCTGACAAACAACCTGGAAAGCCTTGAACATCGAAGGCGGGTTGGCGACTTAAGTCTATTTTACAAATATTTTAATGGCAAGTGCTCAACTGAGGTTGCCCGCTTGATACGACCCAGAGCGGTGCATGGTAGAAATACACGACGAGCCACTGCAGCCCACCAGTACGTGGTTTAGCATAGTGTCCCTCGAACGACACTGTTTCAAAATTCCTTCATTTGGATAACGTCATTACTCTGGAACGGCCTCCCTGAGATCGTGTTCCCCAACGAGTATAATCTCCCAAAGATTCAAGCCCAACGTAAATCGTTTCCTGCGCACAACCACCCGCAGAGCGTCATAAAGGATTTATCCTGCCGTGCTCATCACAATCATAAAAAGAAATTGTATTTCAAAAAAATCGCAATAATAGTATATTGTTTTATTAGGAGTAAAAGCAATACTTTTTATGACGAGTCTGAAAGTTTGCCGGACGAACAAAGTGAGTCCGGCAATTACAGACGAGTCATAACAAGTTGCTTTTACTACGAATAAAACATACTATTTTTTCTTCAAACGTCGCGTCGCTAAAATATAGAAAGATAAAAATACAAATTTTAAATTTTTTTCATTTAACAATTAAACGATGCTAATAAAAGTTCATCTTTCAAATCGGACTATGATTAAGCCATAATGTGAAGTTTCGAATTTTACCTGCTAGCGTTGCTATGGATATTATTGTATTGTTTGATACCGACGCATAATTCGATTTGACAAGTCTCAGTGAATCTTATTACAAGCAATTCCCAAGCTTTAATTTCCTGTTTTAAAAATACCATTTTTTTTAATCGAACACTTTACTTTAAATAAAAATGTCAGAATCAGAATTTACCTGTACGCCCCCGGAGGTTGCCAAAATTGCAGCAGATGTCGTGGACAATTTGTTGCCAACCAAATCCAGTAGTATTTACGAAGCTGGGTTCAAAAGATTCCAGAGATGGTATAATGAGAAAGACATTTCAAGCTACGTGCTTATTTAAAAAAGCAAAATGAAGGCTACACTCCCAAAAAAGCTAAAGTATTTACCAGGGAACAATTTGAAAATTTTCTATCTGAAGCTCCTAATCAGAAGTATTTGGGAATTAAGCTGGATTTATAAACTCGAAGCCGGCGTCGGCGCTCGCGCTGGCCTGGGCGCTGGAAGTTAAACAAGTGAATCGTAATTAAGTGATTTATAAACTTCGCCGGCTGGCGTTCGACATAAACCATCTGTATCCTTCCAGCGCCGGCGTTCGTGAAAAATCCGTAGCGCCGCGTCATAACCAATGGGATTTAAGCATTTCTATCAAGTCATGTTTGGCATCTGCCAATCTGTCAATGGCCAATCGTCATTTTAATTTTACTACCGCTAAGACACCAAGTAACTTCTTCTTCCTTGCTAAATCCATTTATTTAACTCTTTCTTTTTGTTGTAATAACTGGCTAGAGAAAATACCACCTGAACTAAAATGTCACAAGTGTCAGATTATGTTTTTGTTTGTCAACACTGCGAACGCGAACGCCAAATTTATAAATGACCACTATGCTTGTCTACGACGAACGCTGGCGCCGACGCCGGCGAGAGTTTATAAATCCAGCTTTAAGTTAAATTTAGATATTATGACAAAGATTACAAGTTTTTTTATGAAATATATTATTGTATTTTTAGATTGTACTTGTTATTGGTATTTCTGGCGCATGCCGATGTAAAGAAATTGTAAAAATTACCGTTCATGACAAACAAGACTTAGGATCTGCCATTCACATAAGAATTCCTAATAGTAAAACTAGAAAACCCCGATCGTTTATATAAAAAAATATGCATCATTACGCCCAGAAGGCATGAATGAGAAAAGATTCTTTTTAAATTTGTAAATGGTCGCTGTTGTCGCATGGTAATGGGAATTCATAAGATAAGTACTACTCCTAAGAAAGCTGCAGTTTTCTTAAAATTACCTGATGCCACAGAATATATCGGTCACTGTTTAAAGAGAACTTCAGCTACACTGCTTGTAGATGCAGGTGCAGACATTACGTGTTTAAAGCGCCACGGGGGATGGAAATCCAATAGTGTAGCTGAATAACAATTGAGGAATCGATGATCAACAAGCAAGATATTGCAAAAAAAATTTTACAACCTCATTTTACTGAACCAGTCCCTATTAACATTGACATAAATTCAACAGCAAGTGGTTCCACGGAGGGTTTAACGCTAGAAAATACAAAAAGAAGTCAGGATCGCAACATCTTGTGTTAATTTTTCTGGGGCCACAATAAATAACTGTACTTTTAATCTGATGTTTAATAAATAGTTCATTGTTGTATTTTTTTTAAATAAATACAGTATACAAATATCCAATATTTCTTGTATTTTTCAACATTATTTATCACCCACTAAACTTTTACTTCCGCTACCTATAGCAACCGTCTACTGTAAAAAAAACTTTAACGTCAAGAAATTAGTAGAAAAATGTAAAGTTTATTGACGTTTGAAGAAAAAAATAATTTTCCTTATAAATATGAAAAACAAATTGTGGACAAACTCAGGACCAAACCCGGGCCAGCGGCGTCAAAACCAACGGCTCTAATAACTGAACCAATGCATTTGCAAAAGGAAATTAGTATTAGTAAGGTAAACACCTTAACAATTGGGAAGCAATGGAAAGTATATTACAAAATGTATGGAAGAACTACGGCGATTTTTCTCCATATTTATAACACTTTCAGGGCGCAAAACTATGCAGTATTAACACTACGTTAAATTAAAACTATTGTCCATGTGTTTGTTTCATAGGCGACTCTTTAAAATTGGTAATATTGAAAATTCGTGATTTTTTTTGGCAGTTTTCCTGGTATAAAAATAAGGTGTTCGCCTTGGATAACGCCTAAACTATGAGATACTTATAGAAAGTGCTATATAAGCGTTACATGGTCTACAATGGAGCATAACGTAAAAATATTTTACGATATACAGGATGACTTAAAAAAATGGAAGTACATAAAAATTCATTTTAAAATGAAACGCCCTATATATTTTCTCTCTTTCTGATCTAGCTAGAAAGAAGTTCTACAGTCCTATTTACTCTTTAGAATTTGATTGCTGCGTTGTCAAGTAAATAATTCTTTTCTCGAATTTTAAAAATTTTATTGAACTTATTAAAAAAATCATAGTTGTCTATGAAATCAATAGAATTAAATGAAATATTTATCATCGCATTATTAAATTCTTATTGTTAAAAAGTGATGGGGGGGAATTAAAAAAAAACATTTTTTCCAATCCACGGTTTACAGAAAAATTCAATTTTTTGCACAATGTATTAAAAAATTTTAAATTCTAAATATACATTTTACGTCTTTTCAAAAATGTTCAGGTATTGCAAAAAAATTATTTGAAATGCTCTATCTAATGGTCTAAACCTCATATTGATCCGTCTTCTCGAGCTCAAGCTAGTAAGTACCAAAAAGTGGCCTGTTTTGATTTTCACTCGAGCAGAGAAAATATTTGTCATTTCCCGATCGTGCCCAAAAACTAACCATACGCACAATCCTGTATGTGCAGCGTCGTAAACATACGAGTATATAACAATCTAACATTTTGTTTTAATAAGTATCTCTGATAGAAAAAAAGTAATATGCATAGTGGCGCCCGGTAAAATAGTGCACCTAAACTTAAACAAAGTATACCTGTTTTCACTTGTTTCAGATTCGTCCTTCTTAATGTCTAGTTCTTCGATTTTAATTTTCCAATCCCCATACATCTGATCAGTTTCTGCTTCACCCTCTTCAACTTTAACCTCTGCTTCTGTTTGGTCAGGAAATATTCGTTTGCCCCTGTAAAACATAAAATGGTCCCTCTTTAGGCGGGACAAAAACAAAAACTGTTTATTGTTTTTACGAGAAAGATCCCTTTACTCGTGTATACATCGGTCATATTTTGGTGATGTATAAATTAAATTACTCAAGTAGGAGAGGAGAAGGTATTACTAAATATCGATAAACAGCACCAGAATTAATTTTTATAATGATATAGGTAGGGTCAATAGGCTTGTTACCGATATTTTTTTTATGGTGTTCAATAGAATTCAATAAGCTGTTAAACTTTCAGCTCCCTAAGTATATTCAATCCTTAGATATTCAATGTTAGAGATTGGGTTTCAGTACAAAGCGCTTTGCCGACTCGTGACGCCATTCTACATATACACCACAGCTCGCGGGTCGCCAAACGCGAACGAGTTTGAGTTGACTAATTGCTACACAGTTGTCAGTATAGTCAGCAATCCATTATATTCCATCTGAAGATTGTGTTTGTTTCCAATTTACATGATTGTTATTATTTGCACCATTAATTTTTATTGCAGGCAATGATTTCAGTGGATATAATGGTTGTATCAAAGCAGGTTCTGGAAATTTACCAGAAGTAGATATTTTAATGATGTTTGACTATTTTATTAAAAATGAAGATTTTAAATTTTGATGAAAAACTTGTTAATTTTGTGATAAAACCACTGAATGATGAATGCAGTGAATTATAAATACAGTATTGGCAGCTTTTCACGAAAATCAGTATATAAACAAAAATAAATTGACTGAATCAAGTCTCCCGGTGTATAAACCATCCCCAGACTCCCCTACCTAAACCTAAGCAAAGTATACCTGTTTTCACTTGTTTGAGATTCATCCGCCTTGATTTCTAGTTCTTCGTTTTTAATTTTCCAATCCCCATACACCTGATCAGTTCCTGCTTCACCCTCTTCAACTTTGACCTCTGCTTCTGTTTGGTCAGGAAATATTTGTTTGTCGCTGTAAAACATAAAATGATCCCTTTTTATGCGGGACAAAAACAAAAATTGTTTATTGTTTTTACGCGAAAGATTTAAAATTGTTTCACTTTTTGACAAACACATGCATTGATTAATTTAAATCAAAATATCTCAAAAACGGCTGCTTGTAGCGACTTTTGACAGGCACGACATTTTCACGTAAAAATGATAGAGGAATCGAAATAGAAATTGTGATACATACATGCACGAAAAAGTTGTGACTCCCCAAGAGAAAAAAGACCTGTAGGTGGCGCCCCCTACAATTAAGTGTCAAACTAAGTTCAAATTTAAATTTCTCATATTAAAAAATCCCCAAATACCAATTTTCGTCCAAATGTAGACATTATTTCAACACTTATTTACGAAAAACAAAAATAAAAATAAATTTTTAACACCCTGTAACTCAAAAATGAAGGGCTTGCGGACTCATGCTTATATGAACTTTTCATCTTATAAATAACTGAGGAATCGTCCTGTAAAATATCGGACACTTATTAAATAACTCCCTGTATAGTTAAGATTCCGAATAATTTGAAGATACCCTTCAGCTGTCATTATAACCCATTGCATCGCCCTCAAAACAAGTTTTTGGGTAACAAATAATTTCTCCATCAAACTATTGCTACCCCAAAACATAATTCGGCTTTGATCAAGTCATTCAATCATGTATCAAACTGAGCAGAGGTTAATAATGTAAAACATCTTGAATGCATAATTTTTTACATTTTAATTATAAACGCCCGGTTAGTTTGATACTTGATTAAATGACTTAATCAAAGTGGAAAGTATTCTAGCCCTGGGTAGATTATTTCATTACACTCACTATAGTAAAGTCACACCCAAATAAAATAAAATTTACACTACAATAATATGATATTTACACTAATTAATCACAAAATACCATTAAAAAATGGTTAACTTACACCTCTCATTATTTCTTTGACACCCTAGAAGGATAGGTTTACAATCTGTGAGTTTAATTTACACTCGATAGTGTAAATGTACCTACCCATAAATAAGAAGAATTAACACTCATCAAAAAGTAAAAAAAAACATTCAAAAATGTCTTTTTTACAAGATATACTGATTGGTTAATATACCCTATTGAGTGTAGTCCTATATGTACCACCACTGAGTGTTAAATTTAACACTCAATTTTTTACTGTGATGGAAAACTTTATTTTTATACTTCTCCAAATACAGCTTATGTATCTTCGAGATATTTAACTCTGCAGGCAAAAAAAACTTGTGATCATTTTTTCCCCGGCTTTTATTAGAACTCTTCTTGGGAAGCTGTTTATATGATTTTCTATGTTTTGTAATATTTCATCTGGCATCTTATTATGGCGATTCTGGTGCTTTCCTCTCATATCAGGTTGCGCGAATATTTTACTTTTCAGTGAAGAGGCAAGACGATCATCACGATGCTGATGATGATGTTCAGTTAGTCCAAAACGGATCAATAACAAAAAAATAGGGGTAAAATAGTATATTATTTTTTTCCATGCAACAGTTTGTTTTTCACTACGCCCTTGACAAAAACTAACAAGATTGATAGAAATAAAATTTAACGAGCAAGATAATTTACCTTGTACGAAAGTGAAACATCTTTTGCATTTCTTTGCCCTGTTGTTGGTCGTTTTTTTGCCACTGATTTTAAAGGAATCGATCCACCCAACTATAAGTCTTGCTTCTCTTTGTTTCCTAATTCGTTGAAAGAAGAGAGAATAGACGTTCTTTGTGCGTCATTTATTTTGTGAAAACATTTGAGCCGGCAAGTACAAGGCGCACCCACTGTTCTTTTGGGTACAACCTTTTTAACTGAGTTTACATGCTCTACTCCGCAGGCTTTCAACTTTTTCCTCACATTTCTTTGCCAGCCACTTTTGTTTCTTACTCGTTTTCTACCTCTTTTTGTTCTCGGCGTCGACACATCAAAAATTCTGCGAACGCGCTTTTTTTTTTTAATCGACCTTTCATCCGGTGCTGGGTTGGTCCAAATCACTCGGAACATATTCACTGCCCGAAGCCTTGAAATATCACTATCGCTATCATCATCTGTTCTAATTATTATTTGTGCTAATTGTTTATATGGATAGTTATAGGATTTTTCCACTTTTTCAACATGTGAAACAGAATTTGCCCAACTTTGTGAAGGGATGTTAAAAACTTCAGTTTCTATAAGCTACACTGGAGTTAATAGTAGGGCAAATATTGTTACGACGAATAACAGATTTCAGTTGCTGCCAAACATACAAACAAAGTTTAGAACAGAGGTCAAAGCACTACTGGCCACTAAAGCTTACTATTCAATTGATAAATTTTTGAATGATGTCTTCTGATTTAACTAACGATGTGATAAGTTTTTTGTGTTGTTTACTATCTTTCAATTGTTTTTTAATTTTTCTGCCGGGCCTGTTCTGAATGACGTCGTGATTTGTTTGACCGGCACTGCATTGGGTGGGTATTATCATAAAAAGTATTATTGTTATTAATTGCTTTTTGGTGTAATCTTCCTGAAAATAAATGTCATTATCATACACGTTCTGGATTGTTGCTTTGTGTCATTTTAGAAGGGAGTCTTGATCAACTGCCTACTATGATAGCTTACATTGTTCATTACAATTACGCTATTCTGAGGTATATTTGGAATTAGCTTGTTTTTAAACCAATCTTCAAATAAATCAGCAGTGGTTTCCTCATGGTAATCCAGAGAAGAATCTTTAATGTTTTTTGCAAACAGAGAGAGTCCATTTGGAATCCATCCGTCTTTAGATCCAGCAAGCAAAATCGTAATTCGTTTACCTCTTTTTGATGGCGCGCTTGTTTTACACTTGTCGCTTGAGTCAACTCAACCCTTCTCCGGAGTATCATATGTGTCGAACCCGGTTTCATGCAAGTAAATATTCGGCATTTGCTGATCTCTGTAAATCCTAATTTTTTGTAGATATTCGGATCGCCATTTCCGAATTCTACTGGATTCCATTAAAACTTGTCTTTTGTTAATTTTTTTAAATATAAAACCCATGTTTTGGATACACTTCCATGACGTTGTTCGTTGTTCCGCCACATTTAACGCCGGGTTCATCTTTTTCAAGTCTCTTAATTAATTATCTAATGTAGGCACGCTTTGTTCCTCGTATAACTTGTAAATTTTACGCCGTATTATATCTTGATCACTTCCATCTACCTTCGAGAAAATGCCAGCATCGGTTCTTTTTTTCTCGCTAAAATGGGATTATTCACAATTTTCTATACAGTTCATGTTGGAATTTTTGTTAATGTGGCCGTTTCTTCTAACCCTGCTTGCTTGCTGACTGCACGTTCAATGAGAGTTAAATAAACATTATTTATAACTTCCTTAGTTTCTACAGAAAAGTGTTTTCTGCTTTTCGACGGGGTTATCTCCTGAGATACATTGGGCTTGCACATATTTTTCATGACTCACACACGATTAGACAAACGCTGTATTACACACGAAGTAAGAATAATTACTAAGCTTACAACTATAGTGGCTATATACAGTCTTTAGAACATAATTTGTTTTATGGGATTAACCCTCTCGTTTTGAATCAGGTAAAAATCGGTTTAAAATCACCAAGCTATTACTTTAATAATGAAATTACGTCTTCCGGATTTGCAGTTTACTTTAAGACATTTTTAAGTACGGACCATAATTTACTTGCATTTCAGATAAATCCTTTCCCGTGCTAACGAAATGAAGAAACATTGGATTTGCCTGGTTCTTGCACCAAAAGATGCGCAACATCAAATTTTATATGTTAAGTACAATAATTCAATTTCGGTATAAAATGGAGTTGCCCGGTTCTTGCACCTAGGTCTTTAATTATAAAAATTATAAAAAAATATCAAAACTCCGAGGGGTCAACCACCCCCCCCCCCCCTAAAAATGTACATTGATTGCCACTTTTGGGAATCATTGTCAATGATTCCCAAGGATTTCCCAGTGATTCCTATGGATTCCTAGGTGATTCCCATGGATTCCTAAATGATTCCCATGGATTCCTAGGTGATTTTCATGGATTCCTAGGTGATTCCCAGATGATTACACTATAAACCTGAAAGTACCTATGTATTGAGTAACGGCACGTTAAAAATATTATAAAGAAAAAGTGTTTTAGCATATTGTGGGTATTATGTTAGGTTTGCTGAGAAATATTTCAGATAATAGTACAAATACAAACAGCTTTAACACTTTATTTGTAACAAGTATCTATATTATTTTAACTACAAAGCTCTTTTCAATGCCTTGTACTATTTTTGTATACTATAAAAATCGTCCTCTTTTAAGGAAAATGGATTTGTGCCTAATAAAGTTATAAGACCATAGTACCTACCGAGGTACCTACCATAGAAAATAAAGTTTTTGTGAACATCCTGTATGTCGTCCTTTTGGGGCCACTTAAATCTATCCAGGTCTTTTTGCAAAAACTTGACTTCGTATTCCTCGGATATTTTATTGATTATTCGACCTATAGTTGGGACGTTCTTCTTTTCTACTGACAATCTGAGGGATAATTGTTTAGATTTATCAAAAAAATAAAAGTGTCTTTACTTTAATTAAATTAGTCTTAAATTATTGTCAGGTTATCGTAGGTTTCAGAAACATATAAAGCATCGAAGTATTACTTATGTTTTTTTAAAATTTTAACTTTTGTCGGAGTGGTAACAAAAAATACACACCTCCGTCACAAAAATGTTTTAATTTATTAGTGGTCATATAAAATCAGATCTTCAGTTTTTAATTACTTTGCTTAACTAAAATACAAACATTTATATTCATCTAGTTCGATAATAACAAAATTCTTATTATAAACATTTTAAAAATATTATTTAATACCACTCTGTCACATTTTTGTTTGTTAAGACAATAATCTTTAAAATATTGTGCAAGTCTTGAAATAAATTAAGTTGGAAATCTGGTTAACAACTTTTGTGTTCAGTATGTAATAGTGGAAAACGTTAGTTAAGTAAATATTTCCAATAAACTAAATCATAAGCCACTTTAACGTTTAGTTTTAAGGGGGACCAATTTGTGACAGAGTAGTTAATAAAGTGACGGAGTAGTAAATACTAATTAACGGACGTACAAACTTAACCTTTTAACATTTTTAAAGTTTTGGAAATAATAACAAAACATAATATTTCTCTTAAAATTATACTTTAAGTCTTATTTGTTGCTAGAACCATTTTTGGTAGATATAGAATCAGTCTAATCTCTTTTCGCTTAATCTACTTTTCAAATACTTCTATTCGTTGATCAGGTTTTGCGGCTATCAATAGAAGGTGGTACAACATAAAACGGCTTATGTTTCGCGAAATAACTGTAGTGACATCTAACGTCTGGGTTCTCTTTCCGGAATGACAAGTAAAGATTTTTCATTGTATCCAACAAAATCCTTTTCTGCATTTTTATTTTGTGAAAGGTTAAGTACCGTCTCTTTTTTTCCTGCAGTAGCTCGTGGCACATCATCCCTGATATAAAAATTATGAATTTTCCGTTTCAAAAAGGTATTTTTTGGCAAAACAGTACTGTACTATTCCCAAACTCTCCTTTAACAATTCGGGTTTTAGTCCAGAACGTTCAATTGTTGGGTCTCCAAATATTGCTTTAATATGGCGTTTCGTTTTGTAGTCTTTAATATCTTTGTAATGTTCCTTAATGGCATTTGATAAAATAGTGTACTTCCTGTGTTTTTTTTTCGACGTGTTTAATTTTATTTACATTTTCCTTTCTACTGTCGGTTGTATTATTTCCTCTATTTTCTTTTTTCTTCTTTCGCTGAAGTCTTTTCTTGTATTTTTGTACCTTTCTCTTTAATTCATGTATTTGATCTTGAAGTTGAGTATTTTGTCTATAAAGTCTCGATCTGTCCCGTCTTACTTTTTTTCTTCCCCTTTCGCTAGCAGTGAACGAGGATGCAGTTAGTGAACGCGGTGGAGGGCTGAAAGGAAGTAACCTGGGGCTTGAAGGAGAAGGTGTAGAAACCGGAGCGTTCATTAAAACGTTCTGCAAAGCTTTCTTTTGTTCTCTTCTCTTCTTATTTCCAACTTGCCATTTTCTTTTCATTTTTCTGTGTTCTCGATCTGTCATATTTTTAACTAGCGTTTTACGAACATGGTATCTTTCCAAATCCTTCCGCTTCACTTTTGCAACTTTTTCAGGGTCTTTTTTCCTTTTTTCACGACAACGTCGCTGCCTTTCCGCCGCAGATAATGGCATTTTTCTATTCTTCTGATGGTAACATCTTAAATGAATAAAATAATTAATGATGTAATGACTACCACATAAAAAATAATAATTAACTATTGTGAAAATGAACCAACGCTCTAAATTCTACACAAATTTACTACTCCGTCACGGATTGTACCACTCCGTCACAGTCTTAGTGACAGAGGTGTAAAATAGTAGCTGTTTGATATTAAGTCCTACAAAAATGTAGAAGGACCACCTGGTTTACTGTAATACCAGCAACAATTAATATCGCGGTTGACACCTCAAATAAATAAGGTAACAAATGTCACTCACCTTTCGCTTGTCTTCAACCAAATCCTTTTACTGGCCGGCCAGGCTTGGACTCTTCTGGCGAGGATGGCAATTTCCTCACGAAATACCAACAAACACTTAATTTGATAACTTGAAGACTTTGTTTAGACTTTTAACACAATTTAACAAGGTTTTTATGAATTTAGCTTCTGACGGATTCAAAATTTTGTTAGAGCTCTCTAAACTATATCGTTGCTCGGCACCCTTGTATCGGTGCGAGTGCATTGTTACCCATTTTTGAGGTGATATAAATAAAATTAAATAATTTTCGAAAAATATTGATTTAATATCAAACAGTAGCCTTCGAGGTTCCCAGCATTCACCTAATTATTACTTATTCATAAAACTGGGCGTAAAATACAGAATTACTAGGAAACAATAAAATAATGTTAGAAAACAGAAATTACAATAATATTTTAAAGTAGTAACTTACGTGACAGAGCGGTTGCAGAATAAATACACGCACCTCCTTCCACTATCTTTGGGCGACTGACTTGGTTCGCCGTGGCGTAGGACGCATGGCTCGGGGGTCAAGAGAAATAGGGAAACGTACTGTTGCCTAGCGTTCGAGGTCAAAATAGCTAACGCGCGGTATTTGTTTTGTAAAATGAGTGACAGAAGGTAGTATAAAAATCAGATACAGCAGGAGACAGCCAGGAAAATATTTTTTACTTAATAATATAAACCTTTATTTTTATTTTCTTCATATTAAGTTAATAATAACATTTCAGAAGTTCAATAAATACTTTTATATTAAAAGATTTTGTATGATTTTTCTGCGTGGCAGCATTCTGTAACATTACGCTGCGCATAGGGACACGATTTATTTGTATGTAAAACACCTCCGTCACACTTTTTGAACACTATGTCACAATGATTTTGTAAAAAGCAGTAATGGTAAAAACGAAAGTTTAAGATTATTTTAATGGTTCTTTTGTCAAAATATTTTTTGGTAAAAAAATATTTTGAAACTAAATATTTTGGAGGAATAGCGATTTTTTTTTCGGAGGGGACATGCCATTGTCGATGAAAAGGAAGAACGTCCTAGTTACCATTGCATATATAATAATAAATGACATAGTATTATTCTAATTTAATTCTTATATCTTAAGTTGCGTCTAACGAAATCTTACTGCTTTCGTCATGAGTCTCATTCAAATCTGAGAAGTCTTCACTTAGAGTTTTACTGCTAAATGCACATTCTGATAATGATTTTGATTCATGCTCGAAAGAGGGGTATTTCAGTCGCCGCTTTTTTCTCGGTTCTTTCTTAGTCTGATTCTTTTGTCGGTATTTTTGTTTTTATTTAGTTTCTTTTGGATCATTTCTCTAACTGTCAGTATTCTATAAGGGTGATTGTACGAATACTGAGTAATTTAATGTCCCCAGGTCAGAAAAAGAAAAATAAATTTAAATATGATCCTACATTATTATTTTTAGATAGATGTTTTTATTATTAAGATACGCTCCGGGCGGTTTTTTTAAGCAACAATTTTTAAAAATGATAATTATAAAAAACCAAATAAAAATTGTCATAAACATCATTCCCGTGTAGGTCCCCCACTACGTGTCATTGTACTCTAGGTCAAAATAATCGACCTAAAATCAATTTTATTTTATAATGAACCTTCTAAAATAATTTGTTTACATTTGTGTACATAAATCAATTATAATTTTAAATTAAAACTTCATACAAAGTTTGAATATTTTGCAATAAAAATTGTCCTCCCCGTTTGTGCGTCATTCCCATGTCGTCACTTATCGCACCATTAAACTGGTGGGGATAATAATTCGACTCTGTTGAGCTGGTATTGATTTGGCCGCACCTTAGTCAGTATCAACTGAGCTTTCGCAAGGGTATGTTATACGTATTAACCTAAGAATATTTGATTTTGCAAGCTGTAACAGGTTCGAGAGGCATTCCCGTGGTAAGTAAAAAGTATTTTTGTTCTTTAGCTAATTTTAGTTTTCTATATTTTTATTGTAATTTGACATGAACATTTTTCAACTAGAGTTAGATTGTATAAATTTTAAAAGTTTATATTTACGAAAAGTTAAAAATAAGCTAAAATCATCATTCCCGTGTCAGCATTCCCGTGTGAATTTTATGACACGGGAATGACACATAGCAACGGGAATGACGAATTTCTTTAAGTATTATTATATTTTTGTTTCAGGCCAGAAGAATGGGTCCAAAAAAATCCAGGGAGGAAGTTTTAAGAGATAAGAGGGAACGTGAAAGAAAAAGAAGAAAAGAAACTCGTGAAGACCCTGTTAAAAGGGAACAACAAAAAGAAAAGGAAAGGCAGAAGTACTTGCGGCAGAAAGAGGCGAAAATGAAAAAAAGTATCAATGAAATGACCCCTCGTGAACAACGAAATCAACGAAAAAGGTGGAAGGAAAACTCTATGGTGCATCGTGCAAAGAAAAAGGAAGCTAAAAGAGAACTTGAAAGGGTTTTAAATGATAACACTCCTCCACAGTCTGATGAAGAAATTCCGGTAAGAAGAATATCAAGAAAACTAGAGGCTGGTAGACGTGTGGCGCAGCGAAACAGGGTAAGGAGATTTAGAAAAAAACGAAGTGAAGAACAAAAACACCAAACTATGAAAAAAAGGCTACATCGTTACAAAAAGAGGTGTAAGCGGTTACAGGAAAAATTACAAAAATATAGCTGCAGAAGCACAAATGTAAATGACAGTCCTACTACCAAAATTAACAATTTGTTGGAACAAAGTAAGTCTAATCCTAAAAAGGCTGAGGAGGTTAAACGCGACCTTCTCTTTGGAGAAGTTGTTCAGAAACAACTTGTAGAAAGCTATAAAACATTAAAAACTGACAAGTCAAAGCAGGTTTTTAAAAAACTGTTGCATGGAAAGGTTATTAAAAAATACAAAATGGAAACCAAACTCTCTTCTGCCATTAAGTATAGAAAATCTCCTATGTTTAAAAGAGATGTAACAATTTTTGAAAGAAAAACTAGCTCTAGACAGAAACTTGCTTTGACTTTAAGAAAGAAAATTCAAGACTTTCTTGAATTAGAAAATAATAGTAGAGTCTGTCCCGGAAAAAAAGAATTTGTAACAAATAAAAAAGTAACTATGCAAAAGCGATATCTTTCTGATACATTACTAAGTTTGTATCAACAATTTTTAAAAGAAAATCCAGTCATTAAAGTAAGTTATAAATTTTTTTGTACTTCTCGGCCTTTTTGGATTCAAGCAATGAAACTAGCTGACAGAGACACGTGCAAATGTTTAACTCATGCCAACATGGAGCTTATGGTTCAAAGCCTTTACACTAACAACATACTTCTAGGGAAAACTCCCTCAGATATTGTTAAAGATATTTGCTGCAGCAACAAAAATGAAAAGTGTTTGTTAAGGCAATGCGAAATTTGTACTTTGTCTAGGCCTCATGTAAACGAATTTAATAAAAATGATTCTATTCAGTACTTTCAATGGATTAATGTAAAGCAAAAATATTTTGATAAAAAGTCAAATTCTTTCAAAGAAGCCCATAAAATATCAAAGCAACCTCAACAAATTAAAACCGTTGACCTTTTAAAAATTTTTAATGAAAAGATAAAAAAATTTATGGACCATGAAGCTAAAATTCTACATCAGCACACCACCATGACAAATTTTAAAAAAGGTCTTACTGATTCTGAAATTCTTATTCATTGCGACTTTAGTGAAAACTATGCCTTGAAATACGCTGAGGAAACACAGGCTTTTCATTTTGGAGGCTCTAGACAGCAAATATCTTTGCATACTGTGGTGGTCTATGAAAAGATAGAGGGGGCAGTTAAGCCCAAAAGTTACTGTACTTTGTCTGAATCTTTACAACATGGAGTAGGGGGTATATGGGCTCATTTGAACCCCATAATTGATGAATATGTTAAAAAGGGTATAACAAAAATTAGTTTTTTAAGTGACAGTCCGGCAACTCAGTACCGTAACAAAACTATGTTTTCCTATTTGACTAACAAGCTTATGAAATGTTACCCCCAGTTAAAATCTGTGTTTTGGAATTATCATGAGGCCGGGCATGGCAAAGGGGCCCCTGATGGCATAGGGGGAGTTTGCAAAAGAACAGCTGATAAGGTAGTGGCTCAAGGCAAAGATATTCCAGATTTGATCACCCTTTTTAATATTCTCATTAAGGCTTGTCCAGGTGTACATTTTTTTATCGTTTCGCTCCAAGATATTGAGCATTTTACAAACATTTTGTCAAATATTCCCATTTTACCCTTTAAAGGGACAATGACTGTTCATCAGGTAACTTCTATTAGTAACACGAACAAACTCTGGTTACGCAGCTTATCATGCTATGAATGTTTGGAATACTGTAAACATTTTCATTTGGGAACTCTCACATATGAACCTCTTCAATTTAATCATTCTTCATCTTCTTCAGAGTCTGAAGATGATTTACCTCTTTCCCGAGTTTTAAAAAGCAATCCATTGGCATGTTTATCACAAAACCAAAAATTATCAGTGGATGACATTTACAGTGAAGATGAACAACCAACTAGTTCAAAACCGCCCTCAAACGTTCACACGGGCACATATTTACTAGTATCACTGTCATCTCTTAAAAATATTAATTACAGATATGTTGCAGTATGTAGATCAAACTTTGAGGATGATGGAGAAATAAAAGTTGCATTTTTAAGAGTATGTGATGGTGAAAATAGTAGTTTATTTAAGCTTGAGTCAGAGGAAGAATTAAGTTACATAAAACAGGAACAAATTTTAGAAGTTCTTTCAGAACCAAGTTTAGTAGTAAAAGGTAACCGAATATATTATAAATTTAAAAAACAAATTAATATTTTTGAATCCACTTAAACTAAAAATAAAATGTGTTCCTCATTAAACTTTTAAGATGTTATTGCTTTAGTATAAGCCAATTTTTGTTGCTGTTAGTGCAAAGATGTGACAAACAATTTCGACCAATGTTTAAAATAAAAAAACGTGTTTCTTTTAATTATATTTTTAAATGTAAACTTTTGTTTAAAATATATACCTACTTATTATAATATATATTTTTTGAACTTAATGCGTGTTTTAATCATTCCCATGACCATTTGGTAATTCCCGTGGATGAATATTTTTAGAAAAACGTTATTTTACCGAAAATAGAAAAATTTTAAAGTATTAACTAGTTGCAAATGGTTTACTACCATCATTAGAGAAAAAAATGCGGGTTTACAAAACTAAGGTGAACTTCTTCTTAAGGGCATAAAAGTAACTCAATATTACTCAGTATTCATACAATCACCCATAAATAGGCGGCCTTGCTAATTCGAAAAAAAAAACAAAGTGTTGATTTTGTTATAATGAAAGTTTTGCCGTTATTTAGCCTTACTCCTAGACAAGATCCATCGAGTTTTTCCTTTAATAATGTTGTTAATTGATTTCAAAGTCATCATTTTAATGTGTCAACTTTAGTTGGTTTTTAAACTTTTTTGTGCATTGGAACTTAATTTATTCATAAAAACTGCTCTTTTCAGAACTATCTTTATCGTACTTTCGTGATGGCGGTAAGTATTTATGGATGTTTGTTAATATTTATTCATTTTAAACGCTAGCTATGAAAATTTTGACGTTTATAAACTTAGACTTTGTTAAGATTTTTTGCATCCCGTAATTTTGATTAGATTCACATGGTTTGATGCGAGATCAATGTATTTTAGTTTTTCCCCTTATAAATTATTTAATCTGTGGTTCAGATTAAGTTCATATCTTCTTATGATATCATTACGACCGTAGGCAACACAAATTTCAATTTTTCAAAAAAGAAAACCTTGTCACAAAGAAACATCTACTCAGCAATTTATTTCTTACAAAGTTGTAATACTTACTTCTCAAGGACACGTGTTAATTCACACAAGTGAACAATAAAAATTACCGAAAATTTGAGGTTATCCACGACTAATTTTTAGATTATTCCTAAGCAGTTCCCATGGATTTGCATGTGATTCCCATGCATTTCCATGTGATTCCCATATGATTCCCAGGTGATTCCCACAAAAATGTACATTGATCACCAGTAGTGGTTGACCCTTCGCAAAACTCTAACAATTGGGCCTTTGACCAAGCTCATAAATCTGTGTCTTAGAGAAAGCACTTTTCCTACCATTCTGAAACAGGCTGTAGTGATGCGAATCTTTAAGAAGGGGGATACCCATGATCCCTCAAATGATAGACCCATATCATTACTGCCTATACTATCCAAAATTTTCGAAAAGTGCTTGGCAATAAGAATATTTAACTTTTCGAATTCAACAATTTATTGACACAAAGTCAGTTTGGCTTTAGAAGGGGGGCGCAGTACCTACAGCCCAGGGCTTTCTGAATCTTGTCATGACTATCCAGGAATCATTTGAGACACAAAAATACTTATCAAATGCTTTCTGTGACTTAAGTAAAGCATTTGATTGTGTGTTTCGTGGTTAAATTCATTAAAATTGTCTGCATTGTAACGAGGGTTTTAATTAAATTTGTAGTTTTTCCATTGTTTTTATTAATAAAATCGAGAATAAAATGCTGTTTTTACTTTATGGACAGATAGTTTGGTGCAAGTTCAATCAATAATTTTGAAGAGAAAACAATAGAATCCAGGAAATTAAAAGAAAAAAAAAAACCTAACCTGTAAGTGGAAAATTTTCAATTTTTTTTTTCTCAAAAACAATGCGTATGTGGAAAAAACGCAAAAGGAAAATTGGGGTCAGCGACCTTTAAATTAGTGTATATAAAAAGTTTTAGTGAAAAATTCTGGTGTTTCAAATGATTAGATACCTACCAAATTTATTTAATTTCATTTCTAAAACTTTTGCTTAAAATATTTTGCTTCCTTGGGAAGTAACAGCATTTAGCATTGTTATAGCAGTTAAGTAGGTACCCACCTATTCATATATGTTTAAGTAAGTACTCATTCTACAAGCATGCTTTTAAAAATGAGCAAAAAAAAAGACAAAGTTGTCAGGTATTAATTACCATTACCATTACTTACATACGGAGGGTATTACAATATTTAATATTGTGGAGTTGCAAACAAGACAACCAACTATCGGATCAACAAAATTACCTACCTAATCTGGCGCGTCCCACCATCACTATGCTCAGTTTTTCTTGTTAGTACTAATTCTCTTCGTTTTTCTTGATTAAAAAATACTTCTGTTGTATCGCTACATGCATTATTGCTGTTTTCCCACAAATCACACATGTTCAGAAACGAATTAATTCAGGTGTAACGCCAACTTATTGGTGTCCCGGGTAAATGAAATACAAAACAGCACAAATTAAATTTCACAAATATTTAAATCTGCCGATTTCTCAATCTAAAATCGAGGTTATTTCCTACCATGTCTTCTCTTTCATTCTTTCTTCGGAGCTAATAGCCAGGCAGACAGACTCAATGCTGCCTTGCACCAGTGTATTTAAGTAAGACTTAAAACAACCTACTCCTATTTTAAAATAAAAAAATAAAATATATAATTTTTATTGTGAAACAATTAAATATTAGTTTACAAAGGTGAAGAGTATCGCACTGGGTATTTAAATAGCCACAAAAATCAAATATACCTATGTAAAATATAATCCAACAAAAACTACATAGAGGTCTAGAGGAGCAATAAATTCTCACAAAGAATATTTTTTAATTTTGAATTTAAACGTCGATACACTTAACAATTTAAATTACGTGGGAACGAGTTATATACAAATGCTGACAGGTAATGTGTATGAAACTGTATCCCTGAACCGTGTGTTCGCCGGTGGATATCTCCCCCTATCTGTGCATAGCAGGAACGCAGCAAGAAAATCTTACTTTAAATACCCTTGGGCAGTGGGAGCAACCAATATTTTTCCATGTGCAGATGAATATAGCCCTTTTGCAGCATATTGGTACATTTAGAAACATGATGTAACCTGGACGCCGAAAAATTGACAGCAATATTCTTTAGGTAGTGACAGTATGATTCTTCATATTATTTAAGCAAACTTTCTAGCGGTGATACTGGAAGGACAGGTATTGTCGAAAGTGCGGCTCAAAGATGTAGGTTTATCAATGATCTTGAAGAGTCATTGGGAGATATAGGTAAAAGAAAAACCTTCACAATTTTAAAACATTTTTTTTATTAATAAAATTGACACAAATGTAAGTACTGTATGTAGTACGACCAACATTTACATTTAGGATTTAACTTACAGAACTATGTTACGTTTTTTTAAACAAAGTCTAATCCGTTTAATACTGAATTTCTTAGCAACGATTTTAGATGTCTTAGAGTCGAAAAGATCTTCTCGGTGTTGCTGTAGAGCAAGGAAAGTTGCTAATATTTGTAAAAGGTCTTTAAAAATTAGACAAAATGACTCATCTGTATGCCGTTCTTTTTTGTCAGATTATCATTATTAATCCATTTATTCTGCCATATGAAATTCTGTGAAGAATAAATCAAATTTTTTATCATACAATTCACAAATGCTTTCAGTTTTCACACATACAGGGTCGTTGGTATGTATGGAAACGGTCGATTATTTCTTAAAGTAAAACGACTAACAAAAAATATTTAAGACAAAAGGATGAGTCAGGAAGCCGTACAAAAACAAAGTTACTTTTTTTTTAATGTAATACCCTATATCTTACCATATTTTTGACTTCTACATAAAATTGTAATTATTTGTTAATAAGAGCTTTATAAGCATAAACTTAATAGTTTCCGAGATATCGACTTTTGAAAAATGACATTTTTGAGTTTTGACAGCTTCTAGCTTTCTAACGGTACGTCATAGAGCAAAACGGCTTACATGTTTCTATCTTACTTTTTTATTATCTTCTCAAAAATACCAACTTCCGGTTAAACCGAAAGTGCTACATTTCCGGCGTTGCAGTTACATCCGGTTTAACCGGAAGTTGACACTTTTAGAAAGACAATTAAAAACTAAGATAGGGGCACGTAAGCCGTTTTACTCTAAGACGTACCGTTAGAAAGCTAGAAGCTGTCAAGACCCAAGAATGTCATTTTTCAATAGTCGATATCTCGGAAACTACTAAGTTTAGACTAATATTGCACTTATTAAAAAGTAATTGTAATTTTATTTCAAGTCCAAAAATACTCTAAGATATAGGGTACTTATTTCATTAAAAAAAAGTAACTTTCCTTCTTTACGGCTTTCTGACTCGTCCTGTATCTTTTTAAATTCTAATAGACTATAAAAAACCCTTAAACTTTCGTCTGAAATATTTTTTGCTAGCTGTTGTACTTTAAGAAATAATCGACCGTTTCCATACATACCAACGACCTTGTATATGTATAAGTAACTATAGAAAGGAAATTATTTGTGTTCAGAAAAACGATCTTTTAATTCCACAATAACATGATCAATAAATGAAATGTACTAATTTCTAAGGTAGTATTGCTCAGCATTTTTGTACGCTATGGAAGAGGGGTTTTGAATTTGTTGTAGGAGTTGAGTTGAACCCCCCCTTACCTACGGTCTTGGTACACATAAAAGATGGGGACAGTACGCGGCAAGTTGAACTCCATTACGATTCAAGCATTGGCTGACGAATTTGTTTAGTTTCGTGCTCGCTACGTTGTCGGAACCAAATATTGAAAAACAAGCATATATCTTGCAGTTTTATTTTAACAAGAAGTCACCTGAATATGTGAATAGATCGATGGGACAAGTCAAATTTCAATAGATTACGTTAGTTTTATGATTCGCAGATTTACATCAAGTTGTTCAAACTTTAGGTTTTTTTCGCGTACCTAAAAAAGTATTTCGCAAATGTTTTTAGGCAAAAAAATACCACTGCTGTGTGTGCCACTCCTTTCCTGATCAATCCCTAAATTTAAAGCAATATTTTAATTTTTTTTCGATTCATTGGTACCTAAATGTGGGCATGTTTACACCAATTATTTAGGTCTAATTTCAAAACGGCGGCCATGGAAAATGCCACCTTGGTTCTAAAAATGTTATAAAATTTGTCGGTTGCGACTATCAGAATACCTAATATTATATGTGTACAGGGCGTCCTAAAAGGTATGGTCAATACTTAGGGATTAAGTATATTAGGTCAAAATCGGATCAGAACGTTATGTAACATTTTGTCGTATGTCCCCCCAACCTCGAGCTACAGCCTCGCAAAGAGTAGACCTTGAAGACGTTTTTTTTATTATTTTTGAAACCAATAAAGATACAAATTTGAAATTTAGGTATTAGTAACTAAGTATTATGCTTATTGCCCTAATAGTGTAAGTAAGATTTGCATCTTTAATTGTTTTTTTTTTGGGAAAAAAGTAGTTTATCCGCAATTTTTTTTTCATTTATATCTCGTATTTAATGTAATCAAATGAACCCCCAAACAAAAATAAAAAATGGCGGTGTCTTAAAAGACAACAGAACCAGTATTTTTAAATTAACTCTTCCTCGCGCAATCCCCTCTCACTTACTCACAGTTTTTATATTTTACCATCCTTTATTTATTTATTTATTTATTCAATACTTTCTCTATATGATACAAGAAATGTATATTGGATGCGTCAATAAACATAACATAGTATAACAATAATAAGCATTGCACCGTCCAATGCAACAGCAGTCTTAAATATATCTTTGAATCGGACGAAGCAAAACAGAATCGACAAAACACACTAATCGTTCATGACACAAGATTCATTTGTACACACAACCATTATCATTAAGAATACAAATTGGTCTGCACTTTCATATGGCAGCCAATGTCAGTGATCATAGGTAGTTAGTAAGTTAGTAGATGTTACATGATTTCAAAGTAGTCAGAGTGACTGTACAATACATTTTCTGTAAGTATGCTTTTTTGTACTTGACGAAATCTTTGATGCTTCTTGTGCTCGCTGGGAGTTTGTTATATGCCTTTATTCCCATGTATAATGGAGACTTCTCACACAAGGTTGTCCGGTGTTTGGGAATGGAGAGCTGAGAGGACAGTCTGATCTGCATGCCCTTGTTGTATATTTTCTTGTAAAAAGAAGCAACTTGTAGTAATACAGAGAAAATATGGACATTAGCTTGTACTTTTTAAAGATCGGGGCAGCATGTGCATCCCACTGTGCTCCATCCAGGTTAGTTCTTCAAATAACCTGAACACCCGCAGAAACTTTGTGTGAATCTCATTCGGGATCGACTTGTAACCCAAGAAAACGAGAGATGATTTATTGCTGTTGTCGGCTAATCTGATGCCTCTGAAGTTGACAATAACTGATTTTTGAGGACCAAGCAACATGCCGTTGGACTCGCACCAATTCGCTATTCTCATCGAAACTTCATTCCCGACTATACCTTCATAGGTTTTGTGATGCTCCGTGGAGCTTGTATCGTCTGCGAACTGGTATAAACCCGCGTCCTCCTCCAAGATATCCGGCAAGTTATTACAAAATATCAGGAACAGGAGAGGAGAAAGTATACCGCCTTGTGGGACACCATACTTGATTTGTTGAGCGACAGAAAAGAATTTTTGATTTACGGTATGATCGTCCTCTCCCACTAACTGAACAAACTGACTACGATCTGACACATAAGAGACCATCCAATCCAAGGGGGGTTCACCAATTCCATAAGATTTCAACTTTCTTTTGAGAAGCTCAACATTAACCAAGTCAAAGGCTTTGGACAGATCGTATGGGACAGATCGTAATATATTCCCGATGTGAATTGGTTTTGATCTAGATATAAACAAATGAGATTTAAGGACTCAAACAGAGCGGTCTCAGTAGATTTCCCCTTGAGGAATCTATGTTGAGTTGAGGAGAGCAAATTGCTCGTCATGAAATATGAACTCTGTCTACTATACATCAATCTTTCGAGACACTTGGAGAAGACCGAAGGATTTGATACTGGCCGGTAGTTGCCGATTTCCGTTCGTACACCCTTATTCAAAATTGGAATTATTTTGGCTGTCTTAAGTCTGCACGGGAATTAACCTGTAGAAAATGACAGGTTAATGATATGCTCCAGTGGATGGCAGAGCAGACTCGCCACGTCTCTAATGATGTAACAGGGAATATCATCCTAACTAACCTGAACTAACCTGCAAAATTTCTCCAAAGGTGGTCGTTTCCAGGGAAAAAGTAGCGCGTGTCTTGGATAGAGCATCCAATTCTATATTATTTGAGAGGAAGTCCGGACCCTATTCACTGACCCAACAAAGTAGTCAATTAACAAGAGTACCCCCTTCATTGAGAGGTTACACTTCTGACACTAATTTTAAATTCTTTCCCATTTTTTGTACTTGTACTGTTCCTTCAATTGAACATATCGTTCTTGGATGTTCTTATTTTTTGTTTTTTAAAAAAGTCAGTGCAGGTCTCTTACTTCCTTTAACAACCTTGTGTTATGTCCGACCCGCATCTCTTCTCAGGGAAAGCCTGGTTAAATGCTGCTTGGACAGTGTTCAAGAATACATCAAACTTAGAATCCAGATCCCTGGAGGAGTAAACAGCCAGCCACTCCTCCCACTTCAACAGCTTACAAAAAATCTTTCTATTGTTCTCTGAAAAGGCATTACATTCCGACGTTTCTCTTGAGGATCAGTCAGACAGCTCAGGTCCACTGAGATTGCCAAGTGATCCGAGAGTACCGTTCTTAGCAATTAGGGATTCTCACATCCCGGGTAATCTAATCCTTTCCTGTATCATGTGTGACACCCGATATTTCAATTTTCACTTAGCAATAGTTATTGCAAAAATAAATAATTGTAAGTGCGGCTTTGTTCGATTTGTGGATTTGTTTTAGTCGTGCCCATCTTGAACGTAAATCCACTATACTCTCTAATTTAAATATCAAGTGACAATATTTCCATAACTTATTGTTCCTTTGGAGAACAAGGACGGATATACTCTAAAAGCACTTAACATCATAAGCAATCAGTGTTGGCAACAGTTGGTTGAAATGTCGCCGATCAGTTTTTATTTGAAAAATCCGTGAGCCAGACTTAAAAATTATTAAAATGACAATAAATCACCAAACTGTCCATTTAGAAACATATTACAAGTTTTGCAACAAGAATGCTGATAGCAAGAAGGTTGACAAAAACTTAAATGAATAAATCCAGGTAACCTTTAAGGTCGATTTATAAAACTTTTCGTCGCCGTTTCCGTTCGTTGTCACTGCTCCCGCTCGTCGCCGCCGTTGGATAGGTATTTATAAAAAAAGTCTAACTACGAACCGCGCCGCAATAACAAAAGAAGGTTTGAGGTTAGGAAAACAAAGTTAAGAATTGTATTTTCTTTTTAAGGATCATAGGTATTCGTTTATTTTAATTAACTACAGATTTTCTTTTACAAAGCGTGATGTAAGTACCTTATAATATGATATTAATGTTTTTTTTTGTAGTATAAAATATATTCTATATACTCTGCATCCATAATTAACTTTACAGCAGTACCTACACGATACATAAACACAAAAGAGTTTTTAAATTAAAATCCACAAATTACAATGTCTATGCAAACTCAAAATAGCAAAACACTCTGTACTCTAACCCTAAAATCACTTCCTTCAAAACTTCAAACCATATGTTCGAAAATTTCTTTCTTCTCATTGGCCAGAAGTAGGAACGACGAACGACCAAGGTCAGCGGGAACGACGCGATTTAAAAATTGGCCAATTTAGAACTACCAACGGGAGCGGTAGCGGCTTTTCTAAACGTATACGCTGTTTCCCCTTAGGTTAAATTGCGACGGGAACGGCGACGAAAAGTTTTATGAATCGGCCTTTAAATCTGGACCATTACAGCATGCAAGTGAAACCGACTTTTCGAATGTTTTTAACACAAGGCAAAATACACTTCAGTCGGTAAGTTACCTCCTAGAGTCTTAGATACATAAAGTGTGCCTGAAACACTTTGACAATCTGTCAACGAACAAGTTCGACAAACGTCTCCACTTATTCACAACATGTTAACCTCACCAGGATCCTTATGCCGAAGAAGGTGTCTATTAAAATAAGATTTATACTTAGTTTGAAAGGCACATTGAGTGCATTTAAACATAATGACTTCCCCTGGATCCTTATGCCGAAGAAGGTGACTGTTTAAATTTTTTTTCAACTTAGTTTGATAATCACATTGACTGCATTTAAACATATTAACTTCCCCTGGCTCCTTATGCCGAATAAGGTGACTGTTTAAATTCCTTTTCAACTTGGTTTGATAGGCACATTGACTGCATTTAAACATGTTAACCTCCCCAGGAGCATTATGCCGGAGAAGGTGTCTGTTAAAATAAAATTTATACTTGGTTTGAAAGGCACATTGAGTACATTTAAACATTTTGACTTCCCCTGGATCCTTATGCCGAAGAAGGTGACTGTTAAAATAAGATTTATACTTAGTTTGAAAGGAACATTGAGTGCATTTAAAGACATTGACGTCCCCTAAATCCTTATGCCGAAGAAGGTGACTGTTAAAATGAGATTTATACTTGGTTTGAAAGGCACAATGAGTGCATTTAAACATATTGACTTCCCCTGGATCCTTATGCCGAAGAAGGTGCCTGTTTAAATGAAATTTATACTTGCTTTGGTAGGCACAATAATGAGTGCATTTAAAGATATTGACTTCCCCTGGCTCCTTATGCCGAATAAGGTGACTGTTTAAATTCCTTTTCAACTTGGTTTGATAGGCACATTGACTGCATTTAAGCATGTTAACCTCCCCAGGATCATTATGCCGCAGAAGGTGTCTGTTAAAACAAGATTTATACTTGGTTTGAAAGGCACATTGGGTACATTTAAACATTTTGACTTCCCCTGGATCCTTATGCCGAAGAAGGTGACTGTTAAAATAAGATTTATACTTAGTTTGAAAGGAACATTGAGTGCATTTAAAGACATTGACGTCCCCTGAATCCTTATGCCGAAGAAGGTGACTGTTAAAATGAGATTTATACTTGGTTTGAAAGGCACAATGAGTGCATTTAAACATATTGACTTCCCCTGGCTCCTTATGCCGAAGAAGGTGACTGTTTAAATTTCCTTTCAACTTAGTTTGATAGGCACATTGACTGCATTTAAAGATGTTGACTTTCCCTGAATCCTTATGCTGAAGAAGGTGACTGTTAAAATAATATTTATACTTGGTTTGAAAGGCACATTGAGTGCATTTAAACACATTGACTTCCCCTGGATCCTTATGCCGAAGAAGATGACTGTTTAAATCACTTTTAAACTTAGTTTGGTAAGCACATTGACTGCATTTAAACATGGTAACTTCCCCTGGATCTCTATGCCGAAGAAGGTGACTGTTTAAATTTTTTTTCAACTTAGTTTGATAGGCACATCGACCGCATTTAAACATATTGACTTCCCCTGGATCCTTATGCCGAAGTAGATGACTCTTAACATAACTTCTAAACTTAGTTTGATAGGCACATTGACCGCATTTAAACATATTGACCTCCCCTGGATCCCTATGCCGAAGAAGGTGACTGTTTAAATTCCTTTTAAACGGAGTTTGATAGACACACTGAGTGCATTTAAACATATTGACTTCCCCTGGATCCATATGCCGAAGAAGGTGATTGTTAAAATGAGATTTATATTTGGTTTGATAGACACATTGACCGCATTTAAACATATTAACTTTCGCTGGATCCATGTGTTGGAGAAGGCGCGACTTTAAATTGTCTTCTCGAATGCTTTGATAATCGCATTGATCGCATTTAGACATATTCACTTCCCCCGGATTCTTATGCCGAAGAAGGTGTCTGTTTAAATCCCTTTTAAACTTAGTTTGGTAAGCACATTGACTGCATTTAAACATGGTAACTTCCCCTGGATCTTTACGCCGAAGAAGGTGACTGTTTAAAGAACTTTTAAACTTAGTTTGAAAGTCACAATGACTACATTTAAACAATCTAACTTTTGCTGGATTCTTACGGAGACGGTGCTTGTCTAAATTTCTTTGCGGAAATACCAGTGGCTGATGATGAGTCTGGAGTCTGCAATTTTGACGTTCGCCAATGCTGTAATAAAGAAAAACATTATATCAGTAGTAAAAGTTAATTTTTTAATAATATTATATTACAGGGACATTTCTTTAAATATCTCGCCCAATAGGTGATTTTCCAATTAGTAAATAAAAAAAATTAAATCTTCAGAATGAGCGCTACGTGTTCTCAAGACAACAGATAATGAAACATTGGTGTGAATCTAATTATTTCAAACTCAATATTGAAAAAACAAACTTAATTACTAAATTACTTAACTAAGTTTCTGGGACTTATTATTGACCCCAATTTAAATTGGAGTACAGAAATACAATCAACTACAGCTAGTATAATTTGTGGATATTGCGTCCGAGTATGAACAACACGATGTTCATTTTCTTAACTCCAATACCGGCAATTTTGAACATTTGGTTCGTTGTTAAGGGTAAACGTCATCGGTAAAACCAATATTTCTCAAAAATCCCTATTATTATTAGCTCTTTCCATTACCTTAAAACGGAATACCGTTCTTCATCACCTTGCCGTAGCTTCTAATGTTTTTCATACTTGTAAGGAAAATATTCGTTTTTTTAAAAAAAAATTAAAATTAAATTTAAATTTTCAAGGGGGAGCTAATCAGTTGCGAGACTTATACAAATTTCTAAAAAATTCACAAAATTATGAGCCTTTTGTTGACTATCCTCTAAAAAACGAAATTAAATGAAAATTTATTCCCCCTAGGTCTCCACACTGGGGTGGGCTATGGGAAGCTGCGGTCAAAAGCGTAAAACATCATATGACCAGATTAATGGGAAATTCAAAATTTACATTCGAGGAATTTTGTACTATCCTAACACAAATGGAAGCAATTTTGAATTCAAGACCGTTGTGTCCGACAAATGATCCGTCTGACGTCAGTTGCTTGACGCCAGGGTATTTTTTAATCGGAAAAAGTTTAACTGAATATCCTGAGAATAGGCTAAAGTTTTGGCAACAATGTATAAAAATACAAGTTTTTTGGAAACGATGGGCTGTGGATTATCTAAGCCGACTTCAAAATTGCCCAAAATGGCTAAAAAATACGAAAAATATTTTCACAAAGGGAATAATCAAAAAGAATATTTTCTCAAAATAATTCAAAACCTAAATCAATATTTCATAAATCCACTTTAGTAAAGAAACACTCAGTAAAGAAATTAACTTCCCATCATTTATTACTAAATGTATAAACACGCCAATCAAGCCGATTCAGCAAGTCAGCAGGAAACAGAGGTGCTCGACCTATGCATTGACCGTAGTACATCGTCTACCTAAAATAGATTAAAAGATAGTAAAAAGAGTGCTGACTTGACGAACCGTTTGAAAGGTATAAAGTCAAATTTGATCAATGGTGACGAGGGCAGTTGTTGGCCGACAAGGTAACTGAACGATTCTATCCCGATTCTCCCCTTTGCGAGACGCCGTTCGAAAGCAGCCCCACGATGGTTATTTTCAAAGTTAATCTTTTATTGTAAGTATGAAACTATAGTTTGTCTCACCTATAAGGAAATGTAACCAAGGGTAATATTTAACCATAACGTAATTGAAGTGTAAAATAATTGTAATGATTTATTTGAAACAGACTAACAGTAAATAAATTAATTTGTTATTGTTATATAAAATTTAGTGTTTTATTACGATCTTAGGTCAACGTCCCCAGTCGCACCCGTAGGGCGTGACAACTTGGTGGAGGCGCCGTGTTTATATTCTTATTTTTTGCAAAATAACTGGTAAAGTAATAATAACCCTGGTTCAATTTCTTAAAGGAAAAAATTTATTTCCTTTAGTGTGATTTTTAGGTAATTAATTATTTCTAGGTATTAATATTGCATACTGGTCTATTCCTATTTTTTTTTAACTTTTAAAAAAAATTTTAAAATATTTTCTGGTTCATTCTCGTTGTGAATTTTTTATAATATTAAACAGGGTGTCCAAAATACGGTGGGCCACTATTGCTATATCCGAAACGGTAAGAGTTACGAGGTCGTTTAAATTAGAGAAAAGTTGCCTTTTTTAGTGATCATTTATAATGTGCTTACAGCGTTGCCAAATAGTTTTTAGTTCTAGAGATATTAAAGGAAATGTAAAAATTCCTCAAATTTTTTTTCCAAATACCTCGAAAACCATTTTATCAAAAATTGTTTAATACAAAAAAGTTATGGTTTTCCATTCTCTACAAAAGGCACTTAACGTTTTCTTAAAATGACGCTTGACGTTTAAGATATTGCTACCAACTCAGTTATTTTAAATACGGGCCTGGATTTTTTTTTCATATCTCGAAAGAGCATCCAATTTGCAATTCAACGGTATAGACACAAGTATGTTTTTAATGTTTCGAGACGTAAAATGCATCATCAACATTTTTTTTTTATAAACGCCCTTAATACGGTTCTGCCCTTTGCTGTTTATAGTGAGAACATATCAGATCTTTATTATAGTGTAACAATTGATATTGATATAACTTAAAACGGATTTAAAATAATTGAAAATGTTTTTTTAATAAAGTTTTAAAAAATGCAGAAGCAGGCTTGGAAAACAATTGAAGAAACTAGTTGTTGACATATTATTATGACAATTTATTATAAACTGTGCCGATTTGTAACACAGCATTAAAATGAAGTTTTGTAATGAAGAAAGGACAGATATGTTAGTTGTTTATATCAGAGCGTTTCGTAACGCTAACAATGCCATCCAAATGTATCAGGATTTCTATCCAGAAAGAAGAATTCCGAACGCCAAGATTTTTCAAAGACTAGAAGGAAATTTGCGAGAATATGGATCTTTTAAGGATGCCAATAAAAGAAATGCAACTAGCATAATAGTAGGCGGCGCTAACGAAATCAATGTATTAGGTATTTTACTTATACAATTAATGTTTTTTTAAATTTACAGTGCCATACCTAATATTTTTAGGGTACGTGCATTACAAAAATATTAACAATGAAGAGGTTTCACTAAGGGAAGTAGAAAAAGAAACCGGTGTCACAAAAATGTCAACTAAAAAAATATTACGTCGAAACAAATTTAGGCACTATCGCTGTCGAAAAGTGCAGTTAAGACCGGCTGATCATCTAGGGAGACGTATTTCTTGCCGATGGATTTTGAGACGGCGAAGAGAAGATCCTGATATCTGCAATAAAATCTTGTGGTCCGACGAAAGCAGATTTTGCAACAACGGGTGGTTTAATCGAAATATCCATTACCACTGGATCCAACAGAATGAGCACTTCTACCGCGAGACTGCTTTTCAGGAAAGATTCGGCATAAATGTATGGCTGGGGGTACTAGGTACAAAAGTAGTGGGTCCCTTCTTTTTTGACGCACATTTGAATGGCGCAATGTATCTTAATTTCTTAACAGGAACTTTTCAAGATCTTTTAGACGACCTTCCTCTCGACGTAATAAGAAAGTTCCTGTACTTTCAACAGGATGGCGCGCCAGCACATCGAGCTCTCCGTTGTAAAAGGATTTTAAACAACTTTAAACCCAACCATTGGATTGGCAACAACGGACCCATAAACTGGCCAGCGCGCTCACCAGATTTAACCCCCATGGATTTTTCCATATGGGGTTTGATCAAGGATCAGGTGTACTATAACACACCTCGTGATTTAAATGACTTAACTAAAAGAATTCAACAGGCTTGTAACAAAATTTCATTCAGAATTCAAAGAAAGGTTATTTACAAAGCGCAAAAGTGCTTACAAAATAATGGTGGCCATTTCCAACACTTGGATTAATTGTTCTTATAACTGTATTTTTAAGTTTCTGGAGCAGTTTCTTAGAATTAAAGTTTAGTAAAATTGTTGAAATTTGGATCGTTATGGACTCGTATTAATTAATTTTTAAACTTTATTAAAAAAACATTTTGAATTATTCTAAATCGGTATTAAGTCATATCAATATCAATTGTGACACTATAATTGAGATCTGATATGTTCTCACTATAAACACCAAAGGGCAGAACCGTATTAAGGGCGTTTATAAGAAATAATGTTGATGATTAATTTTACGTCTCGAAACATCAGAAAATATACCGTTGAATTGCAAATTGGATGCGCTTTCGAGACATGGAAAAAAAAAATGCAGGTCCGTATTTAAAATAACTGAGTTGGTAGCAATATCTTAAACGTCAAACGTAATTTTAAGAAAACGTTAAGTGCGTTTGGTAGAGAATGGTCTATATAGAAAAGTAATAAAAACAATTAATGTGTAATAAATTTTAAGGTTTTGATTCAATTTGGTTGTAACATTACTATATAATTGTATTCCAGAAGATATATTTTTAAATTGGTTAGAAATTATCGCAAGCTGCTCACATTTACTTATAAGGCGAGCAGCTTGTGTATTCCTGCCAAACATATATCTTTTGAAATCCAACTGTATTGTTACAGTCAAATCGAATCAAAACTAAAATTTATTTAAAAATTATAATATATTTTCAGATATTCCCGCGCATTTCTTTAGTCGGTATGTCAGATTTCTATAATGCCATCATGACATTATCGGTAAAATATAATTCTATTTTGCCGGTGGGTTAGCCATGCAGTTGGTTCATAGATGGCCCATGTTTCGAAACTTTAACATTGTTGTAACATTTCTCTAACCTTTATTGTTCTGTGCAGACGTACAGCAGACGGTTGAGGAGCGTATAGAAGCATGCGAAAGACGAAGGGAGGCAAAATGGCGGAAGATGATAAATGACAATAATATGGAATGGGTAAACAAGACCCGGCAAATGAAAGAGGAAAGTATGAGGAAGTCGACAGAGTTAAAGCAGATGAGTAAGACCATAAGGGAGTTGAAGGACGAAATTGGTAGGTACAAGACTAAGACTATTGACGAGACAGAATCAGAGAATAATATTAATTTAAATTCAAAAATCGACAAAATTTTTGACAGTTCATTGACAAAGACAGGTAGTTTGACAACATTAGGTACAAAGACCGACATCAACAAAGACTTGACTGCTGTTCGAAAACTTAATAGTTTACAGGTCAATATTGACAAAATCAAGGTGCTTCATGCTGGTTCAGATATGGAAATCGATTCTGTGTCTGAATCTGACGATAGTAGCGAGCAGTGGTCTAGTCAAAAGACCAGACGTACTAGAAAACGATCTAACAAGAACCCTGAAACTGATAGTAACAATAAGAAAGTGGCCGGTACTTCTGCGTGGCCGAACCTACCTAAAACAAACAATGTCGCACTAACTAATCATTTGACGCACAAAGTATCACAATCTAGTCAAAAAGCTTCTGGTAGTCGTACAGAGGTATCAGCGCCACAAATCAAAGCCCCCGTTCCGAACAATTCAAGCGCCGTCACTAATGGTGTATCGGAGACTGGCCCGCCGAAACTGCGAGTCCCTCCGATCATCATCAGGGACAAAACCAAATTTAATGAAATTACTGGTCACCTGCGCACAGTTAAGGTAGATTATGGCCGCGCTGTGACCGTGCCGGATGGTGTCAAGATACATCCACCTACTCCTGTGGTTTATCACAAAATCGAAAAATTCTTAATTGCTAATAATCTATATCACTACTCGTTCCGGTTCCAGGACGAAAAAGAGTTACACGTTGTACTCAGAGGCGTCCTGGAAACCTGGACTGAAGAAAAGATCAAAGGTGACCTAAAAGATCTTGGTTATAATCCATCACGTGTGATCCGATGGCACGGTCGTAACGGGGCCCCATTGCCCTTGGTGTTGGTGTTCTTGCCGCGGACGGAAAAGACAATCTTTGAATTAAAAGATTTGGACTCTATGGCCATAGGAGTCGAAGCGCAGCGGGCGCGCGCCACTATTTCGCAGTGCCATCGGTGTCAGTTATTTGGCCATTCACAATTTCGGTGCACTGCACCGGTCAAATGTTTGAAGTGTGCTGCCGACCACTTTTCGTTCCAATGAACTAAACCGAGACAAGAGAAAGCAAAGTGTTCAAATTGCGAGGGTGACCACCCCGCGAATTATAAGGGTTGTTCACGGCACCCGACCAATTTAAGAAAGAATGTGATTAGCAATAATAAGAATAATAACATCACAGTGAAAAGTAACTTTCGCTGGGGACAACAAGACATCAGTAAACTGGCTAGTGATGGTAATGCGAAGGCGACCACAAATAATCCGTCGCAGGAAATACCAATATCCGGCGCTTTGGAAGCAGCTCTGCAAAGTACAATGCAGAGCTTCCTGGCGCAGTTCACTAAAATAATGGAGACTCAACTTAAAACTATCGTGGGTGCTTTTCAGAAAACAGCTGGTTAAATGGCGGCGCAACCGGAGACGGCATACATTAAGCTCGCTACATTTAATGTCAATTCAATCAAGCAACGGAGACTCGAACTTATAGAGTTTGTCGAGAGAAATGAAATAGATGTGTTTCTTATCCAGGAGACATGGTTAAAGGGAGAGAGGTTTTCTTTCCCAAATTACACAATATTTAGGAACGATCGCCTAGGTAGACGCGGGGGCGGAACTATGATTCTGGTTAAGAAGCACATTTCGGCTCAAGTTGTGCCAGGTCCTGACAATTGTTCCCATATTGAAGGGACCTTCATTTCTATTAGATTCAAAAACAATCAACGCGTACACCTGGGATCTGTTTACTGAGTCCGTCGGTAAATTTCACAGGCAACTGCTTACAAAAAATTTTTGGAAATAACAATAGAACGATTATAGGGGGCGACCTCAACGCCAAACATACGGTCTGGGGATGTAGGTATACAAATCCAAGGGGGCGCTCCCTATATGAATTCTCTGAAGCGCTAAACTACCACATTCTACCGCCGGAGGAGCCCACGCATTGCTTTATGCGGGGCCTTCCGGATATCTTGGACATTTTTGTTGTTAAAAATGTTGTTCAAATGTCTCCGCCATCGGTCATCTGTGATCTGACCTATGACCATGTACCGGTCGTTATAGAAGTGGGTAATCCCCTCGAAAAAGGTAGAGGTTTTGTATCCCGCACCTCGACAAACTGGCCAAGGTATACTAATATAATGAAAAATGTAGAGGTGTTACAACCTCTACATAGTCCACTGGAGATTGACAATGCAGTAAGTGAGATCACAGATGACATCAACGCAGCGTTGGCCCAAACTTCTGTTACAAAAGTGTCCGGGTATTCAAAATACGGGACTATATCTGATGAAATAAAAAATCACATAAGAATTAAAAATCGGTTGAAGAATAGGGCGTATCGTACTGGAGATCCTCGCATCAAGGCGGAGGCTAATCGGGAAGCTCAGGTAGTCAGGGATTTGTTGACTGAACGGCAATCGAACATGTGGGACGACAGGGTGCAAAGTCTTTCTATGGCGGATAATTCCATCTATAGAATGACCAGGACCTTGATCAGAGGCGCACGAGTACCTATGTCCCACCTGAAAAATCAGGAGACAGGTATGGTTTTAATCGATGCCAAAGATAAAGCTGAATTGATCGCATACAAACTTTGCCATCAGTTCAGCGAAAACCCGACCAATGATGCGTTACGAGATGAGAGGGTCTCAAGGACGATACATATTTATAAAACAATCAATCACCCGTTTCAGGCCTTTCCCCAAGTCACCTTAAACGAGGTTAAGTCCCTAATAAGCGTTTTGAATATTAAAAAAGCCTCGGGTTTTGACGGCGTTGCGAAATCTACCTGACAAAGCTTTGGGGAACATAGTAAGCAATCCCAGGCTATAATCAAAGAAGGCCACTTCCCGGCTGCATGGAAACACGCAAAGGTTATTCTGATTTATAAAAAAGGTGAGGACCCTACAGCGCCGGCTAGCTATAGGCCGATTAGTCTGCTGTCGAGCCTAGGGAAAATCACTGAAAAGCTAATCTTGAGTAGAATCAATGACTTTGTGCTTACACCAAACGTTCTGCCTGCCGAACAGTTTGGGTTCCGGCCTGAACATTGCACAGTCAGGCAGACGACGCGACTGACATCGAATATAGTCAAAGGTTTCAATAAAAGGGCGCATACGGGAGCGGTTTTCTTTGACGTAAGCAAAGCATTCGACAAGATCTGGCACAATGGTCTCTTGTTAAAGTTGATAAGGCTCGGAACTTCAAACTACTTAATCAAGGTGGTAGCTTCTTTTTTGGAGAATAGAAGTTTTGCGGTCTCGTCAGAGAACGCACGTTCTTCGAATAAACGCATCAGGGCGGGAGTGCCGCAAGGCTCACCTCTCTCTCCGATGTTGTATAATATTTATACTCATGATATTCCGCGAGATAGATTTACGCAGCTCTATCTTTTCGCTGACGATAGGGGAGAACGGGGGAATGGCGTTCACGGGGGAATGACGTTCACCCCAATATCTAGAAATCCATTTTAAATAATGCCGCCAAATACATGGTGCCTCCTAGCGTGAAACATTTAAGTTGGTATTAACATGATTCGGCAGACTTCAGTTGCATTGCAAACGTCAGAGAAGCATTTTGTGTTTTTCCTGACTTGGCATGTAATAAAGCACGTGTGATTTTTAAGGTTTTAAATCGATCTGGTCAAATAACTTTCCGACGATTTATTTTTCTGTGAAGGTACGTACTATCCACTATATTGCTATGTGTATAGTTTGCTCTATTTTTTTTCGTTTTGTTTTTAGGTTGTTTTTATATTTATTTAAATGTGTCGGGGTAATCGCGTTCACTTGACCGTCATTACCCCTTATGGGGATAGTTACCCAATTATTTTATTTAACTGGTTATTTTATTTTCAGATGCCAAGAAATTATAAACGGAAAACTGAGAAAGCTAGTTGGACTGCGGATGATTTGTCAAATGCAATTGATGAGGTGAGGAATGGAATAGGTCAAAGACAAGCTGCAAGAAATCACCACATTCCGTTTGCTACGTTCCAACAAAGGTACAAAACTCTAGGAGTGGGTGCTCCAAGTATGGGAAGAAAACCTGTGTTCACAAAAGAACAAGAGACTGAAATTAGTACTAACGTCAAAGCACTAGCTAATATGTATTATGGAATTACTCCAATGCAGTTGCGTAAGTTGGTGTTTGAGTATGCTGAGAGACTACACATAGAAAACTCGTTTAACATGGAAAAACGTATGGCAGGCATAGACTGGTTGGGAGGATTTCTTAAAAGAAATCCATCGCTTTCAGTTAGAAAACCGGAGGCAACCAGCCTGAATAGAGTAAGAGGATTCAATAAGACTGAAGTAAATTTGTTTTTTACTAATCTTGAGAGAGTTATGTCGAAATACCAGTTTCCCCCCCACAAAATATATAATATGGATGAAAGTGGCTTTACGACTGTACATGAAACCGGCAAAATTATAGGAATAAAAGGACAGAAAAGATTGGGTTCCATAACATCCGGAGAAAGGGGAAAAACCACTACCGTAATTTGTTGTATGAGCGCAGCTGGAAGTTACGTGCCTCCAATGTTTATTTACGCTCGGCAGCGAATGGTTCCAACACTGCAGGTTAATGGACCTCCAGGTGCAATATACAATTGCTCTGTAAATGGTTGGACGAACGAGAATCTTTTCACGATATGGCTCAAGCATTTCAATAATTATGCAACCCCAACAAAAGATGAACCCGCCCTACTTATTCTAGACAATCACGGAAGCCATATTACACTTGATGCTTACAATTTTTGCCGTGATAATAACATAACAATGCTTTCTTTGCCCCCTCATTCTTCTCACAGGCTACAGCCATTAGATGTTGTATTTTTTGGCCCACTTAAACGGGCCTATAATCGAGAATGTGACTTGCACATGAAAAGCAAACCCGGTGAACCCATTACGGTATATAAAATTGCTGAGTTATTCAATAAAGCATATTCAACTATAGCGACAATTTCAAAAGGGACGTCTGGATTTTCATCTACCGGCATCTTTCCTATAAACCCAAATGTATTTTCCGACGAAGATTTTCCACTTGAATCTGAAGCCGATGTTGAAGCAGTACAAGATATAGAAGTTAATCTCCTTGAGCCTACGAATCAAAATGAACCATCGTCAGATGAGGAAGACCCTACACTTAAAGCTCAACAACCACTTGAGCCTCAATATCAGCCAGACCAGCCAGTTTCCTTCCATGACCTTTCACCTCTCCCTGGGCCAAGCAAAATTTCAAAACTTACAAAGAGGAAACAACATTCTGTTATAATAACAGCGACCCCTGAAAAGATTGTCCTGGAAGAAAAAGAGGAAAAAAGGATTCTACGTCAACAAAGGTTAAAAATTAATAAAGGTGTAAAAAGAAATGTATATGACATAGAATCAGCGGTAGCCAGTAGTTCTAAAAGAGGTAAGCCGGATGACAGTTCTTCCTCAGATTCTGAAGTTGGGGTTGATAAGGTTTGCCAGGATTCGTCTGACGATGACGTAATGCAGTTTGGTGAAGATGAAGAAGTTGGTGATGGCGAAAGAAAATTGAGCATTGATTCGGACGCGCCAATACAACCAAACGATTTTGTTCTTGTAATGCTTTGTAATGAAAAGTCAAAAAAAAAGTTCGCTGCACAAGTGACAGAATTACGAAAACAAGACCTAGTGGTAAAGTATATGCGGCAATACCGAGGTCAGCAAAATGTTTTTATTTTTCCGGATGTTGACGATGTCAGCTGTGTCACAAAACATGAAGTTATTGGGAAACTAAGCCACCCCGAAACGTTGAGATATGGAAAAATCAAATTTAACTAGACGATTTTTTAGATATAAGTTGTGTTTTTGTACGTTTAATAAAAATATTTTCTAATTAAAACCTGTGTTTCCTCAGATTTAACTATGACCTCCATTACCCCTATGCGTGACCGTCATTACCCACAATACGGGGTAATTACGATCAATGTAGTCATGTAAATATTTTGTATTTTTCTCAAGCAATTTGCATTTTTAAAAGTCTTGAGGACGTTTATGTTGAAGGTTACTTATATATAGATAGTTAGAAGCTAAAATAGATAAGATAAATCGCAAACGACAAAAATTATGAATTAAATTCAAAAATTGAACGTCATTCCCCCGTTCTCCCCTACAGCAATTACCTCGACTTCTAAATCACCGCGCATTGTCGTCAGTCGGATGCAGCGTCATGTAATCGAGCTGGAAAAATGGCTTTCGGCTTGGAAGATTCGCCTGAATCCCGCCAAGACGAAAGTCATCTTTTTTTCAAAAAACACGGTGCGCAGGCCTGAAACAAGGCTTCGGGTTAATGGAGTTCAAGTGAACTGGTGCCAGGAGGTGAAATACCTGGGACTTAAAGTTGACCGAAGGCTTAACTGGAGGCTCAATTCAATTAATAGAGTAAAGCTTGCATTGCGTCAATTAAACTCTATCTACCCCCTGCTTCACAGGCGGAGTAGACTTTCAAATAGGACTAAGGTCAACCGCTACAAGGTATTGGTCAGGCCGGTTCTCACTTATGGTGCACCATAAGCAGAACGGAGTTTAATAAGTTCCAGGTAATTCAGAACAGGGCGTTAAAAACTATCGCGGACGTACCTAGATATACATCCAACAGAGTGCTTCACCGTGACTTTCAAATGCAGACTTATCGAGTTTTTCTTGAAAATTATTAGACTATTACCGACGCACAGACGTATCGACAAACCCACTAATCACAGACTCACATACGAGATCTAGACAAGACACGACATACAAACTACAAAAAGACTGGCTCCCTGTTGGTCCCAATCCAAATCCATAGTAGAGAGGCACTATATGAAATATAATAGAAAAAGGCGCCAAAACTTTGCAGACAAAAACTTTTAAAAGAAAACGCACGAACCAAAATTATTTAAGGCAAGAGCCGATATCAAAATTTCTGTAAACGATAATACCCAAACAGTACACAATGAATAACAGATGTCAAAGGATAAAATCCTGACGTAAAAATACATTCAAGAACATTCAAGAACCCGAATAGAAAATTAGTTTACCAAGGTGGAGAGTACCGCAATGCGTATTTGAATAGCCACCAAAATAAAATATACCTATATAAAATATAATCCAACAAAGACAACAAAAACTACATAGAGGTCTAGAGAAGCAATAAATTCTCACAAACAAATCTTTTAATTTTGAATTTAAACGTAGATACACTTAACAATTAAAACTACGTGGGAACGAGTTATATACAAAAAAATGCTGACAGGTACAAAGAGCACGACTGACAGGATATGAAAACTGTATCCCTGAACCATGTGTTCGCCCGGTGGATATCTCCTCTTTATCTGTGCATAGCAGGAACACCTTAGTCAAAGTCAAAGTCAAAATATGCTTTATTGTAAGAAGAACAAAGTCTTGTTTACAAAGCGGAAACTTAATACAATAGAGCATAAAACTAACAATAAAAATATCAATAAAATAAGAATAAAAGTAAAAACATAAAAAATACCTGTCAGAAGATAAAATATGAGACTAGTACAAAATAAAATACAGAATAACAGCATAACTATATAATATCATCAAAATATTCCTCCAAGCTGTAATAAGACCTTGTAGTTAAAACTCCCTTTACCCTCCACCGAAACTGCGAGTATGGCAACCGTCTGTATTCCGTGCTCAAATGGTTATAGATCTTGATGCTTTCATATATTAGAGATTTCTTTGTAAGGGTTAGTCTGGGTATAGGGAGGCGCAGATTCTGGTCCTCATTTAATCTCGTATTATAAGATCGATCAGGGATATGAATATAATTTTTTTTGTGTATAAGACACACTGTTTCTAGGATAAATAATGATACTACTGTCAATATTCCCTCTGCAGTGCTCCCTAACTCCCACCCGGCACATAAACCGTATGGCTCTTTTTTGCAAAATAAAAATTGAGTTAAATAATTGCTGGTTGCAAAAACCCCAAAAAGCTATACCATACCTAAGGTGTGATTCAAATAGTGAAAAATATACCATTCTTGCCGTCGCCGTTCCTAAGTCGTTCGATACAACCCTAATGGCAAAACAACCAGAGGCCAGCTTCGAACTTAGTAATGAGATGTGTTCTCCAAATTTAAGTTTGTTGTCTATCAAAAGGCCCAAGAACTTAGCAAGTGGTTCATTTTCGACCTGCTGATCGTCTATATATAAGAGAAGCGCCTGTCTGCAGGTTCCCACTCCGCTGTTGCCAGATTGTACATTTGCTGTTTTTGTCTATTCATAGGTTAAATTACGCTTTGAATTTTGCCGGGTAAATTTCGAGTAGCTGGTTTTTCGAACTTTCGCTTCTAAAATGTTTGAGACTTAGGAATTTGACGATAAAAGACCAAGACCACTGGTCGACGCCGTTTTTTGCAAATTCTCATGTCGAGAACATTTTGGTTAAAATCAAAAGTTTAAGATAAATACACCTACGTTAAATTTACCCTCGAACATTCAAAGTGAAAGCCCCAGTGGTTTATATTAAGATTATTTACTGTTTATTATTTGTATTTTGGCAACAAAAACATACTTGACGCGGCAAGACCACTATTTACACACATATTGTTTTGATTTGACTTTTATATAAAGAATTTAAATTTATAAATATTACAAAAATAAGCGTTTTACGGGTTTCTAAAAGAGAAAAAGCTATTGAAAACAATTATTTAGCACAATTAAAAGTATATGTGTATTTTAATAAAATACAAATTCTAATGCATGAGAGAAAATTAAATTACCTAGCAGTGCTCAGTGCAAGTTAAAATAAATTTGAATTTTTTTAAAAACTACAAGTTATATATAATTCTTTTTTAATAGTTTTAGTTTAATACACTTTTTTTAAAGAATTTTTAACACTGAGAAACAATTTTATATTAAATTAATAAATTTAAATAAAAACTACAGGTTTTGAATATAATAGTGCCTAATAATTTGTTTAAGAAAATAACAATATATACTATTTATTACATTTTTTAGAGATTAACATTTCGAAATAGGTAGGTACCTAACTAGTTGTTATTATAATTAAATGTTTTCATCAATCCGCAATATTTTTATGTAACTATGATCATAATCACTATTCTTTGAGGTGAAAAGAGAGTTCGTTAAAGTTTCTTTTATTGTATCTGCTTCTTCTGGGCACGGTTTAGCAAAGTTTTTAACCAGTTTCCTCTTCTTTTTAGTGGAGAAATAGGATTTTTGTTTAATTATATTCTTGTTGTCGGGTTCAGCAGTTGCACTTTGAGATTTTCCTGTAAATTTCCCACCTTCAGTCAGGTTAGTCAATTCAGATTTTGATCCTATTGAATTTAGAACATTCAAGTTTTGCAAAATAAAATCGTACTCTTCCATGGAATAATGCAAACTGTCAATATTTGCAATTAGGTTTAAAGCAGAGTTGTTTATTTTTTGTTTTTTTGTCTCGGCAGCTGAATGAAGATCAGACGAAGAATGGGGTATGCTACCTTTATTTATACTCTCTGTTAGCACCTCAATTTCTTCAGATTGCCTTTCTTGAAGCGAAGTATTTAAAACTGGTACAGAATTATCAATATGATTTAGCACAACAAAATGAATATGTTTGCATATTATACTTTTGATTTGGTAATCAAGGCATGTGCACTCAAAGGTATGCCAACATATATTACAGTAAGGACATTTTAGTTCACAACATATACCCTTATTTGTTGGGCTGACCACAGTCTGATTGTTTTCTTTATCAAAAATATAACAATTATTTTCGACAGTAACTTTGAAATTACTGCATAAAGCAGTTCTGTGTCTTTTTTTAATTTCAACAACTTGTTTTAAATTTTTTCCTTTTGCCAGTTTAACTAATCTATCCACTCCTTTATCTGTGATAAATTTTTGAAGGCAATTCAATGTTTTATCAAGCCTTTTTACTTTCTTACCATTGAGGTACTCATATTTAATTACTTTATGCATATTCTCTATAAACATATTTGTATTTATTCCTTTTTTCTTACGATAGCAATAAGCCCATTTTTTCATGTTGTTGTAATAGTTGTTTTTTAAATAAATGTACATTTCTTGTGTAGAATTGTCTGAACACAAAATATTAAGAAATTGAATAAACTCAGTTTCAAAATCTTGTTGACATAATAATGTTTGTAGGTACTTTAACGTTTTGTACACCCAGCTGCGCTTGTCTACATCTTTAACTTTATTAAGGTTCTGCTGCCACGCTCGATCAATATGCCATGCATAGTATAAATGATCAGTTATTGAACCCATGACTGAAAGCCAAGCATTACAATACACAGTAGTTACATCAGTCATTAATGTATTTATATTGACTTTTTCAATTTCCACAGCCTTTTTAACATTCTCAAAAAAAAACTCATAAATAAATTGATCTTTCCGATTTGAAAATAGAAATGCTGTAGGAAAGCCTTCTCGAAATTCATCTATTACTAGGATAGTGGTCATTTCAAAATCATATGAATTCAGACCATGTGTTCCATCCACACACACAATATTTCCAGAAAACTGTTTGAACAATTCTTTTTGTATAGGATACATTATTATAAGACACATGTCAATATCTTCAAAGCCAACCAGATGCTCCCCTTGTTTTTTGTAAAAAAGAATTGGATTATGTTCATTTAGTTGCCGGCACTCTTCAACATATAACTCTACACTTGTCCTATCGTTTTTATGCCTCTGGCCATCCTTCAGACATATATTGAAAGATGTCTTTATATTTCCCATATCTTTCATTGTTACAATATCATCCCTTTTCAAAGTACCTCCAATATTCTGTCTGATGCTAGTTAAGATACTGTAAAAAAAAAACAGTATTTTTACTTGTTTGAAATAAGTATAAAAATTCATCTTTTTTGTTTAATAATTATGTTAAAACTAGCATACTTACTGTTTTGGTGATACTCCCATAATCATTTTTGATGCAATATTTTTACGGCAATTCTCTGATATGTCAAGATGTTTTAAATCAAAACTATGTCCATAGTGATTTTTAAAATATTCTGTCACATATTCCCCACTGCTGGATATTGTAAGAATCATTTGACTTGTACAACCTATGTTTGTCTTGGATGAACCTTGTACTTTCTCACTTCGCTTTCGTCCTTCTTTCAATATTCTCTGCATACCTAAAAATAAAAATTAAATCAAAGAGGTGCATTAGTTATAAGTTAATCTTATTAACTGTGACATTTGCACTTCTTGATAATATGTATCTGAAACTACCCCTCACCTGATCTACTACAATTAAGATAGATTGTTGATTTATCATTATTACATTTAACACCTGATGCTGATGAATACTTTAGGTTGTTTTCTACTTCAACTTTCGACAACCATTCTTCAAACTCTAAAATGAAATTACGTTAATATATTATTACTTCAAAGAATATAAACCAACTTACCATCCTTTCCTCGAAATATTAGTTTTTCTGAATCAAATTGAATATTATGTTTGAGATGTAAATGATTTCTAAGATCCTTATTGAATCTGAAGGACACTTGACACCCTTCTAAACACTTAAACAGATAAACTTCAGGGGAATATTGTATAGTTAAATCCTGATTTTTATCAGGATGAACTTCTCTTGTATGTCTATTCAGATTAGATTGATTTGAAAACAACTTTTCACAGTGAAAACAAAATATCGGCATTGCACTTCAGTCACTTGAAGGAATACAAATTTTATAATTACTCAGTCCACACTCAATCAAAGAAAACTTTAACAAAACCGCCAAAACAGACAAACAAAAACACAAAAGTGAGGTTAGAGTACATCATTTCACATCAAGTGAGCAATCTGGCAACAGCGGAGTGGGAACCTGCAGACAGGCGCTTCTTATATAAGTCATTTAAATTATTCAAACCATAACCAAAAGTAAGTATATTGGTTTTAGTGATGTTTAAGCTGAGAGAATTAGTATCACACCAACCCTTAATCTTCGGCAAATCTGAGGTTATCATCTCCTTAAGAACGTCATCTGTTTCCGCGTGCCATAAGAGAGTGGTGTCATCAGCGAAGAGAGTGAACTTTGCTCGAATATTTAGCATTGTAAGGTCATTTATATATAGTAAAAAAAGGACTGGTCCTAACACGGATCCCTGCGGCACACCATAGTGACATACTAAGGGTTTCGAACTCTCTCCGCCAACTCTCACCACCTGGACCCTTTTCGAAAGGTATGTTCTGAACCATCTATTAGCCGTTCCTCGTACACCATAGTGGTGAAGTTTTCGCAGCAGTACCTCCCGATCAACGCAGTCGAAAGCTTTCGAAAAGTCGCAAAACACCGCCGCAGCCACATCCCCACTATTTAGACGAGTGTAAAGAGTCTCTAGGAGCGAAAAGATTGCATCACTAGTGTTTTTTGATTTCTGGAAACCAAATTGAGAGGCGGATATAACGTTAAATGCAGAAAGGAAACTAAGAAGCCTCGATTTTACCAGTTTTTCAACCACCTTTGACAGGGTGACAAGAAGCGATATTGGACGGAAATTAGAAGGATCCTCGCAACTACCCCCCTTGTACAAAGGGATTACAATTGCTCGTTTCAAGCAGGAAGGAAATTCTCCGGTCTCAAATGAGACGTTAATTGCATTTGCGAGTGAAAGCCAAGCAGATTCCGAAAGATTTTCAAATACTTTAATGGATATTCCATCGTACCCAGAAGAATACTTATTCTTAATCCTCAAAGACACGCCCATTAATTCCACTACATCAACGGGGTACAAGTAGAAACTATAGGGAACGTTAATCTTACCAAGATAATCCAATGGATCCTCACTAGATTCTATATTAGATGTCGCTCTTTCCGCCACAGAACAATAAAAAGCGTTTAGAGTATCCGGTCTCATGTCGACCTGGCCACAACATGAAGTCTGTTTGCCTCTTAGTTCATTAATGATAGACCAGTTTTCTCTTGTTTTATTCCTGGCCTTTAAGAGACGATGTTTATAATATAACTCCTTGGCATTCTTAATCGTTTTCCTGTAAATCCGTCTATATAAATTGAAATAAGACACGAAAAAGTTGTTATCAATATTAAATTTACGAATATAGTGAAGACACCGTATATTTCTAGAGGATATTTTTATTCCAGATGTTATCCAGGGTTTACTCTTTTTAGGTTTTATTTTTTTAATCGGAAAGTTTTTGTTAAAAAGGTTAGTAAGCTCCAGGTGAAATGAACCTAGTGGATCGGGAGACCCTGCAATGCGATCCCATTGTACTGTTGTACATTGTTCTCTAAAGGCTCTAAAATTTTGAGAACTAAATATCCTACCCATCCTCTGTTTCCTTCCCACTTGATCAAGCTCGAGCGAAAACCCTATTAAAACAGCTTCATGGTCAGACAACGCTGCCGACAAAACACTTACATCATCCAGATCAAAGTTTGTACAGAAATAATCCAAAATTGTCGAGCAATTTTGGGTGATGCGTGTAGGACTAGATACGTGCATCTGTAAGCTGAAGGACTTAAATATACCGTCCAATGTTTGAGTGTGTAGAGAAGATTTATCATTAAAATTAATATTAAGGTCACCGCCCAACGCTAGTCTGGAATGAATGGGCAAGCTGCACAAAAGATTGTCAAGTCTCCGAAAAAAAATAGTCAGATCACAGCCTGGAGGTCTATACATACACAACACATACATATTAACTTTTTTTACATGAAGTATAGAAAACTCAAATTCTTTTTCGACCAACAATGTGTTATATTTGGTTACTGGACTAACAATATAATTATCACAGATGTTTTTTTTTACTAGAATCGCAGTACCGCCGTGAATTGAATTTTTACGGGTAAAGATAGAAATTGTAAAGTAACCAGGAATGTTACATGGCTCATTAGGCTTTAACCAATGTTCAGTAATTAATAAGATTTCTGGCCCACCTTGGTCTTCAAGAAATATAGAGAATTCGTCTGTTTTATTTCTGATTGACTGGATGTTAAGTAAAAGGAGAGAGAACGTATTTTTATGTTTTAATTTGTCTGTATATTGTTTTGGAGAGGCTTCGGGCCCATTACTAAAAAAGAATCACTTACCGATTGCTTGTTAGAAGAATTAGTCTCCGATCGCGAGTTATCTGATATTTCAGAATTTGAGTTTCGTGGGACATGCACTAAACTACAGTAACTCTTAGCACTAGATTTAAAATCAATTATTGCGTTTTTTAGCATTTTTCCTAATTTAAGTAAACCTCTATTTCTTAAGTAAAAAGTATTGTTTACAAAATCACGAAGCCCAAAACTCCTGCTTAAATCAACAATGTCAATATTTGTGTTTAATCTCTTTAAATTGGCAACATAACGAATAACATCATTATTCCCTCCAACTAGATCATTGAATCCGGCTTTATCTGATTTTGAAATGTTATACCCAGTAGGAGAAGTACATAAAACTAAATTAACATAAAAACATTTATTTGCCAGGTATGTGACATCATGCAAAGAGACTGGGAGATTGGCAGGATTAACAATCACAATGACAAAGTCATTCTCATTACTTTAAATACCCTTGGGCAGTGGGAGCAACCAATATTCTTTCATGTGCAGATGATATAGCTCTTTGCAGCATATTGGTACATTTAGAAACATGATATAACCTGGATGCCGAAAAATTGACAGCAATATTCTTTTGCTAGTGAAGGTAGGATTCTGCATATTTTAAGCAAATTATCTAGCGGTGATACTAGATGAACAGGTATCGTCGAAAGTGTGGACCAAAGATGTAGGTTTATCAATAACCTTGACGAGCCATTGGGGGATATAGGTAAGAAAAGAACCCTCACAAATTTGAAACATTTTTTTATTATTAAAATTGACACAAATTTATTTATTTATTTATTACATTTGGGATGCAGACAGAACTAGAAGTTCCAAAGAAGCATCCACTATATACAATAAACAGTTTATGCGGTAACATTTTACTGATTTACATAACAATATGCACTTAACCTAACTAACTCTACCTACAGTTATCCAAATACTTGTTGGGAAAATATCCTTTTAAAAGTCTTTTAAAACTAGACAAGGTTGCACTGAAAATGTCAAATTCGTGGCAGTATGAATTAAAAGTTTTTTGCAGTCTATCCAATGGTATATTTAAACCCAAGTTAGTGCGTCTATAAGGTAAATTAAATAGGGTTGCATATTGTCTTAATTCTCTGTTGGGAATATTAAAACTTAGAGCTGATAATAGTTCTGGGGCGTTTAAATTCGAGTTAATTATTTTATATAGAAAAGATATGTCAGAAATTTTTCTGCGGTCAGACAGAGGAATAAATTTATATTTTTCTTTTACAAGATCTATTGTGCAATGCGCTTTAAATGCAATAGTTTTGAGAAACCTGTTTTGTACTGCTTCTAGTCTATTAATATATGTGACGTATTGAGGATTCCAGATGACAGAGGCAAAAGAGAGCTTACTATGAACGAAAGCAAAATATAGTGCGATCATTGTTTTGGGATTCCGAAAGTCTTTACAGATTCTAGTAATGAAGCCTAGCATTTTGTTTGACTCGGTAATTATTTTATTAAAATGTTCTTGAAATAACCATTTGGTGTCCAGAATGACTCCTAAATCCTTTATTTGATTTACCTTCTTTAAATTTGAATTATTGATACTATATGAGTATTCCCAAGTATAAATATTTTTGGTAAATGTTATAAAACAACACTTTGTTATGTTCAAGAAAACACTATTCCTGTCACAGTACTCGGACAATCGGTTGAGATCCGCTTGTATTTTCAGGCAGTCATGCAGCTCCCTTATGGGACGATATATTTTTAGGTCGTCTGCATATAGTAAAAACATTGTGTGGTGAAAGCACTTTGCAATATCGTTAATATAAACTATGAAAAATAAGGGACCCAAATGACTACCCTGAGGAACCCCCGAGCTGACCGAGAAAGTTTCGGATTGATGACCGTTTACGGAAACAATCTGGAAACGCTTTAAGGTGTAGGACCATATCCACCTGAGCAGACGCTGGCAGACACCAACCTCAGCAAGTCTCTCAATCAGCCGCTTATGGTTTATCTTGTCAAAAGCCTTACTGAAGTCGGTGTATACAGAGTCTACCTGAATGCCACGATCTATTAGGCTGCAAATATTTTGAGAGTAAGACATTAAATTTGTTTATCTACTTTCATTTAGTAATATGAATTTTACAGTTCTGTAAATCGTTTTGTAAGGGCATCTATTACAGCACTAGTGCTGTAATAGATGCCATTACAGCACTAGTGCTGTAATAGATGCCCTTACAAAACGATTTTTAATAGCAGGTGCATTTTTATTTTTAAAAATGCCTTTTGCCAAATATTTTTATTCATAGATGAAAGTAGATAAAATTTTGTACAATATTCTTGTTGTAAATTCATATAACTACACTCGATGTTTGATTAAACTCGGCTGACGCCTCCCAAGTAGCATTTTTAGTGGATGGAACGTAGCGGCCACGAAAGTAGTAACTTTAATGTGTATTGCCAAAGTCACCACCACGTGGTAAAAACGGTTCTATTACGTGGATGTCACCAAAATGGGGAACACTTTTTTTGTGGCAGCCACGTTCCAACGACGTTTTCGGATTTTATACAATGACGTTTAAGCCACGTTGTGATTACGTGGCGAAAACGGGGGGGTGTGGTGACCGACACTAAAAAGAAACTTTACTGCGCTTGTCTATTGGTTAAATATTTTTATGTATGTTGGTCTCTTTCCTGCATATTATTTCTGTATTTATCCATACTTTTTCTATTTTCTATAACTCTTACTGGATAATTATTATAATATAATTAAATAACATTCAAACATATACCTACCTGTAGAAAGAAAGTTGCCTGGGCATAAAATTAGAACAATTAAAAGTTTACTGTCAAATATGGGTGTTATAATTTGAAATATAAGCTTGCGCCGTTGGAAAATTATGTATTTAAAGAAAAGTTAAAATTCCGTAAATTTCGAAAACCCAAATACTATGCATAAATGGGTTCCTTACATGGTTTTATATCAATCTTGGTTACCTTAAACTAATAATTATGTATTAATAAACGAAATTTAATGCAGCATAGATGAGAAATAATATTTTTTTTTTGCCATGTTTATTTTTTTCATAATGGCGACCCAAATATATTTCTAAACATGTCTGCTTTTGAAGGCGAAAACTTTAAAGTTGCAGGAACTAAAAATATTCCACTCTGTAGTTACATTCGTCAAAGAAGTGGCCAATGGAACTAATCTGATAACTTTCCGGCCACTAGAAAGTGGCAACAACGCTGCGGCCACCTTGATTCGTCACGTTAAAGTTCTTGCAAGACCATGGCCACGTTGCAAACACCGTTCCGCCACTTCAAAGTTATAACCTAGAAGAGTTCTTGGCGGGATGGATATAACATTAACCTCCAAATTGCATCATAGAATTCATAGATATTTCATGTCAATTTAAGGCATTTTTTATTTTTATATCTGTTGAAATCGTGAAATCTGAGATACAATATGTTGTTCTTCATCGCAGACGTCAGCAAAATCTTCATCAGGAACAAACAAACCGTCAATAATAGTATCATAAACACAATTTCTTCTAGTTCCAATTTCGTCACAAGACGTATCATGAACATCTTCAGAGTCGTCAAAGACAATGGATTTACTATTCTCTTGTAGTGAAGTTGAAAGCGAAGCTTGAAGTTTTGTATGATTTTTCTGTACTGACAATAATGGCTGCTTATTGACAGGATAATAATATTTAAGTGTGGCACTTTCGGTTTGTTGTTTTAGTTTTCTATAAAACGTTGTCGAATGTCGAAAAGTCTTCTTTTTCCGAGGCTTTTTATTGTTAACCATTTTACGCGATCTGAATAAAGTTAATACACTTATTTACCACAGGACTTTACTACTATGGAGGCGGAGGATTTTCTTTTTAACATGAAAGAGGGTCCATGTACGAATCAGATCACTATAGGGTACCAGTTACTTCATAGTGGATTTTGACGGTAATAAAAACTTTGTAGTGAGTTTGATTCCATACCAAATGTGGAAATCACTTATTGACGTAGCAATACCGTGGTGATAGTTTCCACAATTATATAATCAAGTGGCGTCACATTAAAGGTTTGTGAAAGGTTTTCAAAACGTCGCTAAAACTGTTAAACCCACTGTATAGGTTATTACTACTTACAAGTAATATTTGGTAGTGGCCGTCACTTTTAGTTTTCACTCTATAGTTTGGAAAATTTTAAGGTCATTCCGCTTAGTGTTCATAACGTTTCAGGCACCATATAGATACAGACCACCAAAAAGTTATGAAACTATGAAGTGACTTTCAGAGGTGAGAATTGCGTATTTGCGACTACGCTAATATAAAATAAACATATTATTACTGTAAAATCTTAGATTTAGTGACCATTACGTAATAACCACTTGGTCGAAGTTGCGGTATCAGTTTTCGTCACTATTAATGCTACTTGGGGCTCGTTTAACAACTTTAACATCTCGTGTTGTAATATGAATCTTTACAACACTTATATCGTAAATAACTATTCTAGAGACCTGCCAGGAAAAAATCCGTGTTGTTGATCAATAATGGTAGTTTTGACAGTTGACATAACATCGTTATAGACTATTTTTTCTAATATTTTGGCAAAGATGCAGATTTTACTTATTGGTCTATAGTTCGCAACGTCATCTTTTGGGTCACTTTTATATATAGGAGTTATATGAGATATTTTCCATTTTTCTGGAAATATTCCTGTTTTTAACGACGACTCATATATAATTCGCAGTGGATAAACCAAGTTCTCCTTGCAAGATTTTATAAAAATAGGTGGTATTCGATCAGGTCCTGCACCTTTTTTTAGCTCCAATTGATTAATAAGGTCTAAAATTATATTATTATTAATTGTAACACTACGACCTGGGCACAAAGAAACTGGGCAAGACGATACTGTGGTTGGAATATATACGCTTTTAAAAAAGTCCGCGAAGCTATTACATATATCTTGTCCAGTTCTAGCGATCCGATCCCCATAACGAACTGTACTGGGTATGGAAGTTTGTGTTTTTTTCTTAGATGAAACGTAGTTCCAAAATCCTTTATTATTGTTTAAAATTTCGACCTCCATACCATTTACAAAATCGGTATAATCTCTCCTAATTAGTTGTTTAGAAAGAGCCCTTAACCGGGAAAAGGCGTTATAGTGTTCTGCATTGTTAAGTTTTTTGTATTTCTTATGATAGATATTTTTATTTTTAATTATTTTAATAGTGTCCGGCTTAAAATAGGCAGGAAAGTTACCTTTAACGGTAAAGGAAGGTACATGTGCATCAATGAGCTTATCAATTACTAAGTAAAATTTGTTTATCGTATTATTTGTGTCAGATGAGGTAAGAATATTTTCCCAGTTAAAATTGGCCAATTTCTCATTTATGGCCACATAATCGGCCTTTTTAAAGTTCAGAATTTTAAGTGTATTGTGACGTAGTGGAACATAAGCAGAATTGATAAAACTAAACTCTAGTGCCGGATGATGAAGGTCTTCCCCTACTAGACATTCATTACTCTTAGTCACATCCCTGATGCAATCCTGATTACACAAAATAAGGTCTAGTATTTTATTATTAATATTTACCATATTATTGTACTGCATAAACTGAAAGTAGGAGAAAGCATCAACCATACCGGCAGACCTGACATCGACATTTGAAGGCTGAAAATAAACTTCTTTTTTAATGGAATTCCAAGAAACAGCTGAAAGATTAAAGTCTCCGATAATGGTTGCTGTCTTATCCGAAAGATAATTCTCAAGAAAATATAGTTGATTTATAAATAATGAGAAAGCAGAATTGTCACCTGGAGGGAGATAAACGCAACACAAATACAATTTTTCACTGTTTTTGGAATCGATGGATACCCAAAGATCTTCAGCGTCAGACTCAAGTTCAGGACACCTCTTGCACTGTAAAACACTCTTGACTGCCACCAAAACTCCACCGCCGTCCGCTTTAGAGGAGGCCGAGTTCTCTCGGTCTCTTCCAAACACATCATAATCACTAGAAAATAGTTCAGATGATAACACTCCACTGTGCAGCCACGTCTCTGATAAACATATTACATCATAATCTGAAGACGTCATTGCGTGATAAAAATCAAGGGTTTTTGTCCTAAGACCCCTTGTATTTTGATAATATATACGTAACTTATCACCCATTAACGGATCTTATCTTAACGCTGCACGTATCTCAAAGTAAAGAATTTAAATTTTTTGGATCATGTCCCTTGTTTTAATCAACATAATACGGCTCGTTTCATCTTTCCTGACAAATATGTCACCATTTTTTGTCCAGACGAATTTATAATTTTTCTCCTTAGCGGCCGCTCGTACGTCTTTATATAACAATTTATTTGAAAGTGTTAAGTGTTCGTTTATATAAAGATTTTCGGAAATTCCTACGATTTTCATTTTGGGGGATCCGTTATTGACGTCATGACGTTTTTCTTTAGCAGCGGCTAAAACTTTGTCTTTGTAATTTCTTGATGAGAGCCGTACAATTACATTCTTAGTAGTGTTTTTTGAAAACTTGTTCAGCTGGACTCTATGGATGTATTCAATATTTTCTTTTGAGATGTCGCAGTTAATATAATTACATATTTTACCGAAAACATCGTACAAATTCTCGCTTTCTTTTTCGAATACACCCTGAATTTCAAGATTAATTGATCTGGAAATCTGATCCAGGTCATTAACTCTTGAATCCAGTGTCTGCAACTCAGCCTTCAATTTTTTATTTTCGGCTGCAAGAAAATACGTTTTCTTAATATATTCCTCGAACTGTGACAACCTTATTTCGAAATCAGAAATTTTTGCACTGCAAAAATTTACCGAATCGAGTAACTCCCTTTGGCGCTCCTTCATCTCACGCATATCATCTCGAAATTCCTGAATGAGATATGCCGGTGATACAGTGGGGTCTCGAACAAGCTGTACGGGAGGCGACACAGTACCCGCCAGAGTGTTAGTTCCAAGGGATGGTCGACTCATGCGTCGATCTGCCGCAGCCGCACCCCCGCGACAATGCCTGCAAATCCACTGGACACCGTCCATGCGTATCGCATCGAGCTGACTGCCGATAATGTCGATACAGCGTCCGTGATAGTGACCTTCACAAAAACCACTACATTGAAGGCCCGGCTTTTTTCTGTTGACTGGTTCGTTGCAATCCTTACACAATTTACTGGTCATTTTAGGAATTTATAAACAAAGTACCAACAAGTAAGCCTTAAAACACAATTGTTATTATCTTCACTATCGGTCGATAAGAAATCGGTATTTATTTTTATTTTTATACCACCAAAAACTGTACTTATATTAATCAATCCGGAACGACGTGCAGCTAGCAGCACGAACCGAACTACAATGAAATGTAAGTACTAATACAACCAACGTTTAAATTTAGGGTTTAACTTACACAACTATGTTACGTTCTTTTAAACAAAATCTATTTATTACATCTTCAGAACTAATATATATTTCTCTATGTACAGACATTAGCGCTAATCCGTTTAATATTTCGTTTAATCTGAATTTCTTAGTAACGATTTTAGACGTCTTAAGTCGAAAAGATCTTTCCGGTGATGCTGTAGAGCAGCGGTTCTCAAACTTTTTTGGCGACGGAACCCTTTTGGGAAGCAAAATACTTGATGGAACCCTACAATAAAACAATAGTTTTTAAAAGTGTATTCTTTATTAATAAGCATAATAAAAGTACAATGTAACAGTTACTAATTATTACTTACTTTACCACATGGCAAGTACAATAATAGAAGATATTAAAAAAGAAAAAATCTAACTAATGGGAGGTATGAAACTGTTTTTTATTTTTCATCAATTGGTTGATATCAGGTTTGATAGAAGACAGTTGAAGTCTCATATCAGGTTCGGCGTCCAGTCTATTGCGATATTTTGTTTTCGTGGCTGCATAGGTTGAGAATCCTGTTTCGCACAAATATGTTGTTGGGAACGGGAGAAGAATATTCAGAGCCATTTTGCCAAGCATTAGATATTCATCACGGATTCTGCACCAAAAATCGTTGAGAGGCGTCGTTTTGAACAGTGACTCCATACTTGTGTCTGATGACATTTCTAAAAGAGATTCATATATCTCGTTTGACATACTTTCGGGCTTTTCCAAGTTGGGTAAAAAAGGATTATGAATCCATGAATTCAGTTTCATTTTTGTATTCTGTTCTTCGGGAAAATAATTTTCAAAAGATGCGCGCATCGAACTGAGATATTGGACCAATTCTTCAAACACATCATCTTGAAACATTTCTGAGTCGTTATCGCTAACAAACTCACTGAGTGACGTAAAGCTTTCTATTTCTTTCTTACCAACGCAAATAATCCAAAAATCTAATTTTCTTTTGAAGGCAGTTATTTTATTATTGGCCTGAAACACTGTTGTCTGTTTACCTTGCAATGATAAATTCAATTCGTTCAGTTTTTGAAAGATATTCGCCATAAAAGACAATCGGAACAACCAAGTTTTATCATACAAACGGTCCTTCAAATTAAAAGAAGTATCTGCTGAAAGAAACATTTGTAAGTCGGCTCTAAGTTCAAATAGCCTTGTTAAAGTTTTACCCCGAGACAGCCATCGCACTTCTGTATGGAGCAGCAGTGTTTTATGTTTGCTGCCATAATCTTCACACAATAATGAGAACAATCGGGATTGTAGTGGTCGTGATTTGATAAAATTAATTATTTTTACCGCTTCATCCATAACTAATTTTAGATTTGACGGCATTTGCTTTATCGCAAGTGCTTGTCTATGCAGAATACAATGGCTGGAACTACAATTAGGCGCTTTATTTTTTATTCGTGACACTGCTCCTGCTGTTTTACCTGTCATCGCCTTGGCCCCATCTGTACAAATGTCAATGCAATTGTTTCAACTGAGATTATTTTCTTCAAAAAATATATTTATTTTATTAAAAATTTCTTCCCCGGTAGTGTTTGTGAGCAGCGGTGAACACATAAGCATGTCTTCTTCAAAAGAACTTTCATATGGATATCTCACGATAACCAGCAAGATAGCCAAACCAGCGACATCAGTTGACTCGTCCATTTGCAAGGCGAATCGTGTTTTTTGTAGACGTGTAACTAGTTCTTGTTTGACGTAGCTTGCCAGATCATGGATTCGCCGTGAAACAGTATCGTTTGATAGCGGCACAGTAGAAAGATGCTTTGCAGATTTTTCATCGAGCATACATTTTGTTATGTCTAATACACATGGCTTTATTAAATTCTCAGCGATGTGCGCTTCACCTGCTTGTGCAATGCGATAGCTAACTAAATATGATGCCTCCGTGGCCTTTTCGTTGATAGTTTTTGTTACATGCATCATATTTTTTTGACTTTCCAATAACTGATCTTTTTTACGAACAAAAAATTCTTTATTCTTGTCTTTAGACTCGGGGTGTACAGTTTGTAAATGTCGGCGCAATTTGGCAGGTGCCATGGAACTATTAGGAAGCAGTTTACTACATAGCATGCAGAGAGGTGAGCCGTTGGAATCAACAAATCCGAAACTGATATATGATTCATCATACTTCCTTTTTTTCGTCTTTGAAACCGTCGAGCTTGACGTCGTGGCATCATCGTCTGGATCGGTGATTGCTATATTCTCCGCGCGTACTGCTTTTGAACATTCAGCGTCATTAGAAGATGTTGTTGCAACACGTTTAACACCTTTGAGCCAACGTTCCATTCTTCTTTATTTATAATGTTACACGTCAGGATGGTGGGGTCTAAATAATACACAATCGTTACTGCGTATAAGAGACTAAGTTTAGTACAATGAAGAAATGTATAAAACTGAGACAACAGAATACAGCAGGCAGTAGAACAATGAACACTAGTTTCTCGCTAGCGAGCTTGTAAGTAGGTAGGTAGGAACTTATCGCTCCGAACGCTAATCGTCAACTGACTGACGAGGCGCGACGCGCGATCGCCGCTTTTATACTTAGTCCTAGACTCGATCTCGAATATTCTCGAAAATACTCGAGTCGGCGCCTTTGATAAACAAAAAGCAAAAATAAAAAGAGAAATATAAAAATTGCGTTGTAAACAATTCAGAGGCGGCTTTTATCAAAGGGACTGCGCGCTCACAAGTATACAAGTATACATGTTGATACCAAACTTATGAGATATTGTACCAGCTATTGTAACACATGTTTATACAAATACAAATAAACAAATAAATATACCTACGCGCGGCCGCGGAGTCAAAACGTTCGACCAGAGAGAGGTGCTTTGATTTTTTTTCTAAATTCTTGAGGAACCCCTACAGAGGTATCGCGGAACCCTAGGGTTCCGCGGAACACACTTAGAGTATAGCTGCTGTAGAGCAAGGAAAGTTGCTAATATTTGTAAAAGGTCTTTAACCCTTAAAGTACTGATGTTGCCATATGGCAACGATTTCAAGCCTTGCTTATGACGCATTTTAAAGTAACGCTTTCATTCGAACACGGCAGGTGGCAGCAGACTTCATTTTTAAACACCGAACTAATTGGGTGTCTTTCGAATCAGTCTGGTTTAAATGGTATAAGTAACCTTAGTCTTCGTTGGGTATAAGTCTGCGGTCGGCAATTTTAGTAGACCGATTTAATTATTTCTCGAAAATATGGATTTCAGGCTAGTGTAAGTATTATCATTGAGATACTATTTACTGTTTTGTAACATTTTTGGTATTTGCACGTTTAGATATATTGTATGAAATAGTTTATATTGGTATAACTTAAAGTTATAACACTGCCTCCTTTTTGTGAGGTCCGGAACGGCGGTGTTGCCATATGGCAACGTCAGGCTTTTGTACTGACTTTTATTTTATTTTTTAGAGGTGGCTTAACCGTTGAAGAAGCTATTTAAATGGCATATTATGTTGATGATACTTTGGACGTTCAACAAATTTATATCGAACCTCCTGATTCATCAGAACTTACTGACGAGGATTCTGGTGAAGAAGATGGTGGTGGAATGGTCGATAATCTGTCAGGATCGCAACTTCGTGCGACGGCTGAAATTCAAATTGGTGTACGTGACTTTATTCCCGAAGAAACGGAACCATTTGCTAAAATAGACCACACCCAAATTGACTGGATAGAAGGCGATTTCCAAGCAAGGCCAAAGCATTTTCCCAAGTTTACTAATCAAGAATACAAGTATTGTACACCAATAGAAGTGTTTGAGTTATTTATGGATGATGATATAATTAACTTTTTAGTGACTGAATCAAACAAGTATGCTTTATTCAAGAATATGCCGGATCCGTTAATAAGCATAGATGAAATGAAGTGTTTTTTAGCCATTCTTGTTAACAGTGGATACAATACTTTGCCCGGAAAAAAGTATTATTGGGATCAAAAAGAGGATATGAAGAATTACATGATTTCCGATGCAATGCGAAGAGATAGATTTTTACTAATTTTTAAGTGCTTGCATTCCGCTGATAACAACCATCTAAACAAACAAGATAAAATGTCGAAGCTCAGACCATTCATGGATAAAAAATTCATAAATTTATTCGTTCCTGAAGAAGAAATGAATTATGACGAATCCATGATAAAATATTTTGGCAAGCACTCATGTAAGCAATTTATTCGCGGGAAACCTATCCGTTTTGGGTTTAAGGCATGGTGCGTTAACACTTCATCTGGATATGTATTAAATTTCACCATCTATCAGGGATGTGACCCTCAATCCAATGAGCAATACCAGTCGCTATTTGGAAAAGCAGCTGCTCCGTTTGTTGCTATGATTGATGAAATTCCATTGGAGAAAAAGGTTTTGCCTTACAGTTTCTATTTTGACAACCTTTTTACAAGTTTTTCATTGCTTTCATATTTGAAAGGTAAGGGATTTGATGCAACTGGGACCATCAGAGGAAATCGTATTCCGAAAAATTGTCCTTTGGAAAAGAAGGCAACTCTAAAAACCAAAACAAGAGGATCTAGTAACGCAATAATAGACAGACAAAACGGAGTTATTGTTATAAAATGGGTTGATAATAACGTTGTTAATGTTGCATCAACTACCTATGGGGTGCAACCGCAAAGCGTAGTGAAAAGATTTTCTCAGAAAGAAAAAAAAATTTTACAAGTCCCTAGACCTCATGCTGTTGGGAAGTACTGCAATGGGAGGAACTGACTTGATGGACGAAAATATTTCACGCTATCGCATTGCTTTAAGAGGTAAAAAATGGTGGTGGTGCATATTTACATGGATAGTTGATGCAACAATTCAAAATGCCTGGATTGTTTACAAGAAATCTGGTAACCAATGTACACAACTAGAATTTAGAAGAGATATTGTGGAAACCTATCTAACGAAATACAAAAACCCGCCAAAAGCTACTGGAAGACCATCAACCAGTTTGTCATCCAAATCCTCTCACAGAGTTAGTGACAATATAGGACATTTGCTGGCTCCAACACCTAACAAAAAAAGATAAGATGCGCCGAAGAATCATGCAGTTCGATAATGCGAACAATATGCACTAAATGCAACATAGGTTTATGTATAAACTGTAATGTTTCATTTTATACAAAATAAATCGTTTTAATGTTTCATGGGGGGTCTGACGTTGCCATATGGCAACAGTGTTTTTTTTAGTTACTAAGTATGAAACTGTGTTTTTGTTGTTATTTTCTTCTTTTATACTTACAATACTTATAGGCAAGAAAAGTTATTTTGGTTTATAAATTCCCAATAATTCAAAACTCCGTCCTTTAAGGGTTAAAAATTGGAAAAATTAACTCATCTGTATGCCGTTCTTGGCAGATATCATTATTAATCTATTTATTTTGCCACATACGAAATTCTGTGAAGAATAAATCAAATCTTTTATCATACAATTCGTAAATGCTTTCAGTTATCACACATTTTTTTAACATATAAGTAACTATAGAAGGAAAATCAATTTGGGTTCATAAAAACGATCTTTTAATTCCACGAGAACATGATCAATAATGGAATGTCCCAATTTCTAAGGTTGTATTGCTCAGCATTTTTGGAGGCTATGGAAGAGGGGTTTTGGATTTGTTCAAGGGGGGGGGGGACTTGAACTCCCCCTTACTTACGGTCTTGGTACACATAAAAGATGGAGACAGGACGCGGCAAGTTGAACTCCATTACGATTCAAGCATTGACTGACGAATTTGTTTAGTTTCGTGCTCGCTACGTTGTGGGAACCAAATATTGGAAAAGAAACATATCTTGCAGTTTTATTTTGACAAGAAGTCACCTGGATATGTGAATAAATCGATGGGGCAAGTCAAAGTTGAATAGATTAAGTTAGTTTTATAATTCGCACATTTACATCAGATGGTTCAAATTTTAGGTTTTTTTTCGTACCTAAAAACGCATTTTGCAAGTGTTTTTAGGCAAAAAAATAACACTGTTGTGTGTGTCATTCCTTTCCTGAGTAATTCTCTAAATTCAAAACATCAATTTTCATTTTTACCTATACCGGGTGCTGCATCGTCGAGCGGGACATAGGAAATCCCATGTAATTTTAAATGGGGTCAATTATTGGCTTCCCTAATTATTTTAGAGAAAAATTCTATTTAGGTTTATTAAAGAGCACTAAAACCCACATTCAAACGAATAACTTTAGATATTTTTGATGAGCCCGTTTACGATTTCTTTTTAACTATTTCTCCTTTTTATGGCCCCGTATTTGCGGGCACCAGTCAAGGTAAAAGATGACTGTCAAATAAAGTTGTCATTTTGAGGAATATTTGAACATCTTCTTAAATCCTAAAGTTCTAACAATTTAATAGTACCTACCTATTAATTAGTAAAATATTGAAACATGTAAAATGTCATAATTAACCTTGTAATTGGATACTTTATTTTAGTTTTATTCAGATTAATTTGTACTCATAAATACACCTTTAATATTTTCGATGTACGAGTTTTTATAACAATAAAGCACATATTTCAAAATGACAACTTTATTTGACAGTCATCTTTTACCTTGACTGGTGCCCGCAAATACGGGGCCATAAGAAGGGGAAATAGTTAAAAAGAAATCGGCGATAACCCGTAAACGGGCTCATCAAAAATATCTAAAGTTATTCTTTTGAATGTGGGTTTTAGTGGTCTTTAATAAACCTAAATAGAATTTTTCTCTAAAATAATTAGGGAAGCCAATAATTGACCCCATTTAAAATTACATGGGATTTCCTATGTCCCGCTCGACGATGCAACACCCGGTATAGATGTGGGCATGTTTACACCGTATATTTAGGTCAAATTTCAATACGGCGGCCATGGATAATGCCACCTTAATTCTAAACATGATAAAAAATTTGTCGATCGCAACCATCAGTTATAATATATATACAGGGTGTCCTAGACGGTATGGTCAATACTTAGGGATTGAGTAGAGCGGATCAAATAGGGTCAGAATGCCATGTAATATTTTGTCGTATGTCCCCCCAACCCCGAGCTACAGCCTCGCAAAGAGTAGATCTTAAAAATGTTTTTTTTTTTTTAATATTATTGAAACCAATAAAGATACAAATTTGAAATTTAGGTATTCTAGTAAGATTTATACGCAGAATCGAACTATTATGCTTATTGCCCTAATAGTGTAAGTAAGATTTGCACCTTTAATTGTTTTTTTTTTTGGAAAAAAGTACTTCATCCGCAATTCTTTTTCCATTTATATGTCGTATTTGATGTAATCAAATGAACCTCCAAACAAAAACAAAAATTTGCAGTGTCTTAAAAGACAACAGAACCAATATTTTTAAATTAACTCATCCTCGCGCAATCCTCTCTCACTAACTCACAGTTTCTATATTTTACAATCCTTTCCTATATCATATGTCACACCCGATCTTTCAATTTTCACCTAGTAATATTTATTGCGAAAATACATAATTGTAACTGGCTATCTTGAACATAAATCCACTATACTCCTTAATTTAAATATTCCGCGTAAAGTTCTTTGCAAAACTGTTTATTGGCGACGGTGTACTTGCTCAAATGACAATATTTCCATAGCTTATTGTTGCTTTGCAGAACAAGGACGGATATACTCTGAAAGCACTAAACATCATAAGCAATCAGTGTTGGCTAAAATGTCACCGATCAGTTTTTATTTGAAAAATCCGAGAGCCACACTTTAAAATTACTTAAATGACAATAAATCAGTTAAATCACCAAACTGTCGGTTTAGAAACATTACAAGTCTTGCGACAAGAATGCTGATAGAAAGAAGGTTGACAAAAACTTGAATGGATAAATCCAGGTAACTTTTAAATCTGGACCATTACAGCATGCAAGTAAAAACCGACTTCGAAATTTTTTAACACAAGGCAAAATACACTTCAGTCGCTTAGTTACCTTCTAGAGTCGCATAAAGTGTGCCTGAAACACTTTGACAATCTACCAAGGAACAAGTTCAACAAACGTTTCTGCTTATTCACAACATGTTATCCCCACCAGGATCCTTATGCCGAAGAAGGTGTCTATTAAAATAAGATTTATACTTAGTTTGAAAGGCACATTGAGTGCATTTAAACATAATGACTTCTCCTGGATCCTTATGCCGAAGAAGATGACTGTTCAAATTTCTTTTCAACTTAGTTTGATAATCACATTGACTGCATTTAAAGATATTGACTTTCTCTGAATCCTTATGCTGAAGAAGGTGCCTGTTAAAATAATATTTATGCTTGGTTTGAAAGGCACATTGAGTGCATTTAAACATGTTAACCTCCCCAGGATCATTATGCCGGAGAAGGTGTCTGTTAAAACAAGATTTATACTTGGTTTGAAAGGCACATTGAGTACATTTAAACATTTTTACTTGCCCTGGATCCTTATGCCGAAGAAGGTGACTGTTAAAATAAGATTTATACTTAGTTTGAAAGGAACATTGAGTGCATTTAAAGACATCGACTTCCCCTGAATCCTTATGCCGAAGAAGGTGACGGTTAAAATGAGATTTATACTTGGTTTGAAAGGCACAATGAGTGCATTTAAACATATTGACTTCCCCTGGCTTCTTATGCCGAAGAAGGTGACTGTTTAAATTTCCTTTAAACTTAGTTTGATAGGCACATTGACTGCATTTAAAGATATTGACTTTCCCTGAATCCTTATGCTGATGAAGGTGGCTGTTAAAATATTGAGTACATTTAAACATATTGATTTTACCTGGATTGTTATGCCGAAGAAAGTGTCTGCATAAGGCACTTTTGTACTTACTTTGATAGGTACAATGAGCGCATTTAAACATTTCGTCTTTCCCTGGATGCTTATGTCGAAGAAGGTGTCTGTTTAAATTTCTTTTAAACTTAGTTTGATAGGCACATTCAGTGCATTTAAATATATTGACTTCCCCTGGATCCTTATGCAGAATAAAATGTGTTTTTAAATAATATTTATTCTTCGTTTGATATGCACATTGAGTGCATTTAAACATTTTGACATCCCCTGAATGCTTATGTCGAAGAAGGTGTCTGTTTAAATCATTTTTTAACTTAGTTTGATACACACACTGAGTGCATTTAAACATATTGACTTTCCCTAAATCCTTATGCTGAAGAAGGTGTCTGTTTAAATATTTTTTAAACTTAGTTCGAAAGTCACACTGACCACATTTAAACAAACTAACTTTCCCTGGGTTTTTATGCTGAAGAAGGTATTTATGTAAATTATATTTATACTCAGTTTGACTGTCATACTGATCGCTGTTAAACATATTAACTTTCGCTGGATCCTTATGGAGACGGTGCTTGCGTAAATTTCTTTGCCGAAATACCACTGAGTCAATTTCCAGGTTTACATTAAGTTTGCGACCAACTCGTTGATGACACTGCTGATAAATCTGGAGTCTGCTATTTTCATGTTTGGCAATGCTGTAATAGAGAAAAACATTATATTATTCGTACGAGTTAATATTTTAGTAATATTACCATATGCAGGGACATTTCTTTAAATGTCTCGCCCAATACGTGATTTTCCAATCAGCTACATAAAAAAATTAAATCATCAGAATCAGCGCTACATGTCCCCAAGTGAACATTTGCCTGTTTAGAACTCAACTATGCAATTTATTACAAAATTATAAATTTATTACTAAAAAAAAACTACCTCAACATAGATACGAAATGACGCCGCTGCAAATCCCGGTTTAATCGTATGCACAGAGTTTTCCCGTATCCACCCACCTACAGGGGATATTATACAAGATACGATAAAATGGTAAATACAACTATTTAATAGTTTTTCTCAAATAGTCTGATTTTGTTATCAGAAAAATTCAAAAGTTGTTTTAATTTGACAGGAGGTAGGTTATTTTTTTAAATGAAATATTTTATATTATATATACAGGGTGTTTCAGAATAAGATGCTGATCCTTAACGGTGTGAATCCTTAGGTGATTTTAAGAAGAAAAGTTCAAATTAACATATATCCTTAACCTATCAACTTTCGAACTACAGGGCGTTAAAGTTTTAAGAAAAAAATCGTTTTTCTATCATAACTTTAACAACTTTCTGGCTATTTTTATGAATTTTTCACACATGCCCTCAAAGCATCAATAGCCATTTTTTGGTGTAGAAAAATTTTAAAAATTTTTAACCAGTGGCGTCCTAAAAGGGTTTGGACTAGACATTTTGGAAAAATATTATGTGCGCCACTGCTTTTTCTCAAGATAAAAATTATTTTTAAAATACTCATTCATTTTAGGCCAAATTTAATATCTTGCCTTTTTATCGTCCGACAAACAGTTTCCGACAAAAAAATAAAAATCATTAAATGCGCATTCGAGATGTGCCTATGGTTTCTGACAAGTAGGCTATGAACTTTGTTAAGGAAACAATGACAATAACGAAATATTTAATGCCAAATAGTTTTGACAGCTATTTATTTATGTACACGGCTTTCCACTTAACTTAAATTTTAAAAACGTAATACTTTTTAAACGTATAAGTATCATGGTAAATTTTACAAATGTCGAGTTTGCGGATATGCATTACCTGTACGGGCTTGCTGACGGCAATGCATTCGAAGCCAGACGATTATACCAAGAGCGTTATCCAAATAGAATAGTTCCGGATGCACGAACGATTTCAGGAACTCACAGAAAGTTATGTGAAACGGGATCTTTTAAAACAAAAAACTACTTAAAAGGGGCACACCAAACTACACAAACACCGGAAACCGAAGACGCTGTTTTAAATTTAGTGGAACAAAACCCTAATATAAGTACCAGAAAAATTGGGAATATTTTAAATATTACTCATGTCCTAGTCTGGAGAACTCTTCAAAGTTATTTGTTATATCCGTACCATATTCAACGGGTCCAGGCCCTACTTCCTAGGGATTTTCCATTACGCATCAATTTCTGCCAATGGTTTATTTATTTATTTATTTATTAATTAACGGGCAATGCCCAATTTCACAAAAAATACAGTAAAGTAAAGTCATATTTCTAACACAGAGTTACATACCTACATACTAATAAGTAATTATTATTGAAACAAAAGAACAGGAATTGATCATGTACGGAAGTACAAAACAAAAAAGAAGAACAAAAAAAGAAAAAAATGTATTTAAGATTTTCGAAAAATTGGAGATTCGAGATTTCAAATTGAGTCGCGAAGCTGCTTCATAAACACGGAATTGGTTGAGAAAAAATCGAGTGCAGGATGCTCATTGGCTAGTCTACTCGACCTGGATATAAAGGTATTTTGGCCATAGTTAGTTCTGTGTGCAGGTATTGAGAAGGTATACCTTAATCTTGTTTCCCTTGAAGGAACATGAAAGCCTATTTTATTCAGCAGAAGCGGGCAGTTATATTTATTGTTTAATATATTGTACAGAATTTTAAGGTCCTTAGAATTCCGACGCTCTTCAAGGGTTCTAAGTTGAATGTTAGATTCCAACTGAGAGTAAGTTAGTTCAGGCATGTTGAGTTTAAAAGCTATGTACCTTAGAAATTTATGCTGAACTCTTTCTATATTAAGAATGTGAGTATTATATCGGGGATTCCAGACACTAGAGGCATATTCGAGGTGACTTCTTATTAATGAGCAGTAAAGTTGTTTAATAGCATTTGTGTTGGTAAACTCGGAAGTAACTCGCTTTACAAAACCGAGAAGTTGTAGTGACTTTGATATTACGGATTGTATATGAGGGACAAAAGTAAATTTTGAATCGATAAGTACGCCTAGATCCTTAATTAGAGGGACACTGGAAAGTGGAGTATCTCCAATGAAGTAGGCCTGCCGAAGCGCTTCTCTGGATTTGTGGAAAATGACCAAATGGCACTTTGATACATTCAACTCCATACCATTGTTATCACACCAGGTTACTAAGTGGTTCAAGTCGGACTGAAGTTTTAGGCAGTCATTTGAAGAGGACACCTCTATGTATAATTTTAAATCATCCGCAAAGAAGAGAAACTGACTATGCTCAAAGCAAGATCCCAAGTCGTTTATAAACAAGTTGAAGAGAAGGGGTCCCAAATGTGAGCCCTGGGGAACGCCGGATGGAACCTGAATACTTTTTGAGTGAAAGTTGTTAAATCGAACGGTCTGGGAACGACCTGTCAAGTAACTCTGAATCCAGCAGAGCAATGTACCACCCACACCGACACCCTCCAACTTGGATAAAAGGACAGAGTGGTTTACCCTATCGAACGCCTTGGAGAAATCTGTGTAGACAGAATGAACCTGAGAGCCCCTCTCCAAGGCATCGGAGACATAGTCAGCATAGGCAAGCAGATTGAGCTCGGTATTTTTGCCAGTTTGGAAACCGAATTGTCTAGGGATAATGTATTGGCCCAACACCGAGGTCAAAAAATTGGTTAGAATATGTTCGAATACCTTCGGAATGACACTCAAGATACTAATTGGTCGATAATTTGTTATCAACGATTGATTACCAGACTTGTGGATTGGCGTTAAGTAACTCAGCTTCCAGAACTCTGGGAAAGTCCCCGATGAGAGAGAGAGGCCAAATATTTTGTGCAAGGGGCGCGCCAAGACAAAACTGCAGTGTTTTAGCAGTGATGGTGGTAAGCCATCAGGACCGGGCCCCTTGTTTATGTCCAATGTGTTTAAATGCAAATAAATATCAGAGATTGATATCGTATAATTAGTGACAGTATTGTTGTTAAATGAAGAGTGTGGCTGATGTTGATTAGGGCAAGGTTTGCTACTATAGACTTGAGAAAAATAATCTGCAAACATATTGGCTATATCTAATCCTGAATCACTGCAATTACCACTGTACTCAAACTCGCAAGGGGCGTCACGATTCTTTCTTTTAGAGTTAACGAAGTTCCAAAACTGTTTTGGATTGGTGGTTAAACAATTTTCTGTATAAGTAATAAAAGTGCTATTGGATTCTGCCAGCAGTCTCTTGCAAAGCAAGCGTAATCTAGAGAATTCACGGTAATCACATTGAAGTCTCGATATTTTGTAACGTTTATGTGCTTTCTTTTTATCTATTATGTGTTGCTTAAGCTCTGGTGAGTACCACCTGGGAAATTTACCAGAGGAAATTCGTTTGAGAGGGACGTACATTTCGATTGCTGAATAAATAAGGTTATAAAATATATTTACCGTATCGTCCAGGTCACGTTGAGCCAGTAGAGCATCCCAACATATACTTCCTAAATAATCGTTGATCAGATTATAATTTGCCGATTTGAAATCCCTATAATAGCCATCGTTTAAAAGAGAACTGTTCGTTTTGTTAAAGTTAAATGGCAAAATAATGTCCAGTGGTGGATGATAGTTATCCTGCGGCAACATGCAATCGTCCGTCTCGCGAACCACACAGCTGTCGTCTTGAAAAAGGACCAGATCCAAGATTGAGTTGGAAATGTTCATAGTCGTGTTTAATTGAAATAGGTTCTGGAATTCGCACAGATTAGACACCACCTCCAAGGACTCGACCTCGGTTGGAGCAGCAGGGGGCACAGATCTGACAATAGAGCTTAAGTTGTTATGTTCCCATAATGCATGCGGTAGGTTAAAATCACCCAAAATTCCAATCTTTGCATGGGGATGTTCTTCAGACACTCTGTCGATGTTGTCGCTAAACGTAACGTAGGCCGCGGTTGAAGAACGAGGCGGAAAATATGCACTGGCGAGAATTAGGGACTGCTTCCCAATTTCGATAATTACAAAAACATCCTCTATGTTGTCATTGATAACAATTTGCTTACTTTTAATAGTTTGATGAACAGCTATCAGTACTCCACCACCCCTGGAACCGTTGCTTGTCTGTAAGGATCTATCTCTTCTATAAACTCTGTAGTCGTGCATGAATAACTCGGCATCATTGAAGGACTCATTAAGCCAGGTTTCCACGAATACAATAACATGATAATGACACCCAGGGACTGATTTTAAGAGATAGTTGAGTTTGGTACGAAGGCCTCTTACATTTTGGTAGTAAAGTAGAATCTCTTTGGTCTGTGAAACTAGGCGTTTTGCAGGTTTTTTGTCGCAATAACAGGAATGCCAAGTCGATATATCACAAAGAGATTCGTTTCACCTTGGGCTCTTCGGTTTGCTAGTTGGACACGAACAGCCTTTTCTTGCTCACGTTGCTTGGGCGTCAGGTCAGAGTTTATATAGATTTTACTGCCTTGAAGCTATTCAAATGGTTACCGAAAATCCCCAATTTGATGCCAGAATTTTGTTCACGGACGAAGCTAATTTTTCCAGGAACGCCATACAAAATTTTCATAACAATCACTTCTGGGCAGAAGAAAATCCACATGCCATTACGGAATCCCACCACCAAGAGCAATTTTCTGTAAATGTTTGGGCTGGAATTATTGGTGATTATTTAATTGGGCCTTACTTTTTACCAGCCAGATTGAACGGAATCAATTATCGCCAATTTCTTGAACACACTTTACCAAATTTGCTAGACGAGGTCCCTATTTTAACCCGACATCGTATGTGGTTTATGCACGATGATGCACCTGCCCATTTCAGTCTCTTAGCACGAGAGTTTTTAAATCAACATTATAGTAATCGATGGATAGGGCGCAGAGGAACACAATCGTGGCCACCTAGATTCCCTGATCTAAACAGTCTAGATTTTTTCCAGTGGGGACATCTGAAAACGTTGGTTTACAGCATCCCAATAAATACTGAAGAGGAGTTGAGAAACCGCATAATAGTTTGTTTCGACACTATCAGGAATACTCCAGAAATTTTCAAAGGGTACGAGCCTCAATGAGGAGAAGAGCTGAAGCATGCATTCTTGCAGGTGGTGGCCACTTTCAACAGCTAATCTAAATTATTTTCGTTTTTGTTCACACGTTATTTAATGTTAGTTGTTTTAATTTAATGTTAAAAAATAAACCATAGGCACATAGCGAATGCGCATTTAATGCTTTTTAGTTTTTTTGTCGGAAACTGTTTGTCGGACGATAAAAAGGCAAGATATTAAATTTGGCCTTAAATGAATACGTATTTTAAAAATAATTTTTATCTTGAGAAAAAGCAGTGGCGTACATAATAATATTCCAAAATGTCTAGTCCAAACCCTTTCAGGACGCCACTGGTTAAAAAATTTTAATATTTTTCTACACCAAAAAATGGCTATTGATGCTTAGAGGGCATGTGTGAAAAATTCATAAAAATAGCTAGAAAGTTGTTAAAGTTATGATAGAAAAACGATTTTTTTCTTAAAACTTTAACGCCCTGTAGTTCGAAAGTTGATAGGTTAAGGATATATGTTAATTTGAACTTTTCTTCTTAAAATTACCTAAGGATTCACACCGTTAAGGATCAGCATCTTATTCTGAAACACCCTGTATACAGGGTAGGCCAACAAGGGCGCGTCGGTCAATAGTTGCTAAACCGTTGAACTTATGGGAAAATTTTCTTAATAAAACTTATAACGTTTTGCCTCTGCTATAACCTAAAATTATTTTTAAGAATACAGGGTGTCTCAAGAAAGAGTAATACCAAAAACTATATTTTTGTTAAATAGAATACCCTACCGTTTTATGTCGCATATAAAGCCTCTATCGGTTGTGTATTCAACTTTTAATTTGTATTCGATTGAAGTAGCCGTTACTTGATGAAGATCCATTATAAACTGGTTAAATAATACAACAATGTGTATAAATCTTCACTAAATAATTTATTGTACCATGACAATTATTGTTTCGACAACACAGTGTCTTCTTCGGATGGAGAAATCAAATTGTCTAATAAAAATGGTTCTACTTAAATATAAAACTTAATCTTAATCTCTTTACATAACCTATTAGTTTAATGGTATTTTTACAATACAATTATTAACAAATCTACATAAACCTATGTTACTATATTAGAAGGGTGTGATATCAGACAATTACAGTTATTTATTAATGATGGGAAAACCAAACATTATAGATTTAAATTTAACAATGGGGATCTATTCAAGTCCAACTGGTCATTAAGTAATATATTTAGGTTTTTGTGTTTATTAATTTCCATACTTTCTAAGAAATTCAGTTTTAAAGATTTATTTTCTAGATGTAAAATTTCAAAGTTGTCATCAAAATTATGTTGTTCATCGTTTAAATGTACGGCATAATGAGAATTGGTATGTTTTTTGTTGTAACTCGTTTTGTGTTCTTTAATTCTTTTTTCAAAAGTTCTACCCGTTTGACCTATATATATTTTTGGACAACTTCCACACTTTAGTTTATAAACTCCACTTTTATGTTCTTTTTTGATTTTCGTCTTATTGTTTTTAATAAATTTACCTAATTTATTATTAGTTTTATAGGCAATTTTAAAATTTTGATTCTTTAGGTGTATTTTAATTTTGTCGGTAAGTTTTCCTGTATAGGTAAGGGTTTTATAACTTAGGTTGGATTCTGGTTGTACTATTGGATAAACTAAACTGATTGCTTTATTAAATTGTTTTTTATTGACTAATTGGTCTATTAAATTAGGCGGATACCCATTATTTACTGCAAGTTGTTTAATTATGTTCAGTTCTTTAAAATAATTATCTTCAGATAAAGGTGTATTAACAAGTCTATGGACAAACGAAGTATATGCCGACATTTTGTGCGAGTATGGATGACTAGATTTATTGTGTATTGTAATATCCGTATGAGAAGGTTTGTGGTATATTGCAAAGTCATGTTTATTGTTTTTTGTTGTTATGGTCAAATCTAGAAAATTTATTGTTTTATCTTTTTCTATTTCTAGAGTAAATTTTATGTTGCGATGTAAATTATTGATAAAGTTAAGAAAGGTTTGAAGTTGACGATCTGTACCAACAAAACAAGCTAAAATATCATCCACACACCAGTACAAGAATTTACTGTCAAGATTATTTGGATGAATCTTACTTTCAAGATCGTTCATAAAAATTTCTGCTAACAGTGGACTTAAAGGGTTCCCCATTATTAATCCTTCACTAGATACATATATATTGCCATTAAATTCGAAATAATTTTGGTCTAAACAAACCGAAAGGGTTTCAAGTATTTCTTGTTGTATAATAGGATTAGTTTTGTTTCTGATCAGTAAGTTTTCCACTAAATCTATACCTTCATTAGGTGGTATACTAGGAAAAAGGTTTTGTACATCGAAGGAAATGAGTTTAGCATTGTTGGGAATATTAATATTTTTTATTTTATTAACTAGTTCATAGGAATTTTTAATACTGAATTTTGATTTAAAATTACATTGTTTTATAATGATATCAATTAGTTTTTTAGATAATTTTACAGCTGGCGCTGTAATGTAAGATACCACTGGTCTAATAGGCATGTTATTTTTGTGTAATTTAATCAATGAGTATAGTTTTGGGGTTTGAGGATTCATTGTTATAAGTCTATAATTAAATTATATCTCTGGCAATAGAGCTAGGGCATTTGCACGCGGTCCCTCAGCCTCTCACCTCAGCTTGGCTTCGAATTTCCAATTAAAAAAAAAAAAAATATTTTATTTTGTATTTTTTTTTTATTTACTGTTTTTACGGTCGTCGGCGTATCAGAGGCCATCTTGAACCGGTCATCGACCGTACGGTTTTTAATCGTGCGGTCTACCGACTGGGGAGTGCGAAACGGCACCTTCATCCTACGAGATATCCGATCTCATCCGGCCTGTCCGGCGTGAATAGGATGGTTTGGATGTCGATTCATTTACACTCTTCCCTAAGACAAGAGCACGCGGTGGTTCCCTAGCGGTCACCCATCCAAGTACTAACCGCGCTCGACACTGCTTAACTTCGGTGATCTGACGGGAACCGGTGCTTCAAGTGTCGCTAGGCCCTTGCCTATTTTGTATTTTTAATAACGGCGAAAGACGCGTTGTAAATTTAAAAGACACTTTTTTTACAAATTCAAATATGAAAATGCGTTTATCACACAAATCATTCATTGCTTCTCTTAAAAAGTTTTCCTTCTCAATTATAATGAGAGATTCTTTTGTTTATTTACTACTTCTAAGCTGAATATATGTTTCACATTGAATCCCCTTTAAAACCTCAATAAATATGAAAATATTAGGATGTGGACTATTAAATAATCTATTTAATCGAGCATGAAAAGATTCACATGAATTTGTAGTCCTGTTACAGGAACTGGAAAATTCGACCCATGCTTGCGGAGGAAACGTTGCCTCTTCGGATATATAATTTTCTAACACGTAGTCACAAAACTCAGTAACTTCTTGGTTATCAGGAAGTGCTGCCATTATATATTCGGTAAAAACATCTGATATGTCTTCAGGCTTTAAAAATGGCAGTCCAAAGAAAGATTTTAAAAATGTCGCTGTTTCTGATTTTACTTTATATTCCTGGGATAAACCAAGGGACTGAATCTTGCGATACCAACTATGGTCAAGGTGAAAAAAACGCCATCCTTAAATTTTCGCTTTTGGTAATATTGATTGTACAGCTATATGTATGGCTGTTTCAAAATCAATAAAAATATGTATGGGTGAAACCGTTAATCCCACATTTATGCAGCTATTAACAACATGGTAGAGGAAATTAAAGTCGTACTTGTTATATTTCACAATTTAATTTAGTTTCCTGACACGTGTTTCAACCCTTGCCGATCATTATCAAAGGCATAAGATAATACTAAATTCTACATGTCATTAAAATAAAAATTGACAGATGATGGTTTATTTTGGTCCTTAATTTACAGGTATTGGCCAAAGATACAACTAAATTACAGGTGTGTATATAACTATGGGTTTTTTTTCGCTTGTAATTAAAAAAAAAAAAATCGATGTAATGTTGTTAATAATCAAATTGAAATACCTTCAGGTGTCAGTCTAATACTTAATAGCCTAATAACTTAAGATAAATATGCAATAAACACTGTCAATAATTACGAGCGAAAAAACCCATAATTATATACACAATATCATTTTCTTAATTTTATTACTTAGATGTAAATACCTCTATAATCACACCTGTAATTTAGTTGTACCTTTGGCCAATACCTGTAAATTAAGGACCAAAATAACCCATCATCTGTCAATTTTTATTTTAATGACATGTAGAATTTAGTATTGTCTTATATGCCTTTAATAATGATCCGCAAGGGTTGAAACACCTGTCGGTCGGGAAACTGAAATAAATTGTGAAGTACGACTTTAATTTCCTCTTCCATGGAATATCCATTTCACCAGGCATGAAGCCCATCACAAATCAATTATATATTAACAACATGTTGAAAACAGTTCTTATAACATTCGACAGTTTTTGTAGGGAGGAGAAAGATTGCAAGAGGCACATACGAGTTGTTATTTGTCTTCGTTGGCGCTCGTTTTGACTTCAACATTTGCCAACATACTGAGAGTCTCTTTAATGGATTTTGGTTGCGGGTGTTTTGATTGTCGTGAATTTTGCAGGTTTCTTTAAATTAACGCTAAATCCGCACGTGTAAGTGAATGGATATCACCTTCTTGTAAAGCCAAGTGTATAAGTTCAGCAGGTCTTGCACAAATATCATCAGCGGCTTTTCGCTTTAAAGAATTGCTTAACCTTTGCCGGTGTAACTTGTTCTCTTGCTCTCGTTCATGGGAGTGCGGTGACGGGCCTTCCGAAACATCATGATTTTTTCCCAGTTTCAGAAAAGATTTGCACGTACTTTTAAGGTCGATTTATAAAACTTTTCGTCGCCGTTTCCGTTCGTTGTCACTGCTCCCGCTCGTTGCCGCCGTTGGATAGGTATTTATAAAAAAGTCGAACTACGAACTGCGCCGCAACAACAAAAGAAGGTTTAAGGTTAGAAAAACAAAGTAAATAATTGTATTTTCTTTTAAAAAGCGTGATGTAAGTACCTTATTATATGATATTAATGTTTTTTGTAGTAAAATCCACAAAACAGCAAAACACTCCAAGTACTCTAACCCTAAAATTACTTCCTTCAAAACTTCAAACCATATGGTCGAAAATTTCTTTCTTCTCATTGGCCAGAAGTGGGAACGACGAACGACCAAGGTCAGTGGGAACGACGCGATTTAAAAATTGGCCAATTCAGAACTACCAACGGGAGCGGTGGCGGCTTTTCTGAACGTATACGCTGTTTCCCCTTAGGTTAAATAAATAGCGACGGGAACGGCGGCGACGAGCGGGAACAGCGACGAAAAGTTTTATGAATCGGCCTTTAGAACACATCCAACGTTCACTATCGTTGGCTAATGTTTTATGGAAACGAAATTTAAAGCCGTGTATTGCTAGAAGGCTTCTGCCTCTTTCACTCTTTACTTCCATATTAAACTCACAGATACACAGAAACAAATACTGAATAGTAGTAAATAGCACTAAATAAGAAGAATATTAGCATGTACATACGAAACAGAGGGGGTGCAATAAATTTGGTTGACAGTTCGCTTGATGGAGGTGATTTGTTATTATTAACGGCTTTTGTGTACTGTTTATCTTTACTTTTTTGCTAATTTTGATTGTGTATGTGAAGTGTGATCAATTTGTGACGATGCCAAGGCAAAACAGAATATTTTACATTATTTTAAACAGCCGTAAAAGCTTTAACAAATATTTATCGTTCTACAGGTATGTACCCAGACCGGATGCTTCTTTCTTTTAACTTACTTACGTTAATTTCGTGAGGGAACGATAACTAGGTAGTCTATTTCCTAAAAATTATAATTTCCTTTGCTGCTGTTGATATAATTAGTTACGTGTATTGACCACATTTTCTTTAAGAGCAACTATATCAGACAAAACAACCTAACACCACTCATATTACACTCAAAAATATCTGACCACTACCCCATAATTCTGCATTGCAACAATATAAAAGATATAAGTAACTCAAAAATCGGTTGTTATGAAAAGGAATTTGTTAACTACAATAAGTTAAGAGATATTCTAAAAGGGGAAATTTTTAATGATATTAGCCAAGATGTTAACGTTGCGACTAAAGATTTTGTGAATATACTCAATAAACATATAAAAAAGTGCACATATAAAAAAGTCTTTACAACTAACGCCAAAAAACCCTGGATTACCAAGGGGATATTGCAATCTATAAAAACACGAGACAAATTGTATAGAAAATTTAAATTAACAAAAAATATCGACATATACAATCAATATAAAAGATATAAAAATAAAATAAAATAATTCACCTACTGATAAAAGCAAAGGAAGAATTCTATAGTATTAAAATAAAGGAAAACAGTTATAACTCAAAAAAGCTTTGGCAAGTTATAAATGAATATAATGGCTTAAATAAAAAAGACAAAGTAACTGGTATTAGGGAAATCCAAAATGACGAAAATACAACTGAAGGTAACTTAAAAAATATCGCAGATATCTTTAATAAACATTATGCTTCAGTTGGAGAAAAAATGGCAAATCATATTAAAACAAATAGTTCAGTAAACAGAAACTACCAAAGACAGACAAATAACTCAAACTCTATTTTCCTAAGCCCGGTGGACTGTAATGAAATAAAATCTATTATTAGGTCACTAAAGCCAAATTCGACACCAGGATTCGACCAAATAACAACTAAAGTTCTAAAAGAAACTGCAGAATATATTAGCATACCCTTGTGCAACATAGTAAATTTATCCTTTTCTACAGGAATATGTCCAGAACACTTTAAGGTAGCGATAATTAAACCAATTTTTAAGAAAGGCGATAAGAAACTAGTAGAGAACTATCGTCCAATAAGTTTAATATCGAATATCGCAAAAATATTTGAAAAGGCATTAAAAGCTAGATTACTTGACTTTTTTAACAAAAACAAAATAATATCTCCCTCACAATATGGGTTTATGCCCGGTAAGTCAACAAATGATGCAATTGCCTATCTCGTGGATAGGATATATGAATGTGTAGATGAAAGTAAACCATGTGCAGGCGTTTTCATCGATCTGGCAAAGGCCTTTGACACGGTGTGCCATAGGGGTTGTTGTCAAGGCTACATGCAGTTGGTATACGCGGACAAACATATTCTCTTTTTGAAAGCTATTTAAAGGACAGGACACAGAAAGTAGATATACAAGGCACATTAAGTGAGCAACAAATTTTAACCTACGGGATACCTCAAGGCACAGTTTTAGGTCCAATTCTATTTATAATTTACTTAAACCCTTTACTGAACCTGGAGCTACCAGGTAGTATAATATCATTTGCCGATGACACAGCGTTCTTTGTGCAAGGAGAAGATTGGGTTGATGTTGAGCAAAAAATCTCTAAAGGAATAACACAAATTATTGAATGGTTTGATAAGTATCTTCTAACAATAAATATAGACAAGACATTCTACCTGCCCTTTTCTTCTTACAAAACAAATTTGCCCAATACTAACTCCATAGATATTAAAATTCCATTTAGAAATAATCAAAATTGGATAATACAGCGCAAAAATAATGTTGATTACCTCGGAATATGTATAGACTGTAGCTTAAAGTGGGACCAACATGCTATCAATTTAACAAAAAAAACTTAGATCTTTAATGTACGTTTTTAAACAGCTATCCAAAATAACTAATGACACAAATATGAGAACCGCTTATTTTGGACTTGTACAGTCCCTGCTCTCGTATGGTGTCATTGGATGGGGTGGACTATATGAAAATACATTACGACCATTAGAATCGGTTCACAAAAGAATCATTAAATCCATGTATAGACTGAACATATTATACAGTACGGAAAGGTTATATATGGATACCAAACTCCTTAGCATCAGACAGTTATATTACAAAAATAGTCTTTTGCACCTTGTAAAAATAAAGACAATAACTTTAACATCAGGTCTTGCGCATTCCCATGAAACTAGATTTAAAACTAGTAAAAACTTAAGAACGCCTAAATTAAAAAAGACAATAGGTGGGCGTGCATTTGTCAGTGTTGGATACAGGCTATTCAACGTGCTGCCGCAGGATTTGAAAAATAATGTCTTTTTGTACAACTTCAAGAGAATATTAAATAACTGGCTTATTCAGAATATCGTTAATATATTGTAACACAGCAGACAGTTAAAAGGACTCTTTGAAAAAAAAAAAAAAAAAAAATTAGACGAAACTATTATCATAACGGGACATAAGAGGATTCTTGTTTATAACTCTTATATAGAAACATGGAATACTACAGTAATACAGTAGAATTATTTTTATTTTTTTTTGGTTAATTGTTTTCTTATTTTAAGTGTTTCTTGATTACCCTATTTTTGGGAACACATAGGGTAAAGAATGTCTAGTTACTTGCTGTCAAGTTTTAAACTTAGCGAATGCTAGACATGATGAATCCTTCTGGGTTTACAAAGATACATTACTAGGATAATTATTAGTAACAATAATTAATTAATATTTATTTATGAATGTTGTATTATATTATATATTGTAACGCCATTAGAGTCAATAAATAAATATTTAAAAACAAAACAAACAAAACCTACCTATTTTTACCGAAAATTGCACGTACTTTAAAGAATCCTACAAAAACCTATTACTCTACCTGTTGACCTCTAAGAATAATTGTAAAATATCTAATAAAAGTTTTATAAATATATTTACCTGCGTTCTTTTCCTTTTCTCACTCGAAATAATATACAAAATCTTAAACAAATCAAGAACTTTAATTTTTGTTTACAAATCTCTGTCCAGTTGTATAATTCTGAGGATATCGAATATATAACAAATACATTTGTAAACATAATTACTGAAGCTATAAATAGATGTAAGACAACTAAAACAATAAATATTCATATAAGAAAACCCTGGATTACAATTGGATTAGTAAATTCTATGAAGAACAGAGATTAATTATATAAGCAATATAAACGAACTAAGAATGTCGAAATATTTAATTAGTATAAAATCCATCGCAAAAAATTAGTTTTACTTATAAAAAAATCGAAAGAAAATCTTTATAAAAAAATTTTTTTGGAGAATAAAAGCAATAGTAAACAATTATGGAAAATTTTAGGTGAGTATACAACAAAAAATTTCCAGAAGGAACAACAAATGACGTATGAAATTTATAACGAAAATAATTTTTTAGAAACGAATATACAAAGTGTCTGTGAAATTTTTAACAACCATTATGTATCAATAGGTGAAAAAATGGCCATCAAGATAAAAGACGCTTATTTGACAGATTATAATAATCATACACCTCAAATGGAAACTGTTAATGATAAAGTCTGTGCGTTTTAAGAAGTCCGCTAAGCCATAAAACCTCTTGAGCATTATGTCGGTGGCTCTCAAACAATAAATTATATTGAAGGTAATTTTGGATGTTGATGAATTATATTTTCTAAATAAAATAATTTAAAGTAAATAAAAAATTAGTTCAGGTAAAGAAAAATAATAATTTTTTAGCTTTTGTAGTATTCAGACAAATTGGTTTTACGAATTCTTTTTTATAAAGTTTTGGTTCTAAAAAGAACCGATTTTGTAGTCTTGCGACAAAACGTACCTACTTGTAGATAGGTACTACTAAAAGTAGTCTTCCTCTGCATTTGAAATTTCACCCATGCTTTCAGACTCATCACACATCATCGTCATCATCATCATCATTCGTAATAATTAACGGTCTTACTTCGTCTATAACCTGTTCTGTCTCATAAGATTCAAAAATAATTTTTTCTGTGTGTTCAATGCATTTCCGCCATTCTTCTTTGCCCGCTTGGCTAAGCGCCTCCTCCCATAACTTTATAACGCTAGGCTTACCGATATTTTTACAGGCATGTTTGTCATAATAGTTCTTGCTAATACCCCATACCAATTCAATTGCGTTGTAATGACAATGGTAGGACGGCAATCTCAAAACTTGATGCCCATATTTGAGGGCTAGTTCGTCAACAACAGACTTTTTTTTAAATGACTGCTCTTTACACTTGCTTAAAAGTTCACTTTTTAAATATAAATTTTCATGGTTTATGTTTTTCTTTGACAACCACTCTTTTATTTCTTCCTTTTTCCAGCTGCTTGTAGGGAATTTCTCTTCGAGTCTCGTATGGTAAGAGGCATTGTCTAAAACAATTAAGCAAGGTTTTTCTAAACTTTTTAAAAGTTTTTCCTCGAACCAATGCTCAAAAATTTCAGCATCCATATTGCCGTGATAATCATCAGTTTTTTTTGTTGATGAAAATATCAAACTGGCATTTAAAACAAAACCTTCTTCATTACCAGCATGTAATATAATATACCTTTTTCCATTACTTGCACGGGTACTTGAATAACAATGCTTTGAGTCATCCTGCCAAGACGTTTTTGTTGAAGTTCCGTTTGCAAATACCCATGTTTCGTCAAGAAAAACAACTTGTCTTGACAATTCCGATTTTTTGTTGTTTAAATAATCCCTTAAAAATTGCCACCTTTTCGAAACAACATTGGACAGCTCGCAAAGCAGTTTTCTGTTGTTCGTTTTTTTATATTTGAAACCCATATGTTTTAAGATGATGGACAAACTGTTAGTTCCAATACCGCAAAGTTTTTTCTGCTTTATCTTTTCAAGAATAGCTTTGAGGGTAACATATTCCTTGGCTTTATACATATCATAAACAATATTCCTAATAGAGAGTTTTATCCCTTGGGATAAATCCAAGGTTTTTGAATGGAGTCGAACCCTTTTATATGGTCTGTCCAAATCTTCTTCACTCTTTTTTCGAAGTCTTCTTAAGGTCTTCTCTGAAATGCCGCAAGCATCAGACGTTCGTTTTTGCACTGCCAAAACAGACTCTAACGGGCCCGAGTTATCTTTTTCTAAAGTAAAATAACGTTCCACTTGTAATACCAAACGGCGTTCACCTGGAGATAAATGCCTTCTGGGCGATGTGCCACCTTGCTGAACATTTTCCATAACTTTGCTTAATAACTGATTTTAATTCACACACAATGAGAAACAAACTAAAAGTGAAAAGCACAACTACTTATTTAAAATAAAGTAGAACATACCATCCCGCACTTCAGCAAATTTTAATTATTTCTTGGAAAATAGTAATTATTATGAAGATTTAATTATAATAATCCCAAAATAATGTCATTATCGGAAAAGTATATACCTGACAAAATCTTTAACATATTTAACCATCATCGTATCAACGCGTAATTCTAAGATAATTTTGTTTTGAAACCTCTGATTTCGCCCAGTAATAGAATACAGTAAACCAGTGGGATGTTCGGTGTGATCAAGTATAGCGAAGGTGCGAAGATATTGTAACTTAACCGACTTACTGTTTTAAAAGCGATAACATCCCTTGGTGATTTAATCCGATATCGGACTTCTTAAAACGCACAGACTTTAAATAATTTTTTCTCTATCCTGTAAGTGAATTAGAAATTAGAACTTTAATTGGCAATCTTAAAAAACGGCACTAGGCCCGGGGTAGACAATATCACATCGGATATGCTAAAGAAAATCTCGCCTTATATATCCAAACCGCTAACTTACATAATAAATCTGATGTTCACAAAGGGGATCTGCCCCAAACATTTTAAAATAGCTGTTGTTAAGCCAATATATAAGAAAGGTGACAAAAATCTTGTTGAAAACTTTAGACCCATAAGCCTCATATCAAACATCGGTAAAGTATTTGAAAAAGCAGTTAAAAAAAGACTTGTAGATTTTTTTGATAAATATAATCTTATTTCAAGTAAGCAATTTGGGTTTCAAAAAAATAAGTCCACTAATGATGCGATTGCCTTATTATCAGGGACAATATATTCCAGTCTTGATTACGGCCGACCCTGTGCCGCTGTTTTTATAGACTTGGCAAAGGCATTCGACACTGTTGATCGTCGGATGCTTTTGACAAACCTTGAGAACACTGGCATTCGAGGACCCGCATTGTCCCTTTTGCGTAGTTACCTTGATGACCGCTTACAAAGGGTACAAATTGGAAATGATTCTAGCTCATATCAAAACATAGAATATGGGGTACCGCAGGGGACGGTTTTGGGTCCGATCTTATTTATCATGTATATAAATAACTTACTAGCACGGAAAGTCTCTGGCAGCTTGATATCATTTGCGGATGATACAGTATTGTTTGTTGAGGGTAATTCATCGCAAGAGGTAGAATTTAAAATTGTAGAAAGTTTACAAAAAATTGTAAATTGGTTAAATGTTAATTTGCTGACAATTAATTTGGAAAAAACTAAATCTCTACCTTTTTCGAATAATTCTGGTGGCTTACCTCTAAATAAGGAAATCCATGTAACATTACCTTTTAGACATTTAAATAATTGGTCAATCAGAAGTGCTAAGTATGTCAACTGTTTGGGAATAATAATTGATGTCACATAAAATCGAATTATCATATAGAAAGGTTGACAAAAAAAATTAGATCAAGCATTAGTTTAAGCAGATAAAAAATATATCAAATTTGAACAGCTTACGCATGGTGTATTTTGCCCTGATTCAATCGCATTTGTTATATGGAATAGTCGGTTGGGGCGGTGCCTATGAAAATACGTTGAAACCTTTAGAAATAGCACAAAAGCGCATTATTAAAATAATTTATAGCCTCAATCCACGTTTTCCCAGTGAGCAACTTTTTCAGTACTCGAATATTTTAGATATTAGAAATCTTTATTATAGAGCCGCATTATTACAGTTAATTAAAAATAAATAATTTTCTTCTATTATTGATGTTAACTATCGAACACGCTTTCAAGCAAATGAAAATACAGTGTTGCCGAGAATGCAAAGGGTTATTGGACAGAGAGGTTATATATTTGTTGGCAAAAAATTATATAACATAATTCCCCTCGAATTAAAAATGAAACTGAATACTATAAATTTTAAAAAAATACTGTCCAAATGGTTTATTGAAAATGCTCCGGCGATGTTGTAGATCAAAAGTAATGTAAAATTGGTCGAAATAAATTAAATAATATTAATACATACAATAACATTAATACAGTTTATAGCTCTCTATTAGAAGGAATGAATTTTTTATTTTATATATTAAGTATATGTGATTTACCTACGATTTTTCTTTTTCTTTGCATTCGATTTATTTGCCATTATAAGAATATTTGACAAAGGGGTGAGGGTGGTTGGATTTGTATTGGAAGGCACCGAATAAAAATTAGTTCGTACACCCAAGATTGCAGACAAGCTTCTAGCTTTGTAAATCTTGGTCGTGTATCTTTTTTATTTATTTTTTTTTCGCTCTTAAATCGTTTTTCCTTTTTTTGTGGATAGTTTAGCAAATTCTACAAGTTCATAAGAGACCCCTCTAATATATTTATTAAATTAGTTAAAAATATAAATGTTATTTAAAAATGTAGAAAATAAATATATTTTTTGATTTGATTTGATTTGTCAAAGTCAAATGTGACATAACTTCATTTTTTTCCGTTAAAACAAACGTCTATTTATTTTTTCTCGCTCATGCGCACTGCGCGAAATGACCCTGACGAATCTCGGCTTTACTACGTTGACATTGGTTAAATGGGCATGGCGCCATATAGTACTAATACATACCGGGTTTCCCAAAAGAACCGGAACGGCCGAATATTTCACCAACGGCTCGACATAAAGTTATGAAATTTGGTATACGGGGGTAATCAGTAGTGCCGGATCTAAAAATAATATTTGCAACGTTGTCAGATTTACAGTTTTTCCTATGGAGCCCTCAACTTAAATTTTTTAAATGTAATGCTATGTTTATTTTTAGCGCATTCGATTTGTCGTGTTCAAATTACTATGATCGTATAATATCAAATTTTAATTCCCCTAATTTTTGTTAATATTGCAATTCATCATTTCGTTAAAAAATATCATAAAATTTCATTATCTCATTAATCATGAGGTATAAATTAACAAGTGGCCTTTGGAAATAGATAAACAACTTTTATTTTTATTTTTGTCAACCATCCGTCATTATTGTGAAAGTTACTTGAGTTATTATTAAGGTAAAATGGTTTTCCTGTTAAGTGAAACTGAACGGATTGAAATATTAATCTATCGTGGTTACGGCGATAAAATGAGAAGCTATCAAGAAGTTTGTGAATTATTCAATGCTGTACACCTAGAGAAGCAAATTAAAAAATCTACAGTTTGTCGAACAATAAAAAGATACCAACAAACAGGGAATGTTAAGCCTATTCCAAAAACTGGTCGACCTAAAACGGCCACTACAGATGACAATAAGTTGAATATCCTATTATCTGTAGAAGAGAATCCTAAAATGTCTATAACAGAACGAAAACAAAATTTACCGGAAGATGTAAGTACATCTTCAATTCACAGGATTTTAAAGGAAGAAAATATTAAGCCTTATAAATTAATGTACACTCAAGAACTTTTGGAAGATGATCCTGACCGCCGTATCGAGTTTTCTGAAGTCATAATGAATAAAATTAACGATTATCCAGATTTTAAGAACAAAATTTTATTTAGTGATGAATCGACTTTTTGTTTAAATGGGCAGGTAAACAGGCACAATTGTAGATTTTGGAGTAGAACTAACCCTCACTGGATGGAAGAATTACATACACAGTATCCGCAGAAAATTAACGTTTGGGCAGGGATTCTTAACAACACAATTATTGGACCTTTTTTTATCGATGGAAACCTGACGAGTCAAAAATACTTACAACTTCTGAGAAGAAATGTGGTTCCTAAATTGCAAGAGTTGAACGTTGACATCCATGAAATATGGTTTCAACAAGATGGGGCACCTCCCCATTTTGCACGAGAAGTTCGACAATATTTGGACGAGGTATTCACAGAAAAGTGGATTGGACGAAGAGGAACGATAGAATGGCCAGCACGCTCCCCGGATATGACCCCTATGGATTTTTTTTATTGGGGACATCTAAAAAATAGGGTGTACAAAAATAGACCACTAACTTTAGATCATCTGAGGGAAACAATTCTATACGAATCGACTCTTATAACACCAGAAGTGTTAAATAATACTATAGGTGAATTTTATGACAGGCTTGGTTATTGTTTGGCAAATAATGGCCAACATTTTGAACACTTAATACGTTAAGTCTTTTATTTTCTCATTTAATTTAGACCTGTTAATGTTTGTCATTGGATTATTTAATCATATTTATGTAGTTTATCAGTTACCGTAATAAAAAGGATTATTTGTACTACCTACGTAGTTTTGTATTGTTTTCTTTTTTTTATTAGTTTAAGTTAAAAAAATTTAATTTTATGGAATCAAACAAAATACACAATATTTAAAAGGAAATAAATAAATAGGAAGATTTCGTGGAACCAACATGTAGATTTGACAACGTTGTGAATGGTATTTTTAGATCAGACTTGCGAAAAAATTTCTATTAATTAATTTCCATTGTCATATCGCCACGATTTCTCGAGATAATGAAATTTTATGATATTTTTTAACGAAATGATGAATTGCAATATTAACAAAAATTAGGGGAATTAAAATTTGATATTATACGATCATAGTAATTTGAACACGACAAATCGAATGCGCTAAAAATAAACATAGCATTACATTTAAAAAATTTAAGTTGAGGGCTCCATAGGAAAAACTGTAAATCTGACAACGTTGCAAATATTATTTTTAGATCCGGCACTACTGATTACCCCCGTATACCAAATTTCATAACTTTATGTCGAGCCGTTGGTGAAATATTCGGCCGTTCCGGTTCTTTTGGGAAACCCTGTATATGTATGTATGTATATTGGAAAATGATAGGTTGTAGTCACTGACATTAATGTTGTTATGTCAGTGGTTGTAATAAACTCCAATTGCAGTATTTGTAAACAACCAAGTCAATCAACCAAATTGTTAAAAATCAGATATGGCTCTGTGACGAAGTCACTTTACAACCAGTTAAATTCGCGTATAAATAATTAAGTTACGCGTAGTGTAAATTAATTGAGCTAGCAAGTCAGCTAATTACTCTCCCAGACCGTGCAAAAATGACGTAGGCAGCAAACCACTATGCGCCTACGCGCAGCCAACCGCAGGCTTCTTTTCCCCGGAGTAGGATATTACTAGTGGGGGAATCGAAGCCCAGCTCGAACTCAAGGAGAGAATCAAGAAAGAGATTTGTCGCTTGACCTCCAGCCAGAACAGTCAGCCAGAGAGACCGAACAAGTAAGTAGCCCTGCCTGAGTGTCTTGGGAGTAGCAATTGTATTAAGAGCCGAGACCGATAATAAAAAGGGGACATACAGGGTGATGTGTTTTGACGCGGACCCTGTGTTAACCTACAAATAAATTATCCGTCCCGGACAATATGGGTGCGTGTTGAATGAGTGAAACCGCCGACGAAGGGAGACCTACAGGGTGATGTGTTCTGACGCGGACCCTGTAACAACCCAATAACGTTGTGTTTTTCCCAAAGAAAACTCTTTTGGAAAAACCGGCGAGTGCATGAAAGAGGCATGACAGAGTCTAGTGACAAAGGGGACCTACCGGGTGATGTGTTCTGACGCGGACCCGGTAACAACCTAAGTAGGTTTCGCGAATAAAGCACCCGGCATTCTTCGCAAAACTAGGACTGACAATGTACGAACCGACCGAATGAATGTGTTAAAGACCGAAGATACTCCCACGGCAGCCACCAGGTTTTCTTTTGTTAAAATTGCTTACTTGCACTTACCGCTTGCTTGCTTACCGCTGTAGAGTGACCGCTGGAGCTGTTTCTTTTTACCGTATTGCTTTACCCGCTGTAAATCATAATCCGCACTTTCCAACCGCTTTCTGCTTAACTTAAAAAACCCGCTTCTCTGGCCAAATTACTTTTGCTTCGTCGCATGCCGCCCCGGTGCTCCGCACCCCCTAACTCCGCAATTTACCACCGTTCATAATATATTAGTATGCTTTCCCGTATAAATTAACGATAGGAAAAATTAATATTAAGGCTGTTCATATCACCTCTGCCCGTTATTTCTTTTCTTTTTATACTTAAAAGAAGTATTTAATCCCGTACAATTAGAGATAGGAAAAATTAGTATTAAGGCTGTTCATATCACCTCTACCCGTTATTTCTTTTCTGTTTTATATTAATAGAAGTATTTAACTGAAACTTACTACTTAATTATGACCATGTATTGTTGAACCACTTCGTTCCCCCTTTTAATTTGTTTTAGTTTGTTTATTTAGGTACATCCTAAAAAACATAATTCTTAATTATATGGTTGCTGAAGATGACTTTGACTAAAGTCGAAACTAGTACAACCTAAAGTCACATTAAATTATGTACACTCTTTAATCCTTTTTTCACCCTAAAGGGACAAATATATTTTAGTTTGGTGGTATAGACAGACCTTGTTTTCTTTAATAATCTCGCCACAGAAAATGGACTACTTCTTGAATCTTGAAACTTACTTGTTTTATTCCGAACGGAACGTTTCGGAATCATCCAAAATTAGGGAACCCGACTGCACATGCGCAAATACGACCCCTGGCATTATTTTCTCCTCTGTCTAAAAGCTACCCGTAGGTCAAGGTGATTCTCTGTTACACCCCGAACAACAGAGCGGCGCTCGAGAAACCCGCTAAATCCCGTTGTTAGGCCCGAAAAATGACGCCTGACTAGAGGATATAAAACACCCCGTAGAAAGAGCGTTACAGCTCGAAATTAAAGACTTCGTTAACGCAGGTGAGTATTGGGCTCTTTTTTGCTTTTGTAATTTCAAGTTTCTCCAATAAATCCAACTTCTTACCTTTTTGGCATTCATGTAAAATTTGTGCATTTTTAAATGGGGAGAATTGGTGGCCTGATTCTAAAAAGTGGTTTGCGAAGGCTGATTGTGTGTTGCATAATAATATGTCGCCGGTGTTACGAAATTTTCGAACCAAACTCAAATGCTCTTGGATTAGATGGACTCTGGCATTCATCACACTGAAGGGAGTAAACTTCTGACTTCGAAAAGTATTCCGCCTGGTCCTTGATTTTGACGAGGTGTTGCTTGCTGTTTTAAAGACTAATGAAACGTCAAAGGGCTTGAAAAACTTAACCATTTGAAGAGATACATCACCAAAATATGTCAGTGATTTATAATATGTATTTTTATTTTCTTGTACTTTTGAATGTATCATATTGTATGATAACCTGTTCACGAATTTGTAATAAATTTTATTGATTGAACTCCACGAAAATCCGTTGATTATTGCTATTTGTTTAATTATATTGATTTCCTTATTAAATGCACTTCTGGATGATGGCAACTTGAGTAGTCTGTAGAAAAATGAATTAAAACTTGCGAACCTGTGTGAATATGGTGAGTTGGATATTGAATTACGTTATCTGTTGTTGATGATGATGCTAGAAATGGCGAAACATGTAGCCTGCTAAGGTAGTGAATAAAAATTTTATATTGAGACCGCGACTATACGTTACAATTTCCCTAGTTTTAACAAAGTATACCTGTTTTCACTTGTTTCAGATTCGTCCTCCTTGATGTCTAGTTCTTCGTTTTTAACTTTCCATTCCTCATACATCTGGTCAGTTCCTGCTTCGCCCTCTTCAACTTTGACCTCTGCTTCTGTTTGGTCAGGAAATATTTGTTTGCCCCTGTAAAACATAAAATTATCGTTTTTTAGGCGGGACAGAACAAAAATTGTTGTGACATGAGGTGCATCGATGTTCGAGTTCAATCCTCTAATACAGAGTGTTACTTAATGTTATGCACTTGTTTTAATGGGCGATTCCTGGACCACGGCCAGAAAATTTTGATAATGGCTTACTATTTATACAGGGTCGTTGGTATGTATGGAAACGGTCGATTAATTCTTAAAGTACAACAGCTAGCAAAAAATATTTAAGACAAAAGGTTTAGGGTTTTTTATAGCCTATTAGAATTTTAAAAAGTTAAGTATACAGGATGAGTCAGAAAGCCGTAGAGAAATAAAGTTACTTTTTTTTCAATGGAATACCCTATGGGTATCTTCGAATATTTTTGTTGAATAAAATTACAATTATGTTTTATTAAGTGCATTATAAGTCTAAACCCAATAGTTTCCGAGAAATTCAGTTTTGAAAAATGACATTTTTGAATTTTGACAGCTTCTAGCTTTCTAACGGTACGTCTTAGAGTAAAACGGCTTACATGTCCCTATCTTAATTTTTAACTCTCTTTCTAAAAGTTTCAACTTCCGGTTAAACCGGATGTAGCTCAAAAGCCAGAAATATAGTACTTCCGGTTTAACCGGATGTTGATATTTTCGGGAAGATAATAAAAAGTAAGATAGGGACATGTAAGCCGTTTTGCTCTATAGCGTACCGTCAGAAAGCTAGAAGCTGTCAAAGTTTAAAAATGTAATTTTTTAGAAGTCGATATCTCGGAAGCTATTAGGTTTAGACTAATAATGCACTTAATAAAAAATAATTGTAATTTTATGTAAAATCCAAAAATATTCTAAGATATAGGTTGTTTTATTAAAAAAAAAGGTAACTTTATTCCTCTACGGCTTTCTGACTCATCCTGTGTACTTATCTTTTTTTAAATCTAATGGGCTTTACAAAACCATAAAACTTTTGTCTTAAATATTTTTTGCTGGCTGTTTTACTTTAAGAAATAATCGACCGTTTCCATACATACCAACGACCCTGTATATATGAAAATTTCAAAAACTTCAGAGGTGTTTCTCTCATTTGTTGCATTCTATTTTGTGGTTAGTGTACTTTTTTAATCTGCCCTCGTCCCTCTAGACCGCCTTAACGCCCCCTATATAATATACTTTGAGACGCCCGGTATAATAGGGTACCTAAACTTAAGCAAAGTGTACCTGTTTTCACTTGTTTCTGATTCGTCCTCCTTGATGTCTAGATCTTCATTTTTAATTTTCCAATCCCAATTCATCTGACCAGTTCCTGCTTCGCCCTCTTCATTTTTGACCTCTGTTTCTGTTTGGTTAGGAAATTTTTGTTTGTCCCTGTAAAACATAAAATTATCCCTTTTTAGGAGGAACAGAAACAAAAATTGTTGTGAAGTGTGAGTACATGAGGTGCATCGATGTTCGAGCTCAATCCTCTAATACAGGGTGTTACTTAATGTTATGCACTTGTTTTAACGAGCGATGCCTGGACCAAGGCCAGTGGCGTACAAGAAAATTTTGATAATGGCTTACTAACGTTGTAGACAGTTGGACAACTCTATAGTCAGGAAAATGTTTAATAAACTGAAATATGAGCGGCAGCAACTTTAACAAACCCACACTAAAGGAAAGACGAGAATAAAGGGATATGATAGAAGTATATCAAATATATCAAATTTGAGCTTACCCTACTTCATGCCGGCCAGATCAGGAAGTTAAGCAGGAAACTGAGGAAGGAAAGATGTACCCTACTATTACGAAAAAACTTCATAACCAACAGAGCTGTATACAAATGGAATATAGCTTACAAGAAGAAACAGTTTATAGGTACCTACTGGTCCTAATATCAACGCTATTCAGAACAGACTAGACCGAGAAAATTCCAGATACAACAACCAGTTAATACATTACCTGACCCAGATTGCAAACCTGAACGAAGACTAAAAGCAATGAACTTATCGGGTTCGCACGCCTTTATTGCGTAATAATAATAATAATAAAGTTTTGCTTCACTTGCCTACCCTAAAAACCTATTATTAACTCATGCGTGTCGTTTATTTCTAAATTTGGTTCAAAATCAAAATCTATGTGACTGGTGAAAATGGATAGTCTGTTCGGTCAATAATTTTTGGCAGAATTGCTTTATAAGTCTCACAATTTTGGAACTCATTGGCACAATGGTTTTCTGTTCTTCTTTTGCTCAAGTATGTGTTTGCTGACATACAGTTTGGACACTGTTTACTTTCAGGTTTGTTGCATTGAAGTGTTGAGTGTTCCTCCGAGCATCTTAAACACTTTGACACATTTCTACATTTTTTAGTGCTATGGTTAAAAAGGCCAGTTTTGACACTGCGATATGTTATACTCATCAAAAACTCTGCACCGCTGCCATCCTACGTACACTTTTTATCACTCATAATTTGTACATAATATGTCTCTTTACTCAATTGTAATATTGCTGTTTTGGTTTGATTTCTTGATGTGTATACAGGGTCGTTGGTATGTATGGAAACGGTCGATTAATTCTTAAAGTAAAATAGCTAGCAAAAAATACTTAAGACAAAAGTTCTAGGGTTTTTTTGAAGTCTGTCAGAATTAAAAAAAAAATAAATATACAGGATGAGTCGAAGAAATAATCGACCGTTTCCATACATACCAACGACCCTGTATATAGTTCACCTCCTGTTCACTTCTTAGATTATTCTTATTTACAATATCTTTCTTGATTTTTTCGTAATCTGTACAGTCTGATTCTATGCATACCACTTTTATCAAAGGATTCTTTTTTCTTTCAATATTTACGACATCTCTTGCTATACTCTGTGATAGATGTTGAATGTGTTCTAGATTTTCCTCTGTATTGCACCGAATAATAATCTTATCCTTTGTATTTGTTAAGGTAAGATCAATTGGTATGGTTGTTTTGCTTGTTAAGATGTTTTTTATTTCCTGTATAAGTACTTGGGCATGATACTTATCAAAATTGGATATAGTCAATGTCGGATAAATCTTTTGCTCTCTTATGTATTTTGTAGTATGATTAATAACTTTGGCGTAGGTTTGTATTTTATTCTTGTTATCCTGTAGTATTTCGTTTTGTAGTGCATTTGTATTTTTCAGTTCAGCATTAAGTTCCTTTAGGGTATTGTTTTGGTCTTGCAGGTTTTTATTTTGTTCTTCTAGTCCCTTGGTTCTTTCCTTCATAATTAGTTTTTCTGTTTTTATTTCATGTATACGTTTGTCTTCTTCCTGGTCTTGTAGATTTTTAAGTTTGTTGCTGATGGTATCAGATTTGTTTTTGCATTCAATACATAATTTGTTTAGCTTTGTGCATTTATCGCGTAGGTATGCGATTGTGATTCGTAGGTTTTCGTTAGTATTTACCTGTGCATTTTCTTTTTGTCTTTTAATATTAGGCCTTTATGGTCTTCAGTCTTCACAGATAACCAAAGTTTTCGTTAAATAAATTGCACCATTTTTGATTTTACGTTCGTACGAAGTCGCTTCATGGAAACCATCGACTTAACACGTGTTAAGTCGATGATGGAAACCACCATCACAAATGATACAGATAACCGTTCTTAAGGCATCTCTAGAATGACATTTGTAAACAATATCAGGGGGTACTTTATCGTCTTTCGGGTTTGGTTGACTACTCATTTTCAGGCAAAAATAACAAATATTCAATACATTTTGTGCGATACACGTGACACTTCGTAATTCCGGCCTAGTTTGCTGGCATCGTAGGTGCGAAACACAACCACAAAAAACTTTTACAAACTTAAAACTTTAACAATGCAGTTTGTGTATTGAAATACACGTCAACAGAGTTTTTGTCCATTTGTACCCGATATTTTTGGTGATAGTAAAAAGCACAATTTCTCGTTCTACTCGACTTCACTAATTCTGCGAAAACGGGATTCAAGTTGTCGATTTAAACTACCATTCTTTGTCAACTGAGACGGAACGCGATAACACGATGTTCGCTCTTTGTAGCGTACGTTAATCTTGGTCCAAGTCATTTATACATTGTCTTACTTTGTTTTATTTAATTTCATATTTTATTTCCTATATTCCTTATCCTAGTTATTAGTTAGACGTATCTATAAAAGTGTATACTTTTGAGAGATAAATATCGAATAATAAATAAAAATAAATAAATCAATTGTGGAAGTTTGCGCAGATCATCGATATACAAAAACCAGAAAAACGGGCAATGATTTAAAATCTTACCGGTCTACTAACTTGCTTCCAATAGCGTCTGAAATACTGAAGAAACTACCGCTTTAGGATTAATATCAATAGAAAAGGAATTAATTCAAGACTCGTCTCGACAAAAAAGTTTTTATGATGACGTCATAGATGAGTTTGCAAAACGCAACAGGAGACTGACACTTATTTTAAGTATGGTAAAGTTTTCTTCGTAATAATATCACATAAGTGCTTTTACATGTCAAGTAAAAAGAGTGAATACAAATCACAGGCATAAAACCAATAAAAATAGCACTAAAAATAGAATAACATTTCAAAAGTAACACATTAAAATATAATAATTCAGTAAGTCTAAAATTTAAGAGGCCATATCACAAAGTCATATCACTAAAATTATTTTTCAAGTATTCATTAGTTGAGTAGAATGCTTTAGAGATTAAATATTTTTTTATTATTAGTTTAAAGTTCTTCAATTCCAACCACCTAAAGGCATTAAAAAATGCTACACACATGTACCCAGTACTGTCTCTGGCTCTCGAGAGTCTGTGAAAAAGCGCAACAACATTTTTAATGGTTCCGAGTGGAGTAACTATGGATATTTTCATGCGTTGCAAAGTTGTCAATGTTTGATCTGATGTAAACAAAGCACTGACATATGTAAACACACGAAAAAATTAGAATCCTCAGCCACACAAAGCAATAACGGCAGCAGTTCTTATAACCGATACCCATCCTTCAGAACCCTTATACACCTGGGTTGGACTCCAAAGATCCTTGATGCATGGGCAGAGTGATCCTAGCTTAAGACTGCATAGGACATAGTGGAACTGAAATACCCATTAAAAGGAAATGGCGCGTAACACTTCTCGACAGGCTACGTATGAGAAAAGTCATTCTAGATAGCTTCTTACTGAGCTGCGCTACATGCCCACTTCCATGAGAGTTTAGGATCCAGAAATATTCCCAAGAACTTCACCAGACCGTCATGATGGTTGTCTCCAACCACACCTCGCAGAGTAAAATTAAGAGTTTGAGTTTTGGTGTTTTTTAAACTTAATTTATTTGCCAGGAACCTTTCCTGCAGACCACTCTGGACATCATCCGCAAATCCCGCCACTGCTTGGAAATGGTGATACTTAAAATCGAACATTCTATCAGTAATGTTAAGGTACAATCTATTATTCAACCTTATGCTACGTTTTCGAATGTCATCTCAGATATAAACACATTAGCGAAAGACCTCACTCTTAATGACTTTGTTATAGTGATTGCAGGTTTTAATGATTTCAGAAATAAAAAATACCCCTCATTCAAAGAGATAAACAGTAAAGTAAAATACCTTGGACATACAAATGTAGTCTTGGTGTCTGTGCCATATTATGGGACTAACAGTAGTTTAAGTAGGGCAGTGTATAAGTTTAACAGTAGGGTGTATAATTATGCGGTAAAACTTAATCAATGTGTTCAGGGAAATGTTTCATATATTGACTATAATGATGAAAGTGGTTTTCCAGTTACTAAAAATAATCTATCCAGGCGTATATCAGAAGTAATAACTAAGAAATCTATTAGTAATAACTTGGTCTTTATAAATGTCTCTGAGTGTGATGTAATGACCCAACAAATACATATAACTCGGACATGTGTGCACATGAAATTAATCAGAGTACTGAACCAGTTAATTTGAGGGAGCATGATATTAATAATTATAATGCTATGGTCAATCCCAATCAGTCACCTTTAAATACTAACAACAAAAGTGAAAATTTTACAGTCCCCGAAAACACTACAGACATAACTTAACTAATATTTATGTTACCTATCAGAATTGCAGGGAATCAAAACTAAGCTCACGGAGTTAAAATGTAGTATATTGAACAATGATAGTGACGTAATAGCACTAACAGAAACGTGGTTAAATGACTCAGTTTTGACTTATGAATTCTGTAATAATAGGATAGTTATAAGAAAGGATAGAAATAGAATGATAACAGGTAAAAAACAGGGTGGGGGGGGGGGGGTATTGTCAATAAAAAGGCACTTTAATATTGTGGAATGTGATATTTTTCCGGAAGACTTGGAAGCATTGTGTGTGAGAATGTCTTTAAATAATAACAAATATCTGTATATTGTCGTTGTCTATATTGTGCCAAGTGCAAGTTATATAATACATTTTATAATAGTATCGAGACAAACCTTCAGGATAAGGAGATTATAATATTAGGAGATTTTAACATTCCTGACTATGTAAATGATGTACCATCTAATGTGATGTTAGATTTTAAAAATTTTTTAGCCTTTACTAATATGACACAGGAGAACCAAATAAAGAATTGTAATGGTGTGATATTGGATTTTGTTGTGGTCAGTAGCTTTATCAATAATGTTCGGGTAATGACTGATGATGATCCATTGGTGCCAGTGGATCAGCATCATCCAGGGTTAGTTATATCTTGCTGTACTGGGGAGATGAATGGAGAATGTGAACAGATGGCTAATACTAAATTCAATTTCAGGAAAGCAGATTTTTTAAAGTTGTATAGTATGATTGAAATATATGATTGGAGAGTGTTTGAAAAATTTAATGATGTGAATGCAGCTGTCAATCACTTTTATGTGGTACTCAATGATGTAATTAGAGAATGTGTGCCATTGTCCACCCAAGTCGGTAGAGTGTTTCCTGTATGGTTCAATGGTGAAATTATAAGGTTGACAAAGAAAAAAGAACACTATCATAGAAAGTACAAAAAAGAAAAGTCAGAATTTTGGTACAATAAATATAAAGAAATGAGAAAAAATATTAAAAATAAAATTAAAATTGCGCATAGTGACTATCTGCATCGGGTTCAAATAAGTTTGAGCGAGAATCCTGAATACTTCTGGACATATATAAAAGGTCTGAAACGAAACCCTGATATTCCAGGGGAATTAAAATTTAATGATGTTGCATACAGAGGTACTCAGAATGTTGTTGATTGCTTTGCAATGTTTTTCCAATCCGTCTTCTCTCCAGCGGAAGAATGTGATGATGTTGGGAGTGCCAATAAGGATTGTCTTTGTTATAATAATATACCCATTGATTCAGGGGAAGTTGTTGAAGCAATAAGAAAGCTAAAAGGGAATAGGGCGATAGGACCGGATGGATTGCCGGGCTATGTGATAAAAGGATGCGGTGATAACTTGGCGATGGCTTTGGTATCCATATTTAACCTTAGCTTAAGAACTTCTGTCTATCCAGATGTCTGGCGTGTTACTAAGGTTATCCCAGTATTTAAGGGTGGCTCTAGGCATGAGATTACTAACTATCGACCTATAACAATTATGAATGCTCTTTCAAAAATCTTTGAGATAGTTATATTTAAAAGAATTTACAATGAAGTTAAAATTAACATTTCGTCTTGTCAGCATGGCTTTCTGCCTAAGAGATCGACTTTATCTAGTTTGCTATCTTTTACTCAATACGTTCATGAAGCCCTACATAGTAAATTACAGGTTGATGTTATTTACACGGACATGGAAAAGGTTTTAAATTAAATATAAAAAAATGTTCAAGTATGACTTACAGACTGAAAAATATTCCGATAAAGTACAACTACGCAGTAAATGGTAAGAAGTTAGAGAGAACCTCACAACAACGTGATCTGGGGGTAATGTTTGATAAAACCTTATGTTTTAATGGCCATATGTCTGAAATAATTGCTGCTGCTTTCAAGGTGGTGGGGTTTATCCATATATGTATTAGTACTATATGGCTATTACCCTGAAAATCTTGAAGCAACAACAGAGATAGCAGATCCAGGGTCATTTCGACTTGTGCGCATGCGCCGTCAGGGTATTGCCAAATATGCTTTTATTTCTTTAGAATAGGGCAGAAGAGTGAGTCTTAGAAAATTAGAGAAATGATAAAATTACCAAAAATCTTGCTAAAGAATTGCAAAATAAGCATTAAGTCCGTACTTCCAAGTGTTTTCAAATTATTTGTTTCCATTTCTAAACTAAAACGCGTCAAATAACAATTTCATATGACTAGAGGGTGACAACGTCTCATTTTTGCTCGACATAACCTCGAAATCTTTAGCAAATGTTAATTTGGTTGACAGCTCGATTCAGCGAGTAGATTTGTTATTATTAACGGCTTTCGTGTACTGTTTATCTTTACTTTTCTGCAAATTCTGATTGTGTGTGTGAACTGTGACCATTTTGTGACGATGCCGAGGCAAAACGGAATATTTTACATTATTTTAAACAGGCGTAGAAGCTTGAACAAAGATTTATCGTTCTACAGGTATGTACCCAGATCGAATGTTTCTTTCTAATGGGTGGGCCATATATATGTTGAATTATAAATTAGCAATGAGAACAAGAAAAATTGAATTTGTTATTATTATTTTTATTTCATGTGATACAACGTTTATTCCGATTAAGTATGGAAAATGATTTCATTCAAGTGGCCACCTCGGCTGGCTCGGCAGTAGCCCATCCTGGAACACCAACTTTCGAGCACATTATTAACAGTTTGCTGCTCTATTTGAGCGATTTGAGCTTGAATGTTTTGTTTCAAGTGGTCAATTGTTTGAGGATTATCCGCATAAACTTTATCCTTTAATGCGCCCCAAAGAAAGTAGTCGAGTGGTGTTATATCACAGCCCCGAGGTGGCCAATTGACATCTCCGAAACGACTAATTACACGATTGTTAAATTTTGTGCGCAAAAGGTTGATGCTGGCCGCGGCGGTGGGGCAAGTTGCCCCATTCAGTTGAAACCAGACTTCATCGAGATTGATATCTTCCAATTCCTGCCACAAAAAGTCATTTATCATATTTTGATAGCGGTCACCATTGACCGTAACGACCCGACCAACCTCATTCTGAAAAAAAAAGGGTCCAATCACGCCACCACTCCAAAATCCACACCACATGGATCTGGATGCATGGACTTCTCTATGACGACGTGTGGATTTTTCGTGCCCCAAATCCTACAGTTTTGCTTGTTGACGTACCTGCCAAGGTGAAAATGCGCCTCATCCGAAAAGATTATTTTTCTTGCAAAATCAGGATCAATTGTTCAACGTGTTTAAAGCCCATTCAGCGAAGCGAAAACGTTGTTGATGATTAACTTGCTTCAACTCTTGAACGAGCTGGACTTTGTACGCATACATACCAAGATCTTTGTGCAGAATCCTCCTCAAAGTGGTACGGCGAATGTCGAGTTGTTGACTTCTGCGCCGAGTTTATGTTGACGCGTTAAGACGCACACTCTCGGCCACAGCAGCGATTGCTTCAGGTGTACCCCTAGGATGAGCACGCGGAACATGTTTCACGTCCACCAGCATTCCAGTTCTGAACACTTTATCGATAATATTTTTAACTCCTTGGTTTGACGGCGCCTCATTTCTTCCAAATTTTCTACGCAAATTTCGTGCCGTCTCGGCAACCACAGAGCCACACTCAAAGTAAGTTTTCAGTATTTCTAAACGTTGATCCAAATTAAACCGATACATATTCTGTCAGCGGAAGTTTCAAACTAAACAACTGTCAACAATTCATAGCGCTCAAGTCGACAGCGTCATTAATAACACGTAGTTTAAAATTCAACATATAGATGGCCCACCCAGTATTAACTTACTTACGTTAATTTCGTGAGGGAACAATAACGAGGTAGTCCATTTCCTAAATATTATAATTTCCTTTGCTGCTGTTGATATATTAGGTTATTAGGTACCTACCTATTTTTACCGAAAATTGCATGTACTCCAAAAAGTCCTATTAAAACCTATTATTTTACCTGTTGAACTCTAAAAATGAATGTAAAATATCTAATAAAGTTTTATTGATATATTTAATAAAGTCAAATGTGATAACCTCATTTTTTTCCCGTCAAAACAAACGTCATCTCGCGCATGCGCACTGCGCGAAATGACCCTGGCGGGACAAGGAACCTCGGCTTCACTTCGTTTACATTGGTTAAATGGGCAAGGCGCCATATAGTACTAATACATATATGGGTTTATCATTCGCTCTACTAAGCATTTTGGTGTGGATGTGTGTCTGCGACTTTTTGACTCCTTGGTATTGCCAAAACTTGAATATTGCTGTGTAATATGTTCTCCTCAGTATATAATTTGGTCCAAGTCTATCGAGAGGGTCCAATGTAAATTTTTAAAATATAGGTATGTATCTTAAAAAGTTTGGGTATTATCCGCCGATAGGGGATATGATCACAATGAATTGCTTCGTATTTTTAATAGAGTATCTTTAGAGAAGAGGAGAATTAAAGTATGTATGTTAGCATTGTATAAAATATTAAAGGATGGTATGGATAACCCTGATATTTTGGCCCAACTCCCATTTGCTGTGAATGGTGTAAATACACGTAACCGAACAGTGTTTTATTTGGAGCGTCCGCGCACGAATTTGTATAAAAACTCTCCTGTATTTCGTATGTGTGACTTGTTTAATAAATTCTGTTCTGATATAGACATAGCTATGATTACTGCTAGACAATTTTAAAACCATATCGATGGTGAATTATTATTATATAATACTTAGTTTGGTATAAGAAATATATCGGTACATAGATTTATACTGTTTGTAGTCGTAAGTTAAGTGTATCTGTTATTGGTAGTAAAATACTGTAGATGCATTTATGAATAAATAAATAATAATAATAAATAATAGCTCAATGTGTCATCCGCAAAAAGGCCCAGCTTAATAGAAAGAGCTATATTGATCTGAGGATTTTTTAGATCGTTTATGTAAATTATAAACAGCACGGGCCCCAGTACAGATTCCTCGGGAACCCCGTGTACTGCACTGATTCTCGAAGAGACATTCCTGTTGTAACTGACATACTGGCATCTATCGGAAAGGTATGACCTGATTAATACTTGACCTTTACTGCCAAAATTGTAATGGGCAAGCTTTGATATAAGAATGAAGGATGTCATGTGAAACACAATCGCCTTGGTAAGGTCATAAAAAGAAGAATGTGTATCGAGGCAATAAAAAAAATTACCCTAAGTATGGTAGGTACCTATATACCTACATATATGATGTCCTATTTCGCCTTTTTTGAACACACCCCTCCCTTTCCCGCAAATCGTTTTTTTTTTTTTAATCTGGGGCGGTATTTTACTTTCCCTCCCTTCATGAGTGTCTAGACACGCCACTGCTGTATAGTATAGGCAAAGTATAAATACCTGGTTTCATTTGATTCCAAACTTTCCTCCTTTATATCCAATTCTTCGTTTTTTATTTGTTGATCTTCAAAGTTCACGTTGTACATTTCTTCAGATTTATTTACTTGTTCAGTCTTAATTTCGACCATTTGTTCTGTTTGGTCAGATAATATTTGTTTCGGCCTACAAAATATAAAAAGATCCTATTAGGTATAGGCAGAAAAAGAACTAGTACAATTTACTTCCCTGCATGACCTAAAGACAATGCTAAATATCCTTGCTTGATCATATAATATTTTATAAATGAAGTAGGGCAATAAAAATGATGGAATAGGGATAGAGTAAACAGATGAGAGTTGTTCCATGTGACTACATCTTGTGGCGATCACATGCATCAACCCAACCAGGACAGAAATTTAGAAAAAGTATTTTTGGAAATAAATTGTGTCTCCGTAAAATTTTGTTAAATGCACTGTTTCATTTACCACCGTGTATGTTAAATTAGAATTCATACAAACCAAAACTAATGAATTAATGAAAGAAATTTAATTTGGATCAAAATAGCAATGGGTGTTACACAATTGTTCCTGAAAATAAACCCTGGTAAAATCACTTGACTACATTAAATACACTTTACTTACAAATCATTATCAACTTCCAAGTCTTCTTTTGAGATTAAGCTCGAGATTAAGTATATTATGACGATTTTTATTTTTAATGCCTAAAACTAACAAATTGATGTTTTTGGCTTCTCACAGATTTCATTTTAATAATTTTCCACAATTTATATGATTTTACCGTTACATAAATAATGTTTTAGAAAAATAATAACATATAAGCCGATGTTTTGCATCTTAATAAACAATAGATAATATTAATGAAGCTTAATGTCTCCGTCCGCACCTGTCTCGTAGAGTACTTGTGGTATTGAAATGTCCATATAAATCGCAATTAGGTATTAGGACTGCCGCACATGTCAAAATCTACTTCCTAAACTTTTATTTTATCCATTAGTATATCATGATACCACATTTTAGCAGCGAGATTTACTGTCTTGTCAATTTATATGTGTCTCAATCTGAAAGTATCCCGTCCGCACCTCTTGGGCCCGGGTATTTATTGGGATACACTGGCAACACTGAAAATCAGTTTTACCTTGAATAATGTTGTTTCTTTTAGTGTGTGTCACATGGGTGAAACTAATATGGGGAACTTCGCAACAAGAAAACCGTTACAAAACCTAGTGGGCCACCAGTCCACCAGAGGGCTCTTCGAACGGTCACTACCATGTGCTCCTTGTCAAATCAGACTTGCATATTAATCTGTCGACTATCTCTCTCTCTCATAATATTACCTATAAAAAGAGACAGACCGTGTTAAAAACGCAATATATATTACGCCAACTAACTGAAGGGCTTTATTATCCGTTTTTTGGATAAAAGAAGAAGAAGAAGAGAAGTTCTGTCAATTTTGTAAAATGTGAACCCCGAACGAATTGTTGTTAAGAACTTGATTTTTTTTTTACTTTTTATATCATAATTACCGTTTTAATCCTTTACAGGCCGTTTTCCGAGTTTTGAAGAATTTTAGGATTGTTACGCGACTTTATATCACAGGTATTTAACCTAAATGTAAAATTTACGCCTTGAAGGTTAGGTTTGCTGAATTTTTAAATTAATTTTCTAATATTTTTAGCATACTCTTCAAAAAGGTCTACCAACCATAGTTTATAGAAGAGGTACATATCCACAGCCCAAGCGAATGCAAATAGAACTGTGTGATAAGTCATGCCGAAGGAGTTTTAATGTTCAGCCTCGTGTAAGTTTTTCATTTTGTTCTTTGCCATTTAATACTTTAAGTCTTATATTTAAGTGTATGCTCCTTATTTGCCTCTATCAGTACCTATGATGGCCTGTGTCGCCCATTCAATAACCAATATCAAGTTTTACTGTAAATATCCCGGTTGCAAGAGTGCATTTAGATCTTCATCTGACCCTAATTGTGTTCAATAACCATTTTTCTATACATTTCCCCTTACTGATGATGAAAGACTAAGAGTGTGGAAGAATAAATGTAATATTAATCCTGACATCGAGTGCAAAAACTTCAGGATTTGTAAAAATCATTTCAATGTTTGTCAATTTCAGAACTCAGTTTGAAAAAGGCTTAATTGGAATGCTGTTCTCAAACTGTCCCTTATATTATCGAATTTTTTTTCACTGCTTTCTGTTTCTCAGTACTTAATTAAAAAATTATGTTTTGTTCAGTCTGTTAGTCATTTTGGTAATAATCTTTAACATTTCTTTCTGTTGCATGGACACCTTATCAAGCCCAAATACTGTGACAATTTAACTCTGGCTGCAACATTTGACCTACACCTGGCTAAGACATCATGCATCTGGCTACGAGATTGCTATTTTGTATTAATAGTCAGTAGAGTAACTAGAAGACCTGGGCTTGATATGAAGCAAACATTTTTTTTGGGACACGCCCAAATGTCAAGAATTCACCTATTTGCCTCGAGCAAACCCTGGTTCATTAAACACTTGGAACCATTTTAGTCACGTCGCTGTTATTAGTTACATTTTTGGTTTATTTTTTACAGAATGTACCTATAAAGTATTTCTATTGTTTCAATACCAATTTTTGTCAGAATTTGTTCACATTATGTTTTATGGTAAAGTTTAAATAAATTTTAAATTTTTCTTCATAAGCTTTGTTTGTTATTTACATCGGCATTCATAAATAACAACAATATTTGGTTTTTAATGCCTTTTATTGACTTTTTGGTATAATTTGATATAAAATACATAAATTCATTAAATTCTGAAATTTAGTGAATACATGGTATTTTAGAGTGAATTAACTCAAAAAGCGATAAAACGTCTTTAAAAATCTCAAATATTGTTTGAACAGTAAACCAGTAATTTGAAAACGAGTTATTTAAACTGCCCGCCACCCGCAATAAATTTCCTACCGTAGCGCTCGGGGTGGACTGGTGGCCAACTTGAATCTTTGTTTCTCTGGTTTTCTACGTAGTTCGCATTTCTAACCTCATATCTGTTTTGTGGTGTGTGTCTAAATTATATCAGGTGAGTTTAATTTCTATACTTTTTGTAGTTTTTTTTTTTTTAAATTACAAATAATAAACTTGTGCAATTTTTCTTAAGTCCCGGTCTGCATCGTATTTATTTTGGCAGTACCAGCATTAATTAAAACCATATATTTTTTACAAAATGCAATAATGTGCCGGTAATCAAATAACCTCAAAATATTGTTCGTATTAAGGTGGATTTATAAACTATTCAGTTCAGTTACGCGCAGTTCAGTTCCGCAGCGCAGTACGCCAGAGTTCGCCCGAGGTCGCCGTAAACAAATTTGTAATTTATAAACTTAGCTGCTGTTCGCATGTCGTATTGCATTTCATTGGTTCATTTGGCCTGTCAACCACCACGTGATTCAACTTTCGCATTTCATTGGTTAAGAGTCCTGCGACAACGAACTGCAGCGTCAAAAGATAAAACTTGGCCATCTCGAGCGTAGCCGAGCGTCTCGCTGCGCGACTGGGCGTACCGCTGCGAATGAATTGAAGGTTTATAAATGGTTTGGTATGTTTTCGTTTGTTTAAAGTCGAACGACAATCAGCGAAACTGAACTGGACTGCGCGGAACTGAACTGAGCGTTGCGACAAGTTTATAAATCCCACTTTAAGCAGCGTTGCAGTGCATAAGATATTTTAAGCAGATAAATGTCCAGTCCGCACCGTCCCGTCTGCACCTTCAAACCGCTGTACGGACCGGACAATCATGGTGCAGAGTGGACATTATTTGTTTTTGCCTTTTGTTTACTATATTTTTATAGCTTAATGACGGTTTGTATTATATTCAATTAGTTTACTCCTTACATGCATCTAACATGAATATTATTAATAAAATGTAAAACACGTAATTTGATTAAAATCGGTATTTCTTTGATAATAATCAAAGACCTACTATTTAAAGTACAGACATAATATTAATAACAAAGAACGTACTTGGAAATATTCAAACACGCATTGTTTAGTCCTTATTTTGTGGCTTTCACCTTCCGTATAAAAGCCGATTTTTCAATGTTATTTAGGTATATAAAGCAATGGATGATCTAAAAAAAGAAAAGTTTATAGAGAGGCTAAGAGAAGACAAAGAAAAAGCTTGCGCATATAAAAGAGCTTAAAGAGAAGAAACAAATAAGAATACTTTCAGATGTTATCTTGACCAACATGATTTCAAGCCTAGCAATAGTAACCACACTAATAATAACGACTATGCAGATATCCAAAAGCAAAATATTTATGAAGATGTTATAAGAGTTTAGCATTATCTAAGAAGAATGCAAATCTTCTACCAAAGATTAAACTTATTATTAGCAGTACAATTGTCCAAAGAAAAACTTAATCAAAAATCCAAAACGGTAAATAATAAGAAGGTTTCTTCTAATTATAATACAGAAACATCCCGAATTCGTAGAGCAAGATTGACCGAATAACAAAAAGCTGTAATAAAAGAAAAAGACAAACTTCGAAAACGAAATGTCAGGGCTGAAAAGAAAATTCTTAAAATTGGTGATATGTCGATAAAACAGAAAAAAAGTCAAAGACTAATTTGGAGGGAAACAAAAAGAAATTATAGAATAAAGAAAAGAAGTTTAAATGTTGCCTTAAATACAACTCCTGATAACAAATACTGATTTAGACAATGACAATGAAGAATTTGTGAAAACCTGCGCATACCCAATATAAATGTGAATACCAACCAAAATAAACCAGAGATAAATGTAAGCCAGGAACAACCAACCCCGCCTAACTCTTCAGTATGTACGCGAGGTAGTACTATATTATACTCCTCCAACAATAATATTTTGTACACCTAGTACATCTCAAACCACTGGTGCAGACAGTACAGTGACTAAAGAAATATTAAAAAGTAAAACGACCTATCAAAAAGTTTTTGCTCGTAAACGGAAACTCAATAAACGAAAGGACAACTCTTTTTATTTTTCTCGAGAAATAGAAAAATTGAAACAAGAATTGAGCAACAGCGAGAAACAAATAGAAGAATTAAAAAGAGAAACACTTAAATATAAAAAACGACTTCAGAGACAAGAAAAGAAATTACTTTCACCTAAACATAAAATTAATCAAAATCATGAAACAGGCACAACACAAGATAAAGTTGAAAATCCAGTACCTACAAACGAATCTTCCGAGGAATCTTCTAATACTAAAATTAACTTACTTTTAAATGATAGACCCATACCCAACGACATACAAAAATAATTAGTTTTTGGGGCAGCTCTAAAGGAGCAAATTGTTACAAACTTTAGTAAGATAGATAAAAAGATGAAACAAGTGGCTAGAAATTTGCTGTCTGGGAACCTATTAAAAAAGTATAGACTTCACAGGAAAATTAGAGAAATAATACCATACAGAGAGAATAGGAAGTTTACCAAAGGTGCCAAGAATCTAAAACGAAGAAGAGTTCAAGAGCTATTTTTGATACCTGAGGAAAGCAAGATCGATAGCCTTCTAAATGATTATTAGAGATTATATACTTACCTACGATTTTTATTATTTTAATAGTGTGTTCATGTTCAATAATAAGTAATAAACTCCCAATTTCTTGCAAAATAAAACTTTAATTTATCCGGTCCGCACAAAAATGTCAAGTCCGCACCCACTCTATTACGGCCTATATCTCTCAAAGGATCAGCTGATAACAAAGAGTTGCCCGGGAGTCAATAATATAACCTACATGATCCCGCATAATCTAGCATTAGCAATTTTAAGTAAATACCTCTGCCCGCTACGGTTTGACAGAATGGCTTTTGTCCGATGAAGCATATTTCCTATATTAAAACATAGCATTATTGTAAAAATTTTGTATCTTTTTGTAAGCAATTCTATTTAATTTAGAAAGTTTGTAAAAAGAGCATAAATTTGCAAAGTTCTATAGCAAAAAATTAGTCTTTTTACTGAAATTTACCACTTAGGTACAATAAATACTTGTGGTGCGGACAGGACAATTTATCTTAGCCATATTGAATATCTCGTTAATAAAATTCAATGCAGGATTCATAAATTCTATATTCTAGAGAGATTTTAAGTAGTTAAATTTTAATTTATAAGTCTTGTAGAATCTTTGATTTTAATCTTGGTTGGGGGGAGGGCGCAGGTATATAAAAGAACGCTCTCTTGCCCCTTAAATATTGCACAAAAATACATTTTAAACACCATGTTTAGAACCAATGAATACGAAATACAGGCTTTAGTCGGAACATGAGTGGTTGAAGTCTGGAGTCTAGGCGAAACTTAACACAAGGGAAAGTCACAGCCAAACTATACAGAAAAAATTACAAGACTTACATGTCGACACACTCTTCCTTGATGACGGATGTGGCACCCGTAAATTTGTAAAGGCTGCCACTTGGGCTCTTACTTATATATTCTTGCTTAATGTTCGAAAAAGAAATTAAATCAGCTGTATCCTGGCCTAAAGCAGCAAGTTCTTGTGCACTCGAAAGCTCCATAGCCGAAGATATTTGAATTTCCAGTTGCTCATCTACCTGTTATTTTCCTTTCCAAAATACGGGCTTTGATCTTGATCAAGAAAAACCAAAATAAAAATTGCTGACTTCGCGCTTTTGGTTCCTTTCAACGAATATTCATAACTTTGCAAAATGAAGCTAATATGTTTACTTATTTTATAAATACCCCAATCACAGCCGGAGGAGCAGGGCTAATCAACAACAAATAAATACTAACTAGATCGCTAAGATCTAATCAAAGAAATTTCAAAAAAATTTTAAACATAACCTAACACCTCACTTAACCCACTTAACCATATTCTCTGCTTCTTCTTCTTCTATCGGTTTCATTGGACTAGGCGGCTTATTCTATCTCTCTACCCAATCTATATGTGTGATACTAAGCCTGATCTCTTGGGCGGTCGACTTGGCGGCCGTGTTGACCGTATTTCAAGTGGACGTCGAGACAGATTTATGGAGGCATCGGCGCCGATGGGTACTTATTGGTTTGGTACGGGAAGAAAGGGGCTTGGGAACAGGGGTTGCGGATTGTTTTCCAACACTTAACTTCAAAATGAATTGAAATACAATAGCTTTTAGGGATTTCTTGCCGCCAGAAATGCACTTGGTAATATGGGGCACATTCGGACATATTTCATGGGGCAGTTTCGGACTGTCCGAACCTGCCCCACGCAAATTTAATTCCGTTTTTGCTTTATTTAGTGTTGTTCTTTGTTTCAGAATGGTTAGAAAGACCTTTATTGTAGGGGAAGTATGCCTGAGACGGCATACTGGGTGAGATGGCATAGCACGCATTCTTCCTAGATTTTTAATACATTTGGCATCGCTGTAGGCTGCTTCGAGAGGAAGACACGTGACATTTTATCTGTACATGCCAAGACGCCGCTGCGCAAACGTGTTTAGTTCGAATTGATGTTTTGTTGGGTTAAGGTGCGCAGAAAATTAAATTGGCTTTCGTAGAAAGGTCTTTAATCGTCAAAGTGAAAAATCGTAAGGTACGTAACTGAATTTATTTGAATAAGTAAGTTAAGTAGCACGCTAATTTTAATGGTTGACTACTGTTGTTCTTAGAATTATTCAGGAATTTGAAAGGTGATTTTCTAATGCAAAATGGGTAAGATGGCACTGGGCAGGTCAGTCTGAAATAGCATAGTATGCCATCTCATCCTTACCTATTTTTATTCAGTTATATCTATACTTATGCGTTCTATTTTTTCCACAGATATGGGGCGCTATAAACGAAAATCATCAAGGCAATCCTGGGATGAAAATCAAATGCAGCAGGCCATATTAGCAGTCCGAGAAAAGAGAATGGGTTGGCTTTTGGCCTCGAAAACCTACAATGTTCCATTTACGACCCTTCGACGGCGTGCATCTAAGAACAATGGATGGAAAAAAGGATATATGGGCGGACATAAGGTTACCTTTAGTCAAGATTTGGAACATGAAATTGTTGAACACCTTAAGAGTTTAGAAAGCAGGTTTTTCGGTATGACAACAATTGCAGTCAGAAAATTGGCTTACGAAATAGCAGTGGCAAAAAGGATCCCTCATAGATTTTCGCATGAAACTAAAATGGCTGGTTGGGACTGGTTGAGAGGATTTAGGGAAAGAAATCCAGCCATTTCCCTTAGAGTACCTGAAGCAACGTCAGCTGCACGTGCAAGGTCCTTTAATAAACCACAAATTCGAATATATTTTGAAGCATTGACTAAAGTAATAACAGAGAACAATTTCGAACCAAACGAAATATGGAATATAGACGAATCAGGCTTATCCACTGTTCCTGCGCAAAACTGTAAGATCTTCGCTACAAAAGGAAGAAAGCAAGTTGGAGTTTTGACAAGTGCAGAACGTGGTCAACACTTAACAGTGGTCTGTTGTATGAACGCTGTCGGGACTTTCGTGCCGCCAGCATTAATATTCCCTAGGAAAAACATGAAGCAGGAACTAATGGACAATGGTCCTGTAGGAGCTGTAGGATTCACCCAAGAAAACGGATGGATGAATTCTAATGTTTTCACTCAATGGATGAAGCATTTCGTCAAATTTGTTAGGCCAACACCTGAAAAAAAAGTTTTGTTGCTTCTAGATGGACACGGAAGTCATAAAGGCCTCGAAGTTATGGAATTTGCCAAATCTAATGGTATCATATTGTTTTGTTTTCCCCCACATTGCACCCATAGGGTGCAACCACTTGACGTCAGCTTTTATGGGCCTTTAAACACTTATTACAATCAAGCACTAAACAACTGGATTAGAAGTAACCCAGGAAGAACTGTGAACCACTATCAAGTTGCTGGTTTGTTTAAAGAAGCCTACGATAAGGCTGCGACACTAAAAAATGCTCAAAGCGGTTTCTTTTCAACGGGGATTTATCCACTAAACGCAGATATATTTCCGGCTCATTTATTTGCCCCATCAGAGACCACCAATATACCTGAAGTTCCAGATGATCCGAATGTAACAACTGAACTTAACCCAAAGAGCGAGAAGAATCGGCTATTGTATACATCAGCCAATGAAACCCCGTCGTGTTCCAAAGGTATTTCTAACTCACCAACTGTAGAAATACCAGGCTCATCAAGTTCCATTACAGTAGCCGAAATATCACCTCTTCCAGTCGCTAGTCAGATTAAGCGCAAAACTAACAGAAAACCAGGGAAATATGGAATTCTTAACTCTACACCTGAGATAGAAGCCGCTAAACAGATTATTGTTGAAAACAAAGCTAAAGAACTAAAAAAATCTGCTAGAAAAATAAAGCGAAAAGTATTTATTGAAGAGAAAACGAACAGCGAATGTTCGGATGCGTCGGAGATATTTGATGACGACGATGAAGATGATGCAGCTTGTATCTACTGTAATGACCTATACTCAAGATCTCGTTTCAAAGAAAAATGGATCAAATGTCAGCTTTGTGCAAAATGGTCCCATGCCGATTGCGCTGGTATAGATAAGAAGCAAAAACAATACATTTGCGATATTTGTAGACCGTAGTTCTAATGTTTATTTTAGTATGCCATCTTATCCATATGTATCTGGGTGAGATGGCACATGTAACAGTTTTTTTAATTATTTTTTTTAGTTTTCCTAATTAATAAATGCTATATGTAATATTTTATGCCTTTCGTCTTGGTTGTAATTTTCTCCAGCTGGAAGTCTTTAAATGTCATTTATAAAAAAAGTGTGGCCCTATTAAAAAATGTATGCCATCTCAGGCATACTTCCCCTACTGTGTTAGAAAGTACAAAAAGAAGAAAAACCATCCAACCGTCTCTAAGAAGGCAATGAGGTAGGCCATAAAATGTGTGCTACAAAGGTACGATGTCCGTGAGAACAGCTGCAAGTCGGTTTAATATTCCAAAGTCCACCCTACAAGACAATGTTTCACAGACACGTCAGAAGGGAAAAAACAATATTGACGACTCCGTAAACGAAAGCGAATCAAATCATGATGATGAAAGAAGCAAACATGCCACAAGACAAGTTTTTTCTACAAAAGAAGAAACCGAATTGGAAGAATATATGAAGAACTCTTCGAAGATGTTTTATGGATTAACTTATAAGTCAGCTAGAATATTGGCCTACGAATTTGCATCTCGTCTAGGTAAAAAGTATCCAAAAACTTGGGATGAGAGTAAAATGGCAGGAGTGGAGTGGATGCGTTCGTTCATGAGTCGGCACCCTCGTCTTTCTTATCGCAAGCCAGAGAATACAAGCTTTGCACGAGCTTCATGCTTCAATCAATTAATCGTGGATCTCTTTTTTAAAAATTATTTGGAAATACAAACGAAATATCATTTTCCGCCGCATAAAATATGGAACACAGATCAAACTGGTGTAACAACCGTTCTACAGACTCCAAAAGTAATAGCTGAGACTGGCGCCAAAAGCGTAGGTCGATGTGTTTCAGGAGAAAGAGGTTCTCTGGTAACAATGTGCGGAACAATTTCGGCGTCAGGAAATACAAAGGAAAGATCAATTTATGACTGGTGCTGTGCCTGGTGCAATCGGATATGCTGAAAAGTCCGATTGGATGAGCTCAAAATTATTTATAAAACTATTAGAGCATATTCAAAAATATACTGGTGCTAGTCCGGCTAGCCAGATTCTTTTGTTAAAAGATAATCATGAGACCCATATAAGCCTTGAAGCAATTAATTACTGTCGGAAAAATGGCATTATGTTACTCTCCTTTTCTCCTCACTACACGCACAAAATGCAGCCGCTTGATAGGGGAATATAATATGGTCCCTTTAAAACTGGATGTAAAGCATCATTTAATGATTACATTTTAGAAAATCCCGGAAAGCCAATTACTATTTTTGATATTGCTAGATTAACATCGGACCCTTTTTTACAAAGTTTCACCCCAAATAATATTTTAAAGTTTCGAAAGCACCGGAATATGGCCCATTAATTCTATGATATTCAGTGATGACGATTTCATGGGAGAATATGCAACTGATCGCCCAAATCCTGAAAATAATGCTGATACTCCTGACACGTCATTGGCCGTTAATGACACATCTATTACAACATCAGTATTGAATACACCCACTGTTGACAACGAGAACGAAAGTGCGGAGAAGATGGTAAGGTTAATATTGGATGGGATCATTAAAAAAGCCACAAAGCCAAAAATCAATTTATTTCTGACCGGTATATTATTAGCTTATAACGTCTTAGTTACGCGGGAATTATAAGGGTCATAACTCCCTTGGGATATTAAGAAAAATTTGACATAAAATCAAACGATTGACATCTAATGTCAATTTGATTGTATCTATTGAAACATTTATTCCACTTTAAAAATGAACAAAATGTTACTAAAATCGGTCAGAAATAAAATTATCTATGTATCACTGGAATTATAAGGGTCTCAATTACCTCGGGCAATTGCTGTCCCTCGGGCCAAAGGCCCTCGGGACGTAAACTTTGCCCTCGGTAATTAAGACCATTATAATTCCCTAGATACATAAATAACTATTATTATCTGTTGTAAATATCAGACCCTATCCCAAAGCCCCCGCTCGTAAAACAAACAAAAAATCGCGGTTAGGCAAGTCGAGGATCTATACTTGCACGCCCAAGAAGTGCAGAATCGAAGAATTAGAAAAAATCCGTAAAGAAAAGTTGGAGAAAAAAAATACCAAAAGAAAAATATCAGATCACTCTGCGCCTATGAAAAAACCCAAATCAACTATCAAGGAAGAAAACATTGCGCAAAAAGCAAAGAAAAAGGGAAAAATTGCTTATGAAAGTTCTTCCGAATCAGACATAGAATTGCCTGGCAATTTGACAGGAGAACAAAATTTTTTGGGAAATATTTCTTCGGATTCAGAAATGGAGATGGATATTGAATTGGACTATGACGCTATCGATAAAATTTTGAACGATCAAATAATGTGACGACTATCTTTGTGAGATTTTCAACCAAAAAGAGAACACTTTACTATATTCGACAATGGAGACTATTTGGTCAATTTTTTGAGGAAGTATAAAAGTGGCTTTCACTATGGTGGGCCTAAGGATATTTCAACTATTTCCGGAAAAGATGTGGTAAGCAAATTGCCAAAACCCACAGATTTGCCAGGAACACCCAGGACAGCAGGGATTTTAAAATTTAATGTAAATATGTTTTCATGTAATGTCCAATAACATATTATATGCTGACTTGATTAATAAAATATCATTAAACTTGCAATGGTCGTCATTCATTCGCCATTTCACCTTAACCCATTAAGGCCGGAATTTTTATTTTTTTAGTTTATTAGTAAATTTTCGAGTTTTGGGTAAAATTGATGTTAAATAAAACCATTATAAAGGATTCTTTTGAAATTTTTTTATTTTGAACAAAAAAAAGGGTGTTACATATATGTACCCAACAAACATTTTGAGTTAAATTTACCTTTATTCGACCTCTAAACGGGTCAAATATTTTGCACGACCAATTATATATAGGGATAATTTACCTACATTTGTTTTCCTATTGCCCAATGTGGGGAAAAAAACTAAAGTAATTTGAAGGTCGAAAATAGGTTGATAGGGTTTTTCTGTCCAATAAGTTGAAACGAAGTAAAATAAATATAGACCTATTTTACGTCTAAATGTGGAAAGTGAGACCAACCTTTTGACCTAAATATAACCTAAATAGGAGCAATAAGACACTAGACAAAAATACAGAGAAAACATATTATATCTGGTGTTAGAAAGAAAAGACAACAACTTATGCCAACACTTCCAACAGGACAAAATAAATTATAAAATGGAGTTCGACTTAAGTAGATATTTGGAATGGCCGCTTATTATAACTTCAACAATAAAGTGATATAATTAAGTTTTATCATTTTTCTGGACCGAAATTAGAATGCGAAAGAAATGTGTTTGTGAATTATGGTGATGATACTTCGAAAAACAAAACGCGCCCTTAAAATATGCATTTTTTATGTATTATTACGATAATTTAAAATATTTTTACCATTAACCTAAAAACAGAGTGTCTTCATTATAAACATTATATGTACCTAAAGTTTTAAAAAAACTTTCGTTGGCGAAAGATATCATAGTCTAATGGATTTTCCACTTACCTTATGTAATTCTTAGCATTTTAGTTATTATTTTTTTATAGTTGTCGATAAACAGGAGAACTAATAATTATTAAATATGGCCGCCTTTATATTTTTAACCTAAAAGTTATTTTTTTCTTTATTATTAACTGTACAAGCAATGTTAGCCTTTGAGGTTAATCAGAAAGTTATGAAGTAGCTCAATTTTTAACCACAAAAGATCTATAACTTTGGGTACAATTTATATGGCAAAATTATCCAAAATATTACTTGTTTCTAAAACTACATGGTCAGTAAATTATTTGGACATTTTGTAGGCAATAATTAGGTAATATTTACCTAGCGTAATAGCCAAAAAATTCCTTAATTTTGAACACATATATTAAGTAACAATTAAGTAAATTATTACTTAATCATATTCCTTATTAGGATTAAATATGTTTAATGTCTAAGAGAGGTAATTTATTTGTAATTTTTAACTAGGTAAATTAAACTACAAGTAGACTTCCCTATAGCAAATTATTTAATTTCTAGATATCCAAATTTTGACTTAGATTTTAGAGTTCGAATCTTTTGTGACTTTTAAGAAAACATTTAAGGCAAAAATAAGCAAATATTTGCCAATTTAGGATTATTTTCCTTCCGTTCTGGTCTACATTACTTAATATGTTTGTTGGGTAACGCTAGGACATTCGCCGGCTGCCTATTTTTGGAAGTTACTAAATAGGATACCCTCTTGTTTTGGTATGAAATATGTAGTTACATTCGATGCATATACCAACATCACACTTTACGCACATCGTTCTGGTGCTGGATGAGCAACCTTCGCCGGCACAACGACGCCTCTTCTTGTCAGGTATAGACACTAAGAGATGATTTAAGCCGTCGTACCGAAGATCGCCAGAAACTCTATTCATGGACAGACTGGACTTTGAAGTTGAAGGTCTTCCTGCTGCTTTGGGAACATTTTCATATCTCTTCAAATAGGTTTGTGCAATACTTCTTCTAAAATCAAGTTGGGATGTTTGGTTTCCTTGCGATTTTCTAAACAAGATCCATGCATTACTTATCGAAGCGTCAATTAGCCACGTGAATATACACCACCACCACTTCTTAGACCTTACTCCAATTTGATAAGTAGAGATATTCTCGTCCATTAAATCCGTACCACCCATATGGTGGTTATATTCTCCAATTAAATGTGGTCTTGAAACTTGGATGTACTTTTTATCGGCCTTGCTGTATCTTTTAACATATCCTACTGGTCTAACGCCATGACAAGTTGATCCTGCGGTAACGACATTGTTGTCAGTCCACCTCACAAATATGATACCGTGATCTCTATCAACAGCTGTAACATAACTACCTCTCTCATTTTTTTTCATGGTTTTTTTCTTTACTACAGGACAGTTTTTTGGAAGTCTGTTGTCTCGCAAAGTTCCGGTTCCACCGTAGCCTGTTTCGCGAAGATGATTTAATAAATTTATACCTGTAAATAGGTTATCAAGGTAGAATTTGTATGGATATTCCGGATGAAGTATTTCGTCCACCATTTTTACGAATGGTGCTGTACATTTCCCAAAGGTCTGTTCATACAATTCATTAGAGTCTGCTTGTTTTTCTTGGTATAAGTCACAATTAACCAAGAAGCCTTCACTGGTATTAAGAGACCACATTTTGAAGCCGAAACGTATAGGCTTGCCCCTAATAAATTGTTTACATCCATGCCTCCCATAGTACTTGATCATAGATTGATCAAAGTCTAGATGCTCGACAGGAACAAAATGTTTCGAAAAGTTCTGTTTTAGCTTCAATAAAAATTTCCTCGGCTTGATCAATATAGGCCATTTCTAAGGCTTCTTGAAGAGTGAGACCACGCCTATTTAAAAAAATACAGTTTTATAATAATTTGACATTTTTGACCACTTCAAGTCCTAGCGTTACATATTATTATATGTAACGCTGATTTGAAAGGTCCTAAAATCTAACTAATACTCAAAAATCATCTACATTATAAATTCTCCATACAAATTACAAATATTTCCTAACAGATTTTGTGAATAAATTTAATTTTTTATAATTTTACATATTTTATAAATTACTTACACAAATTGGACACCATGCCCCTCAGAGTGATTCATTTTAGTTCAAATAAATGCTGTTGCTATGCCACTAATCAACACAAATGGACTAAATAAGAAACGTCAGCAAAGGACGGAACTGATTGACACAACATAACCTGCGCCACCTACTTAAAATATTTAGAAATGAAAACAGGACCGGCTTTGGTAAACATATGCACCCGTTACATATATGTAACGCTAGGTCATAATGGGTTAATATAGGTATTTTAATATGTGCCCGGATCTTCCCCATGGTGTCCGTCAATACCCCACTATGGGGCAGAATTGGACAAATCGCATTTTTTTTAAATCGCTATTTGACAAAAAACGCATTTTTGCCAAAAAGGTATAGTCGCTAAATTTATAAAAGATGAATCTGCGATTCTGCTAATATTTTCGATTTAATTTAAATGTAACTGATTTAAAAATTATGGCGATTTGAGAAAAACTGTCCGGACGTACCCCACCCTACCCTAATTCCGTTTGCGGCACTCCTTAAAATTTTTACGGAGTACCTATACATTTTTTTTAATGTTTCTTGTTATGTCGGCCAGTCTTTCGTGGATTATTATTAGCAGTCAATAATGGACTTACGACAGCCTCCAAGAAGATAAGGCAGATTTAAAAAAAAATCAATAAGGCTGAAAACTATTTTAAAATATTTTCCTTAGATTGATAACAATAATAATAATTAAAATAAACAAATTTGTTTTTATTTTTATTTAAAATATAGTTAGAATATAATATTATGTGGTGCTATAACCTATATATTTAATTATTTTCTTATGACGTCACAGGGTCGGCGGCTATTTTGCTTGGAGGACAAACAAAGTAAATAAACATAATCGTTTGGGTTATAAATTTAAGTTTTCTTTACAGTTTGCCCTAAAATTTTAGATCTCTGTTAGTTTTGTTAATAATTAAAGTGCCCTAAATAAAATACCGTCCTTTTGTTTAGTGGTAAAGTGTGTGATGAGGGAAAATAGGGACAATGCACGATCTTTTGGAATTCCTGCAGTTCTTCAAAATGCTGAAAAAAAACCTTAATTAACTCTCACAAGAACAGCATGAAATGTGGATAAGAGCTTTAAAAAGAGGACCTTTAAATGACAGTCAATTAAAGTATGGAAGAGTTTGCCCCAGACATTTTATAAGTGGTAATATTTGATTTTTGTAATAATGACCTAATAAAATGATCTCATGTAAACTTTTCTAGGTGTAATATGGGGTACTTTTTTCCAAAAGAAGCAACTCGGGCCCAAAATAACCGAAATGGGAGAGTGCAGAAATGCAAACGAGCAAAGTATCAGGTAGGTGTATGGTGTAATATTGTAAGTGGGTAGTTGTAGGATTGATTGTATTATGACGTAGATATATATTGTTGATTTAGGTTGAATTTTTTTTTAAGCAATGTTTTCTTGTGGATAGAACAACAGATTGAATCAGCTGACAAAGATACTTCGGGAAGTAGTAGAGAGGAAGAAATGTTAAAATAAATAAAAACTGTTCACATGTTGCCACAGACACTGAATTAAGTACCTATGACTAATTTATGCAAACTTGTCAGAGACGGTACGAATAGTAATGTTACGATATATAGTTTGGAGAAGCGGTTAAAAGTAAGTATGTGAAATAAATGAAAACTCTATATACTTATTACTTCCGGTCGATCTTCGGATAAAAATATTTTTCCTGTAACATATTTCAATTTAAAGTAAAATTTTTAGAAATAATTCTTTTTTGCACTCCATACAAAAAATATTATAATACAAAATATACATTTTACGTCTTTTGAGAAGCGCTTTCCGATGACGTATTCAAGATTTTAATCACAATTTTTTTTAAACTAGTTGACACAGCAACGACCACCGCACCACACTCACTAGTTGCAGGTGAAAACGCGCATACTAATCGGGTCGTTCGACAACGGGTACATGGTTTCACGCATACTCCAATACCGCTTGCCAAATATACCAAACAGCTAAGTTTGCCTCCATTTTGTCGTCTTCATAACTTCACTTAAGGCCCTACCTTTGTTCTATCAATCTGTACGCATTATGATGTATCCCCATGATTGCAAATAAGTTATCATTATCGTTTAACTCTTTAAGATATACTGTATGTTGTGTGCTGTGAATCCCGAGGCTGATGGTCCGATTCCCACTGTAAGCACTTTACTTTTTTATGTCATTGTTATATTTTAAACATTTTTAATTGTTTGATAACGTCAGATTTAAGCAGATGGCTTTACTACCACTCAAGTTAAACAATACACCAAGAAAAAAGTTCAACAAACGTTTCTACTTATTCACAACTTCCCCGGGATCCGAATGCCGAAGAAAGTGACTGTTTAAATTACTTTTAAACTTAGTTTGGTAGGCACATTGACTGCATTTAAACATATTGACTTCCCGTGGATCCTTATGCTTAAGAAGGTGACGGTTTAAATTCCTTTTTAACTTAGTTTCATAGGCACATTGGATGCATTTAAACATATTGACTTCCCCTGGATCCTTATGCCGAAGAGAGTGAGTATTTAGATTACTTTTAAACTTAGTTTGATAGGCACACTGAGTGCATTTAAACATACTGACTTCCCCTGGATCCGTATGCCGAAGAAAGTGACTGTTTAAATGATTTTTATACCTAGTTTGAAAGTCACACTGATCACATTTAAACATATTGACTTCCCCGGGATCCTTATGCCGATAAAAGTGACTGTTTAAATCACCTTTAGACTTAGTTTGATAGGGACACTGAGTACATTTAAACATATCGACTTCCCCTGGATCCTTATGCCGAAGAAAGTGACTGTTCAAATTACTTTTAAACTTAGTTTGATAGGCACATTGACTGCATTTAAACATATTGACTTCCCCTGGATCCTTATGCTGAAGAAGGTGACGGGTTAAATTCCTTTTCAACTTAGTTTGATAGGCACATTGGATGCATTTAAACATATTGACTTCCCCTGGATCCATATGCCGAAGAAAGTGAATGTTTAAATTACTTTTAAACTTAGTTTGATAGGCACACTGAGTGCATTTAAACATATCAACTTCCCCTGGCTCCTTATGCCGAAGACAATGACTATTTAAATGACTTTTATAGTTAGTTTGAAAGTCACACTGACCGCATTTAAACAAATTGACTTCCCCTTGTTCCTTATGCCGCAAAAAGTGACTATTAAAAAGACCCTTGAACTTAGTTTGATAGGCACACTGAGTGCAATTAAACATATTGACTTCCCCTGGATTCTTATGCCGAAGAAAGTGTCTGTTTAAATTACTTTTAATCTTAGTTTGATAGGCACACTGAGTGCATTTTAACATATTGACAGGGCGCTGATCTAAATTTCTTTGCCGAAATAATACTGAGTCATTCTCAATGTTTATATTACGTTTGTGACCAACCCGACGATGATACTGCTGATGAATCTGGAGTCTGCAATTTTGATGTTCGGCAATGCTGTAATAGAGAAAAACGTTATATTAATGGTACGACTTAATTTTTTAATAAATAAAATAACCACATATTTTTACTTGAAATGCCTCACCAAATAGGCGATTTTCCAATCATCTACATAAAAGGAAATCAGAATGAGCAGTACTTGTTCCCAAGAGAATATTTGCCTGTTAGAACTTTTAAGCAACTTATTAATAATAATACATTTTTTCTAATAACTATGCAAGTTATAACAATATAAAATAAACAAATAAATAATATTTACCAACAGACTACTGAATCCTACGCGCCGGCTCCTATTCCGGTTTTATAAGGTTTTTGTAAAGGGAACGATATATGTAACCAAATCTAGGTTACCATTATGTCAAATTAATATTATGGCATGATATGTCAAACTGCTGGAATATTAAAATAAGTAAACAAATACAAATTTATTTTTGTTGTTTACAAAATTAACAAAGTAAGAATATAGAGAAAAGAAAATAAAAATTATAGAATTTGCTGAAATTGGCTACCCCAACTAGCATCAAAGTTACAGAAACTGTCGCTAATTGTCACTGCTACTATCTTTAGGTGAAATATTGGTAATTAATACCAAATAACTTACTATAAAGTTTAAACTTTTACTAAGGAAGAAAAATTGATGGATTTTACGTAACAATTACCACATATACTGACTATAAGGTGTCATTACTTTGTGGTAAATTTCAGGGTTGCTGAAACCGTAGCGCGACAACGTTAACCTACTTATATTACACCAAAACTTTAAAGTAAATAATATTTGTCACCGTAACAACAGAAAGGTAACTCTTAAGCAGGCCTGACTACAAAGCGCATTTAAAAGTAGCTACAACTACAGACGGACAGTAAAAATACCATATAGTTCGCAACTTCTAAGTAGTAATTTAAGGTGACTGTTTAGTAAGCTTTTCCATGTTATCTGACTTGTCAGTAATTTTGACCTTTTAAACTATTAAAAAATTACGGTATAGTCATGGTTACAAGACAAAATTACTTTAAAGCATTTTTTACCATGAATCTCATAGCGTGAATTTTCTTAATTTTGTAGGCTAGAGTTGTTGTTTATGATAGCAGTAAGTGGAAAAGTAGTATAATGGAGGCTAAACAAAAAGTAATTAAAGGACGAACTCATTCTTCCACATTTTATAGAAAAGTGAAAATGGAACTAAATAAAACTAAAAGTGGTGCTTCTTCTATTTTAACTCCAATTTCTAAAATAAAAACTGGAAGTTCATCAGTGGGTTTTGAAACGAGTGTGTCAAATGATGTTTGTGTTTTTAGCAATGCGAATAAATCTGGCATTATTTTGTTCCCGAAAATGATGACTCTGATGAGGAAAAAGAAAATAATATTTGCTCTTCACTTTCATTTAGGGAAAGGATCAGAGAATGGTGTCAAGCCGAGAAAATATCCCACCAGGCTATTAATAATCTACTGCTTATATTAGGGTCACAAGAACATCAATTTCCAGCTGATAGCAGAACTCTTTTAAAGACACCAAAATCAGTAAATATTGTATCAATGGGTGATGGACAATTTTGGTATAATGGTATTAGAAATTGCTTACTAAAAACCTTTTAAGATATAGAAGAATCTTTAGTGGTCTCGCTAGTTTTCAACGTAGATGGTTTATCACCATTTAGAAGCGCATCTACAGAATTTTGGCCCATTCTATTAAGAATTGCAGAATCGCAAATATGGATAATCTAAAGCCAATTGTCGTAGCTATTTATTGTTGACAAAGCAAACCACCTTGACAAGAGTTTTTTTCGCAGTATGTCAAGGAACTTAATGATATTATGGTTAATGGAATAATATGCGATGGACATAGTTCAACAGTTGAAATAAAATAATTTATTTTAAGGTTAAAGTTCCAAGCGGGCGTTTAAAGTAGCAAAAATAACTAGGCGGTTCCAAAACTAAGGAATTATTACCATAGAGATTACTTTGACGTTCCAAATGAGAACTATTATGAAACCGATGGAACTACGGCGAACAAAAATGAAGTAAGTTCTGAAAAGCACTTCAAGAAAAATTTCTGGGTAACGCCGCCGTGTTTGTTACTACCAAGTAACGAAAAATTCGAAGTTTTAAGTAACAAATTGTTCCTTTGCTTTAAGTAAAATAAACTTTGCAGTGATATATTTTTTTAATCCGCTACTTATACATAAGTAAATTCTACTTTAATGTATCAGAGGTAACTTTAACGAGGCGTTGAATAAGATACACCATTTTTAATAGAAAAATTGCGACGTCATTTTTGGAAAGATCCTAACTTTTGTCACAAAACATTCGCCCTAGCTATTATTAACTTTTTAGAGTAATAAAGGTTATTTTTTTTTATTATTTTTTATTATTAGGGATATTATAAAACTGCCATATCCTTTAAATATATATTTTTTAATTTTTTTTTTTTTTTTTTTTTTATGATAAGGCACAGCACTGCAGGATAAATCCTTTATGGCGCTCTAGGAGCGGTGCGTAGGAAACGATTCACGTTGGTCTTGAATCTTTGGAGATTATACTCGTTGGGGAACGCGATCTCAGGGAGGTCGTTCCAGAGTGATGACGTTCTCCAGATGAAAGAATTTTGAAACAGTGTCGTTCGAGGGACACTAAGCTGAACCACGTACTGGTGGGCTGCAGTGGCTCGTCGTGTATTTCTACCATGCACCGCTCTGGGTGGTATCAAGCGGGCAACCTCAGTTGAACACTTGCCATGAAAATATTTGTAAAATAGACTCAAGTCGCCAACCTGCCTTCGATGTTCAAGGCTTTCCAGATTGTTTGTCAGACTATGGTCACCGATCCTAATATTTTTCCGATTTTCTTTATGTTTTTCCTCAAAAGGCTTTATTTTGACAGCGAGTTGTTATTTTTAGATCTAACATCCTTATTTTTCGCAGAAAAATTTCATGCGTTTGGGTTTTACCACCTTGCATTTCAAAAACAAAGTCTAAAATATTCATATATTATTATGTAGGTATACCTATATTCATATGGTATTAGGTAAATAAAATATAAATTGACATGTTGTGAAGTTAATAAGGTTATTTGGATAGACGGAAACATCATAAACATCATTTTATTTAAAAGAGAGAGATCAAAATATTTTTAAGGCACCGCACGACGGGAAAGTCCCATTTTGGTTGGAATTAACACACATTTAAGGTTTTGGAACGTTCTCGGAACGGTGGCGGAATGTAAAAATTACAGTTCCGGGGACGATGTAGGTACGTACAGTTTGCCCAAGTTCAAATGGGTACAGCCACGTGCATGGCAATGCGCGACGGTGTGACGTCAAAATCAGTAGCGGAGATAATATGAAAGTTTTTAAGACAATTAATGACTATTTTCTTTTTTTTTTTTTTTGATAAAAATATGCGGGTATGGTATGGGTATAATAAAAATATATGGGTCATGGGAATGATGATGATGAATGATCTAATGATTTAAATACACTGAAAATCAAAAATGCAACATTTCTGTTTATAAAGGTTTTAAAAAAACATATCTCTTAAAACATAGATCGATGTTATCGAAGGAATAAAAAAAAACTAAGAAATATTTTATAAGGGCATAGGGGTGCCCAGACCCCCCCTTTTTATATTAATGATGAGATTTTTCTACAGTGTACATTAAAAAAATGAAATAAAAATTGAAAATAAACATTTTTTATATATACTTATGTATTAAATATACATATAACAATGGTATTAAATGTAAACAATAAAGTCTTAAAAACCAAGACCCTCATCTAGTCTGAATCAGACAAGGAGTGTGCTCCTAAGCTACTGCTACTGCGACTATCTGGTGCACCTGAACTTGACAAGCTTTCGTCCGATGTCCCAGTATACCGGAAAGCGTAAATGGTCCATGGTGGTATCCAAAAAATGATTCCTTTTAATTTGTCCATTTTCATAATCTTTCACATGTTTGCAAATGTTGGCCCACTCCTCAACCGGCAGTTCTTCAAACCTTTGGCGAGTTAATGATTCCACATCGGCTAGAGTAAAAGTTCTATTACGGGCTGCGACCCAGTTTTTGCAGATGCCCATATTTTTTCTATTTGGTTTAGGTCAGGGTGATAAGGTGGTAGACGAAGTACATTGTGTCCGTGGGCTGCCAGTAAATTGTCCAATCTATATGCTAGCGGAAATCTGTATTTATTGTCTTGTATTATTTTGTATAATTTAGGTTTTGTTAATTTTCGATCGTGTGGTATGTCCTCTACTTCGAGCCATTCAAATCCAAAATAATAATATTATCTTCTAAACAGAACAACCACAGTTCACACAACACCTTACACAATATATCACTTCCACGCTAATATTAATACTTCTGCCACCCTCTAACAATGTTACGACACTGAATCGCTTCAGATGACGCTGCATCGGTCGCTAGGCAATGAACGTAAATAAACCACTGCGCAACTTTAGTGGCCGCCATTTAATGTACCCATTTGAACTTGGGCGAACTCTAAACGTTACCGCACAATCATTCCCCATTTTGGTAACAACGTGGTGAAGAAACGGTGCCTGAACGGTTCCCAACACCAGTAATAGCAACCTTAAAGTTCTTCGTGTAGTGAAGATTACGTAGCGGCGACCAAAATTGCTAGTTGGGGATATACGAAGATTTATTGCAAGAAGAGGGCAGCCACACATTATATGGACTGATAGTTGTAAAAACTTAACATCAGCAAATAAAGAGTTACAAATGAAATAAAAAATTTAGATGAAAGTATCATTAAAGAAAAGTTATTTGCACCTCAGATTATTTGAAAATTTTACCACCCGCTAGTCCTCACATGAGAGGAGCATGGGAACGTATGGTGAGAAGCGTCAAAGAAACTTTCTCTTGGTGGAAGTAGAAAATATCGTTAATAGCCGTTCAATAACCTATGTATCTTCAGACCCTAATGATCCAGAAAGTCTAACACCAAATATTTTTTTACTGGGCTCGTCAAGTTTCGCAAAACCACCTGAGTTGTTTCAGAACAAACCAGACGTAAGAAAACAGTATAAATATGGACAGTATAGCCTGCGGAAAACTCTTGAAGGTAATGGGTGAAAGAGTATATATATACCAACTCTAGGCAAATGGCGGCAGGAAAGGCAAAATATTATTGAAACGAATAAATCTGTATTTTAGTCAGGGTTGAAAGGTTAAATCGCTATTTGAATCACTTGATTTTTTTCAATTTAAATCATGTGCAAGGTCGTAAACATATAAGTATGTAACAATCTAAAATTATGTTTAAGTATGTCTTATAGTAATATACTTTGGGGCGCCAGGTATAATAGGGTACTTAAACTTAAGCAAAGTATACCTGTTTTCACTTGTTTCAGATTCGTCCTGCTTGATGTATAGTCCTTCGTTTTTAATTTTCAAATCCCCATACATCTGATCAGTACCTAATTCCCCCGTTTCAACTTTGACCTCTGCTTTTGTTTGGTCAGGAAATATTTGATTGTGTCTGTAAAACATAAAATTATTCCTTTGTAGGCGGGACAAAAACAAAAATTATTGTTTTTACGACAAATATCTCTTTACTCCGTATACCTGGGTCATACTTTGGTGATGTATAAATCAAAGTATTTACGTAGGAGAGGAGGAGGTACTAAAAACTAAAAATCGATAAACAGCATCAGAATATATTTTAATAATGATCTAAGTAAGGTGAATTAGGGTAAATCAAGGAGTAAATGTAAATTTAACCCTAAAGGACCCAGTACAAACCTTAAGGATATTGGCTTTGTCTGCTCTCAAATCTTAAGAAAGAAACAAACAACGATAAAACGAAAACCAAAGGTGAGATTATAATCCGAAAGTTTTCAAAAGAAGGCAAGGCGGCGATAGAAATTTGACAATATTTAAAATGGTGAATGCCAAACTCAAGAAATACTAGCCTTTGCCCTGTGTATCCATATTCTAAATTACTATCTAAAAGAGGAAAAAAATATTATTACCGAACGTTTTTTAACAATAAAATCCTTGCTGCAGATGAACTTAGTAATTCTCTGAGTTGATATTTTAAACCACATTACATTAAAGTCTTTAGGCTCAAATGTCTCCTCTCGATTACAAGAAAAATCACTGCGGACGAAGTGGCCGAAAATAAAGTTACGCCTACATCGGTGATGGTATTCAGGATATAAATACCGTGAATATCGATGATCTGACCTTTGTTTCGGTTAATGTGAGTACATGAGCTGGAACGATGTTCCAGTTCAATCCTCTTATACAGGGTGTTACCCTATATGTTATGCACTTGGCTTAATTGGTGATTCCTCGACCAATTATAAGTTTAGAAGTTCATATTGACATAGGTCCGCAACCGCTTTATTTTTAAGTTGCAAGGGTGTTGTAAATTTGAAAAAAAAAACGGTTTTCCTTAATGTTTCAGACTGCTCTAGATATTATTTTGAATTCTAGTAGAAGTACGTACCTGCTATCTAAGCATAAATAGTATACTATTACGATACAAGACAGGAAAGTACTATTTTACATCCAGGTGAGTACTGAAAGCCTGCAAGTTCTGTTAGCTTTTTTAATCGACACAAGGCCAATGGCGTTGTATAGTTTTAGATAGCTGGACAACTCTACAGTCAGGAATGTATTTGACAGTAAGTTTGTGCTCTTTGCTGATGATACTACATTCCTTGCAACTGGAAAAACTGAAAAAAAACTGCTTCCCGAATAAATTAGTTGCAATTGAAGTCGTTTGGATATTTAGCGCACAAATCTTTAATGAATTTTTCAGTATCAGAAAGACTCATTTTGGAAAGAATTGCTCCATTAAGAAAACGGAAATCACTGCAAATCTCATGTAAACCTTTATATCTGTTACTTAACTGCGTTATTATTGAATCGATGACTTGAAATAATAGTTCTTTTTGTTTTGTTTTTGGGTCTAAATGAAAATCATTAGCAAGCTCACCGCTCTTTTCTTTAATTTTTCTTTTTCGAACTTCCGTGTATTAAGTTGAAATATTGCAATTTTGACAAATCTGCAGAGCATCTTTTTCAGATTTTTTTTTTTTTTTGCTTTGATTTCTTCCAATAACCCTTTACTATTTTGTTTGCATGCTGTATCTAATGTTAACTCCTTTTTCTGAAGTAATAGATTTACTTTATTAATTTTATCTAATAAAGATGACCAAAAACTATAAGAATTACCTAGTCGAAATTTTTAAAAATTTTTTTGAAAATTTTTTGCCCCACCACCAGAATATATTGAAACATCAGTCATCTCTTCTAAAAGATCAAAAATCAATTTAAATTGAGTGATAAGTGCGTTTGCTCAACGCTTTGGATGAGCACCTTGTATCCCTAAAGCCTTTTAAAGTAATATTTATTGTATTTTTTATTCACTCCAGCGTACCGTGGAATGCACAAAAAAATTAAATAAATTTTGAATAGTTCCAAAAAAGGTTATTATTTCGGGACTAACTGAAGCACTGTGTAATGCCACTAAATTTAAACTATGCGCAGAGCATGGGACAAATCTTGCAGTAGGATTTTCTTGCAATATCCTAGCTTGTACGCCTTGATATTGACCTGCCATCTATTCTAATAAAAGTTTTTATATTTTGGCCAGATGGATCTATTCTAATAAACATTTTTATATTTATCATTATTCAAAATAATTTTATTTATGATTTTTGCGCCCATAGGCATGGGCCTACTTTGCCTATACCTGGTTACGGCCCTGGCTGTGTATCTGATGCCACCATGAGAACAGCCTATTTTGGTGTTTTTCACAGTGTCGTGTCATATGATTTTTTATTTACAGCGAGTTTTTGGCTTACAATGAAAAGCCATCAGAATCATGTCTGGGCTAGGTTATATAGGGAGGACTGCCAAAGCGCTTTTATAAAGTTGGGCATACTTACTCTTCCCTCATTATATAACTTTGAAAACCTTTCTATAAAGAAAAATGATAGCCTTCTGTCATATCAAGATGTACCTACATGATCATGACCCTCATCATGACACCAGAAACAGTACCAACTATATTCCAAAGTATTACCGCTTGAGACAGAGCCAAAGCAGACCAGAATTTATTGCAATTAAGCTGTTTAACAAACTGCCTCATTTAATTAAAGAAAAGCCTGCAAAAAAGTTTTTATTAAAAAAGTCTTTTTATAGTGTAGAGGAGTTCCTTAATTCTCAGTTTTAATTTTAATTGTTTTTAATTTTGTGTACTTAACTTGAATGGCGTCCATCTTGCACCTTAATACATTACGTTCTACTTCTGCATTGTAACATAATAATTAATTTTAAGTGTAAACTATTTTAATGAGTGTAAACAATATTTGACGAGTGCAAAACCAAACTTTTGTATTTTGACACAATAAACCATTCGAATTTAATAAACTGAAATATAAGCGGCTATTTTAACATACCCACACTAAAGGAAAGACGAAAATACGAGAATAAGGAGATATGATAGAAGTAAATAAAATTCTCTCTGGGCACTAAGTACAGCCCAAAATTTCACCTTACCCTATTTCATGCCAGCCCGATCAGGGAGTTAAGAGGTCAAAGTAAGAAACGGAAGGAAAGTACCCTACTATTATGATACTTCATAATGAACAAAGCTGTATACAAATGGAATGCCAACAAGAAGAAACAGCCACTGCTCCTAATATCAATGCACTCACAGACTAGACAGAGAAAATTCCAGATACAACAACCAGTTAATACATTAACTATGACAAAAAGCTAAATAAACTTGCATTTGGCCAGGTTGCAAACCAGTAGCACAAGCTGAAACAAAGACTAAAAGCAATGAATTTATCGGGTTCGTTCACCATTATTGCATAATAATAATAATAGTTTTGGTTCAGGTGACACGCCCCTCAAAAACTTATGGGGGTTTCCATTAAAAAAAAACTTTATTTTCCATGACTTTTTAAACAATCCTTGTTTTTCATATTTTAAAGGCCCCCATAGAGCAGTTTTGTCTGCCCAGGTAAGAACGAACAACATATACATCCAAAATACTTGGATGGATACTGTTAAAGTACAAAATTCAGAAAGAAAATGTTCAAAATGATGACACTGATAAGGTTCATCATTCTTTTATGGGGTGTGTGCTGGTTGACTTGCACAATCATGAACAAAACAAAATCATAAAATCAAGTGTTTGCATATATTTTTGAACGCCAGCAAGGTCGGTTTTCAGCCAAAGACCTCGCTTTTGTGACTGTTTTACGTGGATAGACCAAAGTGCTGAAAAGAACAAAGTCTAAAATGAATTTTAAAAAATTCTAAAACTTTTGCTTAACATACTTTGCTAGCTAATGCTACTTTAAGAAATAATCTGCCATTGCCATACTTAACAGCATTTAAGTAGGTGCCTACACAAACTTTTAGATTAGACAAAATTAGGGCGTGCTGGAAACTGTCACCAAAATGTTTACAGCAAGGCAACCAACTATGGAATCAACAAAATTACCTAATCTGACCTGTTTCCCCATCTTCACTGTGCTTAGTTTTTATTTTTAATACTTTTCGTTTTTCTTGATTAAATAATATTTCTGTTGTATGGCAGGATGGATTATTTTTGTTTTCCCACAAATCACCCATGTTCAGAAACAAGTGCCTCATGTAAATGGAACACAGATGGCACAAATGATCAAATTAAGTTTCACAAAATTTAAATCTACCGACTTTTTGCAATATTTATTTGAATTTGATTCCTCAAAGTATTCAATCTAGGTTATTTCCTACCATGTCTTCCATTCTCTTATCGGAGCAAGCAACCAGCCAAGCAAACCTCAAGGCTGATTGCACCAGTATATTTAAGTAAGACTTAAAGCTACGCCTATTTTAAATGATTACTCATCTACTATTGCGTATTTCTGGTACGACTTGACATATTATTTGCTTCAAAAACATCAAATGTTTATGTCCAAACCATTGCAAAATGTACAATTCATTTTATTCCGTGGCCGGATTTTAGCACACTTTTTCCACACTCTCGCCTAAATTGATGGGTTTGCAGAAGTTGAACGTGAAGTTCTGTAAGCAATAGCCTGTGATCCACACTGTCGAATGCCTTCAAGAAGTTTAGCAGTGTTAATACAGTAGCGAGCCCATCATCCAAACCCCTAATAATGATATCATTGATATGCAGCAGAGCGCTTGTAGTGCTATTTTAAGAACTTCACATCAGTTTGGAGGCAACAAACCATAAGTTCTTACATATAACAATAATCTCCAGTAGCTTATAGTAAGGTATTGTTATTTAAGTTTGAGGGGCAATTTTATTTTTTGTACCTAAGTGACAAACATTCTATTGTTAATAATTGTATTTTGAATCAGTTAATTTAATCTCATCATCCTTCAATAAAATTAAAGAACATTCAAAGGGTTTTATTCTACAGAGTGAGAGAACCAGCCCTAGGATAACGTTTAAAATCCCATAGGGTAAGGTATACAGTTGTTGGCCTCGATACAGTCGTTGACCACTTAACTTTAAAATTTAATAGTAAGCCTTCAGTTTATATTTCTGTACATTTATAAATTTTATGACAGTCAGGCAGCCCTGTAGATTTAGTTCTATTTAATAGAATTTGCCATACAACATCAGTCTTGGCTTTGTTACCATTAACAAGAAACACGTGTTCAAGTTGTGTGAAAAATTTGGTGATTTCTTTAAATTTCCTTGGATTGGACTCCTACAAAGTAAGTTACAATTTGTTTTAAATTACTTATTTCTTTTGTGCGTGCATTTTTTATAGAATATTAAGGTATAAGACATTAAAATTAGACCTTTTTCGGCATTATAACCTAAAAAATAAATTAAATGTAGGACGGCCAACTACTGAATTCATAAAAATCAACATTTTTAGTTGTTGGCCGGGGGGGCCAATAACTAAAAATTAGTACAAATATAAATTTAGTAACCCAAGGTGTGTTTTGCTTTATTTTTTCATTGGAGTGACATTTGTTTTGCCTATTAAGCATTATTTTCCTATTTTCCAGTTATTGGCCGGGGGGGCCAACAACTAGAATAGACGGCCAGCGACTGAACGTACTCGCGTCAAAAAGTGTTTTGTCTATTTCACAGTTTGATTTTTTGAAAAAATGACCAAGTACACTGAAGAACAAATTCAAAAAGCGCTAAAAGCCATTGATAATGGAATGCACATTAGGAAAGCTGCTATCGAATTCAAAATACCACGTGGCACCTTACAATTTAGAAGAAGTAATAGGTTTAAAAAAACTGGACATGGTCCTGCCCCAGCTCTTACCGAAGATGAAGAAGCTACACTTGAAGGAGAAAAGAAAAAAAAAAAGGACGATGTTTTATACTCTGTAAAGCATTTTCTAGATATATGAAGCCAAGGAAAAATCCGTTTATAAATAACTGTCCGGGGAACGGATGGTACAAATCATTCCTAAGCAGACATCCAGAACTGGCTACATGAACAGCTGAATTTGTTACAAAAGCTAGTTCAAATATCCAAATAATTTAAAAAAGTGGTTTAGCGAAATAGAGGGATATTTAAAGGAAAAAGGACATTTCCATATTCTGGAGGATCCATCCAGAGTATTCAATGGAGATGAAACAAACTTCTATTTGTGTTCAAAAAACTCCAAAGTACTAGCCCCAAGGGGTACATCTAATGTGTATGAGATGAGATAGAGGCAAATAAATTAAGAACATCCGAACAAGCTCAGTCTGATTCTTTGAAAGATTCCTTAGACTGGCCAATGACACCTCAAAGAAAGGGAAAAAGACAAACAGATCATGATCCATATGTGTTAAGTTCGACGCGATAGAAAAAAATAAAAACAGACAAAGAAGAAACAAAAAGGCAAAACGAAACAGAAAAAGAAGCCAGAAAACAAAAAAGGGCAGAAAACAAATTACACAAGGCAAATACAAAAAAAAACAAAAAAACCTCAAAGAAGGTAAGCAAAAGAAAAATAGCGTTCTATCAAAGGCTCCAATAATATCGGCCCCAATACAAACTTCATTTCTTAAGACAATCCCCGAAGAAAAGGAACCTCTCCTCATTACTCCGCTTCCATCAACGGTTTCTCCTCCACGTGTTCCTTTTTAACAAATTGAAAAAGTTAGTAAGGCGTCCAGAATTTTATTTGCCCAATCTCCGAAAATTAGAGTCATATATGAGACATAACTTTAAACGAACCCCATAAAATTACTCAAGAAAATATTTTAGAACAAATGGGATTAATTCAAAGTCAAAATTGTATTTTAACTCAAGGAATATGCTATAGCTGTATATTTAACTTTACTCAACAATTGAATGGTTTAAAATATCATTCTTGCATAAGTGCATATCATTTTAAGTGTCTAAAAAAAATTTGACTTGCACAAATCCAATTCCCCAATTTTTGAATGTTTAACCCGTTTAAAAAGAAAAAGTTAAATATTGTTGTTTTTTCTTACTTAGGTTTTATTTTTGAGTAAGTTTTTGTTACTTGTTATTATTTATGTTTACTAAATATTGGCATTTTAACAACGGCTAACAACTGATTTTCTCCAGGCCAATAACTGACTTTGAGGGCCAACTATTGTACATTTCATGTATTATATTTTTAAATATATTTTCTTTGTTAATGGGTTGATCTTTTGTAATTTAAATAAAAACGTTTTAAAATATCATAATATGTACTTATTTTTAGTATAAAACAAATGAAATCTACTTTTTAACTTTGAAATTAGAAATTAAATTGTTGACTGAACTCCTTAAGGGGCCAACAACTGTATACCTTACCCTAATAGTTTGGAGGGTCCTTGTAAAGCTTTATAAGGCGGTCGAAGGGGTGGTGTTCAAATCGTCACATTTTTGGTGTCGACTTCGGCGGGCCTTCCCACATAAAAAGGTCAAGACACAGAAAGGCCCCAATTCTAAAATCTTAGTATGGTTGCTTATTCGCGCCGTACATATAGAACTAGTCTCAGGTCTTTCTACCGAAGCTTATCTACTCACCTTGAAACGCTTTATTAGTCGGCGGGGAAACCCTAAGGTCATATACAGTGACAACGCCACTAACTCTTTTGGCTCTCGAAATCAGCTAAAAGATGTCTGATTTTCTTTAAAAGAAAGAAACTTCAGAGTTAATACAAAATTATCTCGCTTTATCAGAGGTTCATCCCCCCTTAAAGTTTCAATCAACTGAGGTTGATAAGCAGTTCTAATGGCTAAACACATCACGTTTATCACGCCACTTTGGACACCACAGAAATCAAAAACTTAAGAAGAGCGGTTCCCATGTAAAAAGAGATACAACATAAAGATATTGCTAAAGGCTGTAACCAGTTTTACCCTGCCATTTATTGGTGTCCACAGAACAACAAAGGTTAGCTGGTGGCTGTCGAAATAAATTTTTGTCCGCGGAAGCGGGAGACGAGGGTAAAATTAAAGCAGCAAATTTAAAATTCTTTAATTTTTACTATTATTGTTATTTTTACGAGAAAAAAGGATTTAATTACATTTTTGTTGATTGTGTCAAGAAAAATGAATTAAAATGCGTCCTGAGGAGGGTAAACATATCGAAATACTAAAAATTAAAGATTTTAAATAATGAAACCTATAAGAATATAAAAAACTAACTGATACAAAGCGGAATAAATAAATTATATAATAAATATTTTAAAATACTTGTTGGAGAGACATGCATAAGCATTTTAAGACTAATTAACATATATCAATATCGTATCGAATACATTCGTTTCACTTGGTTCTTTTGCAGAAGTTTTAGTAATTTGCTGGTGTTTTTAGTTATTTGTTTAGTGTGAAGTTGCTACTAGCATATGGATAGAGTATTGGAGCTTCCCTGGAAGTGAAGGTAAATGGAAAACTCGTAAATCTTTGAAGATATCGTAGATATCATTCTGAAATTTGTTATCAGCCTTTAACCGTTTTTGGATAGTTTATTTTACAAGATACCGATCGTGATTATATTGCTCTCTCTCGTTCTGGTTGAATCGATTTCCGCCAATGGTTTAACATCTCGATCTGTAAGTTATAATGTTACCATGGCTGTCCCAATGACCAATGAGTTTAAAAGCGAGTTGTATAAAATTATCCTTCAAGCAAGTGAAGTTTAAAGCAACCAATTAAAGGAAGACATTAAAAATGATTTTAAAGCTACCCTGCATGGAAGGACTTTCAAAGAAAATAGATGAAACTGTAATTCAAAACGTACACCTTCAAAGAAAGTGTGCATATCTAGAACGAAAAGTGAGAAAGAATAATATAATTATATTTGGACTCGATTCTCAAAAGGAAACTTTGATAGGTGATACCATTAACACTTTGAATAATCTCCTGAAGTCAAATAGATATATCTAAATCTGATATAAATAATATTTATACCGTTGGAACCAGCGAAAAGCCACCTGTTATTGTTGAATTTTTGTCATTTCTTACTAAATCAGACATTGTCAAAAACATCGCAAAGCTTCGTGGAACAGGAGTGTCAATCACTAATGATCTGTCAGTAGAAGATCGCAAGGAACAAAAAGTTTTATACTCTCATTTAAAACTAGCTCGAGAACAAAAACTACAAGCAAGAATCAGTGGCAACAAACTTATAATTGACAATAATCCGTTTACTGTTGTACAACTCCAGCATCTTGAGAATATATCTGAAACTGAATCGACTGATCAAACTGGTGAAACTGAAGCTGAAAATCCGGACCAATTACTTAAGAAACAGCAAAGCCCTATACAAACCAATACTACTACTACTAGTTTCAAACAAAATGAATCGACCAGTCCCTTAACCAAGAAACGCAAGATTAATTATAGTCCAAAAGCATTCCTTACCGATGGTGCAAAAGGTGTTCTGACGCGTAGTACTGCAAAAAAACTATAAGATACACTGATATATCAGTTCTCAATAAAGAAACTTTTCGTGTATTGTATTTTCAATAATGCTGTATTTCTATTATTAGTATTTAGATAAAATAATATTTCCAATAAAGGTGTTAGTTTTAAGTTAGGAAATAACAGGATTTGCATATTTATTTTATAGGTTTCAGTTTATACTTAGATATTTCTATACGTATTATCTTCCTTGTGTATTGTGTATATTTAAATCTTACAATGTAAACCGGGGATTTAATTAATATAAAGTAATTTGTAAGATGGCTTCCAACCTCAGTATGTGTCATTTGAATGTTAGATCTTTGATTCCTCATTTTAATGATTTTTTGGTATTAACTAATTTTGATATTATCGCGGTTACTGAGTCATGGTTATCGCCAGATGTTAATTGTAATATTGTAAATATTCCAGAATATTCGTTATAAAGAGTAGATCGTATAAACAGAAGAGGCGGTGGTTTGTGCATATATGTTAACAATAAAATAACTTCTAATTTGGTAATTTCACTTACTGATAAAAGTTGCGAGTATATATGGATAAAATGTAAATTCAAAAAACAAGTTCTTGCTATTTGTAATATCTACAGACCTCCAAGAGGTAATTTTTCTGAATTTATAGATATCATGGAAAGTTCTCTAACCCAGATTATACCTATGGCGGATGAGTTAATTTGTTTGGGTGATATGAATGTAAACTTAATGGTAGTTGATAATTTGTTGTCAAAATTTTTTGAATAATTTAATCTTAACCAAATAATTGATGGACCTACCCGCGTTACAAATAAATCTATGTCACTCTTAGATCCCATTTTTGTTTTTAATCCTAAATTGGTTGTAAAAAGCGGCATAACTGATTCTCATATTTCAGATCACTCAATGGTAAGTTGCCGTTTACATTTTGACGTGCCTAGGAATCCTGTAAAATTTCTGACAATTAGGGACTTTAAACATTTCAACTATAACGCTTTTTGTGAAGATTTAATGCAAGCGCCATTTTTTCAAATTTTATATATCCATAGTATTGAGAAAAAGGTAAAGTATTTTTCTGAACTTCTCATTTCTGTCTTTAATCATCATGCGCCCCAGCAAACATTGAGCGTCGATTAAACGTCGGCCGATTGGTTTCGGATTATCGGGCCAATGCCGGACGCCAACGTCGATCCGGACCGTATATGACCGCCTGGCCGATAGCAGAGCCAGCAATCGGCCAATTGGGGGTCCCGATATCTTGCCGATATTCCTTTACAACTCGATCCTCATTTAGATGCATATTCTTTACACAAAATTTGTTGGTACAATATCTAAATATTGCGTTTTATTTTATGTTACGTCATATATTCCTTTTCATTTAAATGAGGTATATTCAAAGTATGGATACATTTTATTTATCGGTTATCAGTTTTTCAAAAATTTTAAAAAAAATTTAGATTTTATATTTTTTACTTTTAAAAATCCCTACACTCGCAAATTACAGCTTGGCATAGGGATTTTTTTGAATGTAAAAAATATAAAATCCAAAAAATTTTTAAAAATTTTTTAAAAACTGATAATTGAAACTTATTGTTATTACTTGGTCCCTTTTATAAGTAACTAAAATAAAAAAAAAATTAAAGATATAGATAAAATAGGATGATGACTATATAATTTTAGAGTGATCATACATTAAATTAGATACATTCATTTTTAGTCTTTTCACTTTTGGTACAGATAATAGGGATTAATATAACATATAACTCAAAGCCCTCTCAAATAGAATAATTAAAACAGTTGATATTTAAATATGAAACGTTTTTTTATTACACATCTTTACCAGAACATAAAAATATTGGAAAACCTCTAACAGACAAAATATTTACAGTATAATATAACGTTATATGTTTAAGTTAAATAGGAACATAAATTATCATCAAAGCCTCTTGAGACATTATTTTAATTTTAGAAGGCACAATGATCACAATCGTACAACCTACAAACAAAAAATATATGTCAGTGAATTGCCAGTAAAATAAATGAAATTTAAAAACCGTAAACCACGAATTACCTAACAATAATTTACTGAACTTATACTTGGCAATAAAAATACCTAAATGAAAAGACAAAAAACTTACCTGAAATTTGGAAATATGAAAATGTAACGAAACAGCAAATCACTCTAATCGTATGCAACGCCGAAAAACACAAAAACACACCGACCGAAGCCAAAGAACTAAAGAACGCCATTTGCATTTGACGTCATCGTCACATGCAGTGGTCGGTAATGCAGGATACGATACTACCGTGAAATGGCGCTAAAATTTGAATTCCCAACTAATTTTTATTGCATTACCTATTCCGTTGGCTCTCGCCGTCTAAAATTAACATTTTCGATGACGAAAGAAAGAGCGTCGGTTAATATAAAATAATCGACATATAATAGATCGTGTTCAACCGACAATCGAAATATCAATGTTTTTTCGATTCAGATCCGATTACTATTCCCGATTGTCGGGAACGGGGCGTAAATTAAATGGTTTACCGTTCCAAGTAAACCGATCCCGATCAAAAATAGATCTGCGCACAGTCGGCCGACTTAAAACCAATCATAAATGTTTGCTGGGGCCAGTCAGAAAAATAAGAGTTTCCAAACCTCCAGCACCCTGGCTTACTGACGCTATAAAACTAATAATTCGTGAAAAAGATTCAGCACTAAGCAAATATTTATAGGAAAACCAGAACCGCAGCAGATTGGGATTATTATAAAAATTTAAGAAATTTTACACTTTCTTCAATCCGACGTGAAAAACGAGCATATTATAACAATCTGTTTCAATCTAAAAATAGTAAAGACTTATGGAAAAGTTTAAAGTATATTAATAAAAATAGTGGTAATAAAGAAATTCCATTAAGTCTTCAAGACCCAGAAATGATTAACCAATATTTTAGTAGTGTTTTTGTAAATAAAGAACCGGATCACGATTTATTGTCAAGTTATAATCAGCGTATGCATCCTGGAGTATTTAACGGACAATTTTCTTTTACTCTTTTGGATGTTACAGATGTTAGTAAATTACTTTATTCAATAAAGTCGAATGCTTATGGTTCGGATAATATTTCAGCTTGTATGTTGCGCTATTGTAGTCCGTATTTAGATCCATACATAACTCATATTATAAACTCCTGTTTGGAGCGCAATTATTTTCCTGAATATTGGAAAGAATCAATTATAAGACCGCTTGCCAAGCTCTCCAATCCGAATGAGTTTTCTGATCTACGTCTTATCAGTATTTTGCCTGCTATATCAAAAATTTTAAAAAGACTGTGCACCTTGAAATATCCAACTTTTTAGAGAAGTTTAAAATATTGTCTGATTTTCAAGCAGGCTTCAGGGCAGGATATAGTACGTCGACTGCTCTCGTACATGTGACCGATGACATTGTTGCGGGCATCGACAATAAAGAATTGACAGCCTTAGTGGCCTTGGATTTCTCAAAGGCTTTCGATACGATTAATCATAAGCTGATGTATGCTAAGCTAAAATTCTATGGTTTTTCTGACTCCGCCCTAAATTTTATTAGGTCATATCTTACTGGTCGAAAACAAAGGGTTCAAATCGGTGATCGTCTCTCGTTAGCTAGTACGATGTGTCATCTGGTGTGCCACAAGGGTCCATTCTCGGCCCATTATTATTTATTTTGTGTACTAACGAATTGTTTGATTCAATTAAAAACTGTAAAGTTCAGGCCTACGCGGACGACACACAGATATACTTAAATTTTAAACCTGAATTTATACAAGACGCCGAAAATAAAATAAATAATTAACGATTTAGAAATAATACGGGCAAGGGCCTAGCGACACTTGAAGCACCGGTTCCCGTCAGATCACCGAAGTTAAGCAGTGTCGAGCGCGGTTAGTACTTGGATGGGTGACCGCTTGGGAAACACCGCGTGCTCTTGTCTTAGGGAAGAGTGTAAAATGAATCGACATCAAAACCATCCTATTCACGCCGGACAGGCCGGATGAGATCGGATATCTCGTAGGATGAAGGTGCCGTTTCACACTCCCCAGTCGGTAGATCGCACGATTAAAAACCGTACGGTCGATGACCGGTTCAAGATGGCCTCTGATACGCCGACGACCGTAAAAAAATATTAAAAAAAAAAAAAATAATACGAAAATTGTCTGCCCTCCATAATTTAACATTAAATCCTAAAAAATCTTACTTGATAGTGTTTGGAAACAAAAATTTAAGACAAAACCTTGATGATAATTTTCATATCAAAATTGAGAACACTAATTTGGACATTGTCAACTCTATAAAGAATTTAGGAGTATTTTTTGACTCTAACTTAAAATTTGATTTGCATGTTAACCATTTAATAAAAAACTCTTTTTCGGTTATAAAAATATTATATTCCCAAAGACATGTTCTCTGCAATTCACTAAAAAAAATACTCAATGAATCGTTGGTCCTTTCACGTTTTAACTATTGTGACTCCCTATACGGAACATTTTTAGACAGGTTTCAACAACACAGAATACAAAAAATTCAGAATTATTGTGCCAGATTCGTGTTCAGTCTTCGGAAATATGATCACATATCTGCGAAGATAGCTGAGTTAAATTGGTTAACCATGGAAGAAAGACGCCATGTACATTTTTGTTGCTTTGTCCATAAAATTTTAACCACAAAAAAACCTAAAAACTTATATAATAAATTAACTCAACGCAGCTCTCTTCATAATGCCAATATCCGTTCCAGACATTATATGCACATTCCTCGTCATAGAACAGCTTCTTTTCAAAAATCATTTTCTTATTGCGCACCGAAATTTTTTAATAGTCATATAATTAAGTTTTTTAATTTAACATTTGATTCTTTTAAATACCATATTAAAAAATATGTAAAGGATAAAATCGTTAGAATTAGGTAATGGGTTGTATCTATTATCTTTATATTATTATACCTACGAAATGTTTTCTCTTTTATTTAATTTTCATTGTTACGGTTGTCATTGGTATAATTTTAAAATCTTACTTTATACATGATGTATATGATATTTCAGAAATTTATATTGATTTCTACGTACTAATTAGGTTAAGTGCTAGGAGTAGCTATATTGTAGCTAAACTTCCCCTGATTTGTACATGTTTAATAAAGACGATTTATTATTATTATTATTATTATTATAATTCAAACGCCTAATATTACTTAATATTTAGAACAAAACCATAATCGCATTTCAGTGAAAAGTTAATAATGATCGGCAACGCCGCATTTGGGTCATGTCTTATTGTTCTAAAGAAATAAATAAAACTCATCTTTTAAAACTATTATAACAACTTAACTGCGAATTTACGTCGCATTTAATAATCCTTTCGGTAAAATAATACAATAGAAAACCCTTAATGACAAAACAGCTTGTTTACGTTTTTATAGACCTTTAACTTGCGTTTAGCTGGTAAGCAGTAGATATATGACTATTCGGTTCGATTGAAGAGCGGTGAAGATCAGTTTTCGTCAAGGCTTTTCCAATTATGACAAACGGCGACCGGCGACAGTAGGTTTTAGAGTTCTCTCCGTGGAGGAACGTCTTCTCCCCACGGATTTCCCGGGCCAGCAGCGTTTAGTGTGTTTTTAAACAGTGAGTCGAGTTACAGATTATTTTCGTGGCGGAACGTCTTCTCCCCACGGATTTCTTTGGCCATCAGCGTCTAAGTAGTCGTGAGTTTTCAACCTTTTGCAAGAATTGTTGAAGTAATAGTATAACAGTTTGTTGCGAGTTACATAAACCCCCTTAAGTGTGATTAGTCAATGTGGCCATTGATTAGTGAATCTATAATAAGTCATGTGAAGTAGTAGTACGACTTCACAAATTATGTAAACACCTGACATTATCTGTTCCAATGGCATAGTTTGGTAGAAAAAAGAAATGTTTTTGTGAAGAAAAGTGTTTTCTTGAGAGTGAAAGTAGAAAAAAGAATCAGTGAATCACCCTATGGAGAAATAGTATTCTTTGTTGCCGAGAGTGGGATTTTAAAACCCATGCTCTGCACAATAGTTTATACAACAATTTATGACTGTAGTGAGAAACTTATTTTTAGCAGAGTAAGCCAAGGGTTGCGCAAATATCAGTTTAATGTGCTAGACTTTTATTAGGTATCATTTCTTAGTATTGTTCAGTATCACGATAGTGTATATGATTTTGATCCTTGTGCAGTATGTGCAGCCTTCGTATAGGAACAAACAAACATATTCTTACAAAACTGTACATTTCTAGTTAGGTGTAAGTAATTTTAGGTAGCCGTCACCGAATTTCGGTAATATCAGTTAATTATATTTTTACTGTAAGAAATACGGACCAACTAACCTGAGGTAGGTACCTACATTATTTCTGGTAAGGTGTACATCATTTTAGATAGCTATCGTTGAATTCCAGACAACGAAATTCCAGACTACTAGGCATACACAGATTGGTCAATACCAGTATCCTAAAATAAGGAAACATGATTACTTATATAATACTCTTTACATAATATAATATAGTCTCATTAGTTCCATAGCATGAAAGCTCATCAGTGAGCATATTTTTTATCGATAGCCCTGCAACAGCTTCATTTTGGATAATATTGATGGGTGGGACACAAATCATAGGTTTATTTACATCCTCAACCGGATTTGACATTATTTCACAGATATTAGACATAAATGGGTAAAGCACTCGAGCAGGGAATAAGATGTGAGGTTTGATGATACCTGCATGGCTGTGTTTTATGTCAAGTTGACATTTATATAAAGGGTGGCTTAGGAAAACAACCAAATTTTAATGAAGAACATTAAAAAAACGATGCGCTAACATTACGTGCAGTGCCTAACTTCGTTGTCATCCGGAAATTTCTGCCCTTGTTACCTAAGTGGTAAGAAATAGAATACAAAAAATCACAGGACAAACTTGCAACAATTTTCATAAAAATAAAATATAAAAAAAATCAAGAAAATTTCTCAGGAACAAATACGGTGACAGCTGACAAAAGTAAAATCGTGACGGATAATTCGCTAAATTCGTTTAACCCAGTGCTAGTATGAAATCAGGATCTCGGAGTAGTCAAGACCAACACTACTTACCAATATTACGTATCAGAAAGAGATATCACATCAAAATGACATGCATATATGATCAGACTACTAACTGAATGTACCGACTAAGTGAATCAACCTTGGGTTACTCTGAACTCATGTCATGGACTAGTAAAGACAAGCACAAGCTTATCAATAGATAGAAGCAGTCAAGTTGGGTTTTATCTGGTACGACAGCATCAAATAACCCTTTACCTCACCGGCGGAACCGGGTGGATACTTCACCTTGCCCATAGTTCGCGGCTTCGCGGGCGCCTAATCAAAAGCTTCATAGCCCTGCTGGACACGTAGACATTTTCGTTTTTTTTCCAAATGTCTTTTCCTAATTTTAGTTTGGCTTGGGTAACCGCACGTGGATTACCTTTTCTGTTAGAACGCAATGTACCTGTGGTGTGAGTTTTTCGTGATAGCAATATTTTGGACAAAGTTAGGCTGTTATAGAAATTGTCCATATATAAATGATGACCGTTGTCCAAGAATGACTCCGTTAGTCGAAGAACAAGGGCATTGAGGCATTGACCTTTGGGGCTTCCCTTACATCATTTCTGTTGCTCTTCCCTTTGCAAAACTTTCATATTTAAAAGAAAACCATCGCCTAAACATAATTCGTAGAATTTTATGCCGTTTTTAATTTTTTTTAAAATAAACCCTAACTCGTCTAGAGATAGGGCTTCATTTGGCGTAAATATATTTTGGCTAGATGAAATAATTTTGCTTAGCAATTAACTGACTTTCTGTAATGGATCGCAATATTTTCAGTACCTATTTGAGCAATTTAGACATCTTAAAATTTGCTCAAATCTTCTACCTGACATGGTGGCAGAAAAAATTAAATGGTAGTACAAGGGGTCCATTGAAAGCAAGCTTCTAATCGAACGAAATTTGATTTGGACGGCCAAAAGATAAAGCCCAAAAATTTCTTTAATTCATTCATAGTAATTTTTTAAATCTCTTATGTTTACTTTTAGGCCTATTTTTTATGTTAAGAGTTTCGCCATATTCATTAGTTTTTTTTAGAACGTACTTCATTATTTCCTCTGTTGTCCAAATTAAAAAAAATTTTGCGGGAAGCTTGTCCTCCATGCGCTCCTTGACACCGGCAGATGTCTGGTGAAAAACAGCTTTAAATTTTCGCAGTGTGTCTTCTCAAGCATCCTGTTCATCTGTTTCTTCCTCATGCACTAGATTTTCAGGGGCATCAGTGGCTAAAAAAATAATTTACCAGTAAATAAATAGTTTTCATAAATAGTGACCTAGTAAAGATTAACTATCTTTTGTAAGAAGGCTGCAGGTTGAAACCAAAATTCAAAATTTGTGCCTTAGTTAAAAAATACACCTATATAACTAATATAGAAATCTTAGTAACACGAAATAGACACAAGTACTTACGTTTATTTTTGTCCTCAGAAAATTCACTTACAGAATCCTCACTATCAGAACATTCATATTCCGGGTCTGCCACTGAATCGTCCATGTTATGAGGATCGTGTGTTGAATAATCGGAATTTTCACTATCACAATCACTTGTAACCTCGTGGGCCATTGAAGTAACTGTTTTTCGTCCATTTTTTAAAAAGCGCGGGAAAGTTTGCGCTCAAGCGTGTGTACTCCCTCCAGGCGGTTAAGCCCGAGAAAAGCAAACAACGAAAAGCGACAAAATCCCGAGTTTAGCATTGATTAAATGGGGACCAAATATATGTCCTTCACCTTGAAATCTTGACAGTCGGCAGGGTTATTACACTAAAAGAAAAAGCGACGAAGTAAATGCTATACACTGAAATAAAAAATGTGGGTACCTTGTAAGAAGTACCTTTTTCATTCTTATATTGATTATATATTATTTTCTTCTTATATTGATCTGGTAATAAATAAAAATATACTTAACCTCCCGGATTTGCGAGCCTTGAACGAGCTATCGTCGGACCATCTCCCTCTGTTGCTAGAATGGGAAACCAGGGTAACAGATGGGAGAGCTCCGACGTCATGGATATACACCGACGCTAACTGGAGATTATTTCGACAAGAACTTAACCAAGGAACAGAAATCAACGGCACCATTACGGACGTAGAAACCTTAGAGAGGGAAGTACAAAAACTGACCAATAACATCCAGTTAGCTAGAAATAAAATCGCTAAAAAGGTTAGCGTAAAGCCCGCTGAAGACCGCTTACCTAGGGAGGTTATAAACTTAATTAAATTTAAAAATCTTGTGCGGAAAAGATGGCAACGCTTCCGTAATAGACTGGATGGTGTGCGCGTGAGAGACCTACAAAATACTATAAGACAACGAATAACCGAACACAAAAACCAAGCCTGGCAGACTACCCTACTAGGACTATCAACACAAAACAATTCTCTTTGGAAGCTTACCAGGCGGCTCAAAAATAAATTTAACAAAATTCCCTCGTTTGACACAGACCGACCTCAAACAGACAAAGAACAAGCTAATGCTCTGGCCCAACATTTAGCTGACGTAACAAGAGGATCACCTAATATAACCTTAGAACAAAACAACATAACTGATACTGCAAATAAAATTATTTTTTCCAAATACCCCATTTCCCCTCCTGTTCTCTCCAAGCTCATTACCTCCCCCAATGAGCTAAAATCCATTATTAAATCCCTCCCCAGCAACAAAGCCCCCGGAGTTGACGAAATTTCTTATATTTTGCTAAAAAATTTACCCACTAAAGTAATTGTGCAACTGATGTATATCATAAATGCAATACTCATACACCAGCACTTCCCAAGCAACTGGAAAAAAGCGATTATAATTCCTGTGTTAAAACCTGGCAAAAACTCCGCTGAACTAGGGTCTTATGGACCCATTGCACTGCTCAGCGGAGTCTCAAAGGTTGCCGAGAAAGTCATACTTTCCCGGCTTTATAAAATAAAATTGTTAAAAAATATACCAGATGCACAATTCGGGTTCAAAAAGGGCCACGATACCACCTTGTTGGTAGCGAAAGTGGTACAAGCCATAGACAAAATGAACATGCAACAAAACACAGTTTTACTTGCGTTGGACATTAAGCAAGCTTTTGATACTGTGTGGCAGAATGGCTTAATCTTCAAATTATTATCAGTGCATGACTTCCCATCCTATATCATTACCTTAATCTATTCATATATAAATAATAGATCTTTTCAAGTGAAAGTGGAAGGCACGCTTTCTAACGTACAAAAAGTCCACTCCGGCATCCTCCAAGGCACAGTTCTCTCCCCCCAACTATTCAACCTTTATACTGCCGACATTCCGACCTATACCCCTCCACAAAACTGGCTATATTTGCGGATGACGTGCTGGTTGACGCCAGCTCGTTCTACGCAAACGTGGCCAAAGCACATATAAATTTCCATTTAAATACCCTAATTCCTTGGTATAAGAAGTGGAAAATGAACATAAACCAATCCAAATGTGAATGTTTTATATTATCCCAAAAACGAACCAACAATTATATAAACGTACCCCTAAAAATAAACAATGTACCTACCCATCATACCAACCAAAAAAGTGAAGTATCTATAGGAGTAACCCTAGATACACGTTTAAAATTCCACCAACATACATCATTTGTCATCCAAAAAGCATTTGCAGCAACGCAAAACCTTTATTCCCTTCTTGCTCCTAAATCCCCTCTCTCCCCTCGTAATAAATTAACGATTTATAATTATTTTATTAAACCTGTGCTCACATATGCAGCGCCCATATGGTGCAGCATGTCTGATACACAGATGAATCGACTGCAACGGATACAAAATAAAATGTTAAGGAACATAACGTCGTCTGGAAGGTACACCAGGATCGATGATTTGCATGCAATGGCGAATACTCCATATTTCGGGGACTATGTCCGCGAAGTATCGAGCAAATTCTATAAAACCAAGCAACAAACCTCGATCTTGACAGCAAACACCTTCCAGGCACGTTTCGCGGATCAGCCAATTCACAAACTGATTTATTCGCGACTTCCAATTTATTACGAGCCGTAAAATCCCTGAATTAAAGTTCATTTTTCACCTCAAGCCCGCATCTGTGTGGGGGGCGCCGCCCAAGAGGCGAACTCTTCCCACACATTTGCGAGCACGCCTTCCTCCATACTTACAACTGACTAACACATACAATCCCAAATTTCCCATCCTAACTAAAATCTCATGCTTCACAAACATGGTACATATAGAACGGTCAATAAATGAATGACGATCGAATGGGAATGTGAAAGACTAGAATGAATGATATTTAAAACTAAATTAAGTAAATCTAAACTTGGGTAAATACCACTAATTATGCCACCGCAAGTTCCTTTTTAAAGCAAGCAGGTTTTTTCAATGCTTTTTCCTGTGCCATCTGTGAGTAAACTCTAAAATAATTACTTAAAATCATCAAACTTTATCCTTGCTAAAAACACAACTCCTTAATAGTCTTTGCAAGGTGACGCCGGAAAAGACTTACAACTAACTGACAAATAGACACTTGGACTACCACGGACTAGAATCGTCCCGGACTAGACACACCTGTCTAGCCGCGCTCTCCAGATGAAAATACCTTGTATTTTGTATCTGCGAAACTCTCATTCGTTTTATATTGTAACTGTGTTGTATTTTATATTCTATGTATTATTATATATTGTGTATTATATATTCATAGCTGGAAACAATTTAAACTAAAGTGGTCATAAGTGTGCAAGCATTGTAGAAATTTTACGAATAAAGAGTTTTTTTTTAAAGTAAAGTAAAGTAAGTACCTTTTTCATGAATATCTTCTGTGTTTCATGTAATTGGCTTTCCAGCAAATTTCGTGAAATCATAAAGAAATTAAATAAAATAAAAATATTTTTAAAATGTTTTATTGATTGTGCGTTACTTAGTGATATTACATTTTAGAAAGGAAATAAAATGTTATATTACATACCAAGAAAGGTAAGAAGCCTATTACACACGATATCGAAAATTACGGTACGAGCGTTTCCGAAAATTACCCTTGTTAATACAGACATTATAATATTACGTAACTGCTCTTACGCACAGCTTGGCTTCTAACAATATAGTGTGTGTAATTAGAGTTTTATGAATAAAGTAGACAATGCGTAAGTAGGTTTTTACTAATATAGAAGTAGAAAAACAGTATTCTCTTATGTATCCCTTTACTTCTTTTTAAATATTGAACAGTGGTTTTGTTACCTTTCCTTACGTTTTTAATCAAAGCGGTGCAGTACTTACTGAAAATGCCAACGTGCTTATTCCTTGACCTTCTTTTGAGTGATACCCTCGAAACGCACAGGTATTACCAGGCATAGTTTTATATTAGCACAGCACTCACAAAAACAAACAGTTAAACAATACACTTCTTTCAACAAAAACGACAACTAAACTCGATAACGATAACTCATCGACTACCGGACTAACGGCTGAAACACGGCCGGCTTATACTTATGACAGTTGGCCGGGTTACCTCCCACTCCACCCAGTAAACACAAGGAGAACATTCACATTCTTAGAATGTTCTCTAATATGTCCATAAAGTGATAAACATTCTAAGTATATTCAGAGCACGCATATTCTTTTCATGATATTCTTAGAATATTCTAGAAATGTTCAAATTAAATGTACTTTCGCAGTATATAAATAGAATATCCTTGGAACTGTTCTTGTGGAATATTCTTGGAATATTTCTATTAGAATATTCTTTATACATTTACTGCATGAATATTCTTTTTGATAATGTTCTTAGAATGTTCTAGAAATGTTCAAAATAAATATACTTTCATAGTATCTAAATAGAATATCCTTGGAAATGTCCTTGCGGAATATTCTTGGAATCTTTCTATTAGCATATTCAATAAACGAATAAATCAGGCCTCTTGCCTAAATCGCGTAACGCATCCTGATTTGAATTTGCCGCGCAAAATGTGTCAATGTCAATTTTGGCTAATCGTACGACGCAATACGGGAATGTATTTTTTTTCTTGTTTTTTTTTTGTGTAATCGTGCTCCCTTACAAGTCAGGAACTAACAACGGAGTTACCATAATATCTTGCTCACATTTGAATTTGGCGCGCAACTTATTTCAACGTATGTCATTTGCATTTTGACAGTTTGGCGTTCTCCAATGCCACCATTTTGGTTTGTTTTGTTTGGCGTGTTGGGCGTGGAACCTGCTTCGTGATTTTGCTGGGAAACGTCGATTTTCGAGTTTCTTGTTACATTGAATATATTGCGAAATTTTTGTGAATTGGTTTAAAGCGACTGTTAAGGGGTAAGTTTAAAAGCTAAAAGTATATATGCATGATCTTTCTAAAAATACAATTTTACCCACTGTTTCCATATTCGCCTGTTTTCTCTTGTTAAAATGTATGTTTTTAAAGTGCCAAGCATACGTTAAAAATACCCAGAAGCAGATAATGGGTAAAAAAACCATCTGCGTACATAGTATCAAAGAGGATACAAACCTAACCTAAATTTGAGTAAGTTCGGTTTTACAGCAGTGTCACTAGAAGTCGTATAGGGTTATCAATCGAGATAACCATTTCCTCGGACTTGGAATTTGTAATGCTTAAAATATGAGCTATGCATGGTGATGTGATATGAAAGAGGCATTGATCCTGTCGACCCTTATATTTGTTTTCTTGATAACCTTTAAGTGCTCCAATGATGCTCTCACTCCCTCAGTGTGTCAATATTTTCCTAAAAGTTTTGTTTACCATCCACTTTTGTTCTACTCTACTGATGAAAACTTGTGAGTACTACAAAATTCTCTTTATTTTTAATATTTTTAGATGCAGTTAAGATGCACTTCAGGCAATGGAAAATGATATAATTACAGTTTAAAATTGTGGCTTGTAAAATCGAAGGAAAGAAAAATGAAGAAGTCAAAATTACCTGACGATTAGTTTGTCGGCACAATGCCAGAACCACAAGTGAAATGAAGTTGAAATGTCACTTATTATAATCATATTTGTGAATATAATTTTTTGTTACCTATCTCACTAAACCCTCGCGGTAAGTTACTCATGTTTGCATCAATCAGATAGACACTTTTAAATGCTTGCATCTGACAAGGTAATATTAACAACTGCAAGTCACCACAATCTTTAAATAAACTTTTATAAATTTACTTGTTGTTAATTGGTGTTTGCTGTACCTAAGTTAACATAAGTTAGGTACTATAGTAGACTTGCAAACAAAACGACGATTAGGGGAAGATTTGCTGTTTGCAACATACTTGCAGGAAACTTGATGCAAGGAAAGTTGCAAACTTAATACAACTTTACCTTGCTTAGTGGGATTGAAAGCTTCAATGTCATTTAACTCAATTTTAAAAATAAATATATTTTTACCTTATTTCGTTGTATTTTTATAGCTGCTTTAATTACAAAACAAAAGATTTATCATTTAACTCATATGTGCTAAAGAATGTTATAGTTAATATACCTAAACTTTATTGTTTTTTAATATATTTTTTGTGTTCTTATAACTAATCGATTCTTCTCACATTCCGCCTGTCTCGCGTTCCATGTTATTTGGGATCGATAACACTCTGTAGCACATCTGAGGAATGCTCTTATTAAAACATAAGCCTAAATATTCATAGACTATTCTATGAATATTCCTGATTCTTCCCCAAAATATTGCCCTTAAAATGCAGTAGGAATATTTTTGTTCCTGTAAGGATCCCTACTGGTTCTGAGGGATGTTCCTAGAATATTCTGTGGGACATTCATTAAAACATTATCTCGTACATATGAGGAATATGCCAGGAATTTCTCCAAAAAATATGATAAGCGCTTACTAAGAATATACGATTTCATATTCCAAGCACATTCATATCACGTGAAAACACCTTGCGGTAATCTAACTATAGCATGTTCTATGAATGTGCATAGACCTTTTATAGAATACTCTTAGAATATTCCAACCTACTAGAGTAATATTCTTAGCATGTGCTATGAAGGTGTTTGTGTTTAGTGGGCAATGATTTCGAAAAATGTCATATTGTCGCTTCTCGTTGTTTGCTCTTCTCGGGTGCACGCACAATTCGCACAAAATAGGTAAGAGGTTAGAAATGCAAACTACGTAGAAAACAAGCGAACCAAAGATTCAAGTTGGCCACCAGTCCACCCCGAGCGCTACAGTAGGAAATTATGGCGGATGACGTGTAGTTTAAATAACTCGTGTTCAAATTACTGGTTTACTGTTTAAACAGTATTTAAGAGTTTTAAAGACGTTTTATCGCTTCTTAAGTTAATTCACTCTAAAATACTATTCACTAAATTTCAGAATATAATGAATGTATGTATTTTATATAAAATTATACCAAAAAACCAATAAATGTCATTAAAAACCAAATACTGTTGTTATTTATGAATGCCGATGTAAATAGCAAACAAAGCTTATGAAAAAAATGTATAATTATAATTTTTATTTTTTTCAGGTTAGTTACCTTCTACATACATGAACGGTGTTTAAAATATTTTAACAATCTACCAAGGAAAAAGTTCAACAAACGTTTCTAGTTATTGACAACATATTAACTTAGCCAGGATGCCAGAGAAGAATAGAGTTATTCCTAACGTGATAATCTCAATGATCCCATTTAAACATATTAATGTCCTCTGGATACTTACGCCCGAAAAGGTGCATTTTTAAATTATTTTTTCGAATTCTTTTAACCAACACAAACTGATTACATTTAAGCTTTCAACATATTAACTTCCCCTGGATCCTTATGCCGAAGAAGGTGTCTGTTCAAATTTTTTTTAAACTTAGTTTGATAGGCACATTCAGGGCATTTAAATATATTAACTTCCCCTGGATCCTTATGCTGAATAAAATGTGTTTTTAAATAATATTTATCCTTAGTTTGATAGTCACATTGAGTGCACTTAAATATTTTGACTTCCCCTGTATCCTTATGTCGAAGAAGGTGTCTGTTTAAATATTTTTTAAACTTAGTTTGATAGGCACATTGAGTACATTTAAACATATCGACTTCCCCTGAATCCTTATGCCGAAGAAGGTGTATGTTTAAATCACTTTTAAAATTAGTTTGATAGGCACATTGATTGCATTTAAACATTTTAACTTCCGCTGGATGCTTATGCCGAAGAAGGTGTCTGTTTAAATCTTTTTTAATCCTAGTTTGATAGGCACATTGACTGCATTTAAATATATGAACTTCCCCCGGATCCTTATGCTGAAGAAGGTGTGCGTTCAAATAAGATTTACACTTAGTTTGCCAAGGACATTGAGCGCATTTAAACATTTCGACTTCTCCTGGATGCTTATGTCGAAGAAGGTGTCTGTTTAAATATTTTTTAAACTTAGTTTGATAGGCACATTGAATGCATTTAAACATATTGACTTCTCCTGGATCCTTGTGCACGAGAAAATGTGTTTTCAAATAATATTTATGCTTAGTGTGGAAGGCACATTGAGTGCATTTAAACATTTTAACTTCCCCGGGATGCTTATGTCGAAGAAGGTGTCTCTTTAAATCTTTTTTAAATTTAGTTTGATAGGCACATTGAGTGCATTTAAACATACTGACTTCACTAGAATCCTTATGCCGAAGAAGGTGTATGTTTATATCACCTTTAAAATTAGTTTGATAGGCACATTGACTGCATTTAAACATTTTGACTTCCCCTGGATGCTTATGTCGAAGAAGGTGTCTATTTAAATCATTTTTAGACTTAGTTTGATACACACACTGAGTGCATTTAAACATATTGACTTCCCCTAAATCCTTATGCTGAAGAAGGTGTCTGTTTAAATATTTTTTAAATTTAGTTTGAAAGTCACACTGGCCACATTTAAACAAACTAACTTTCTCTAGGTATCTATGCTGAAGAAGGTATTTATGATTGCTTTTAAACATATTAACTTTCGCTGGATCAATATGGAGACGGTCCTTGCGTAAATTTCTTTGCCGAAATAACACTGAGTCTTTCTCCGGTTTTACATTAAGTTTGCGACCAACTCGTTGATGACACTGCTGATAAATCTGGAGTCTGCTATTTTGATGTTCGGCAATGCTGAAATAGAGAAAAACATTATTAATCCTATGAGTTAATTTTTTTTTTCGTCGAACACTCAGCAGCAAAGGCTGCTGAGGTTTGAGAATAAGGTCCTCCGGTGTGTGACGCCATTGGACAGATACGTCACTATCGCGGGCTTGCACCGTATGGCGGCAATAAACTACATTACTGAACATATACGAGACATATCAAATGACTTTTACACATACAAACTTACAAACTCACCCCTAACAAGACACATTAGCGTCATTTTTTTATAGCGCTTTGCGAGAGGTGCGTGTGCGCAGCAAACGATTCACGTTGGTCTTAAATCCTTGGAGATTATACTCGTTGAGGAACACGGCCTCAAGCCTACAAAATGTACCTCTGAGGCAATCAGTGATAAGCACCAATTAGATGTAATATACACTGATTGCTCAAAGGCCTTCGATAAAGTGGATCATCAGCTGTTGCTTTCGAAGCTTGCATCTTTTCATTTCTCAACTAACGCATTGACATTTATGAATTCCTATTTGACCACAAGAACTCAGTCTGTTAAGGTTGGAAAAACTAAATCTTCCGTGTATGGAGGCAGTAATTTGGGACCTATACTATTTGCCCTATTTATAAATGACCTCCCAACTGTGATTCAAAACTCTCAATGTCTACTATTTGCTGATGACTTTAAGATTTTTAATATCATCACCAATGAGCTGGTCTGTCAAAAATTACAACAAGATCTTAATGAAATAAGCATGTGGTTTAAGAAAAACAAAATGTTTCTTAACGCCGAGAAGTGTCACGTAATGACTTATACCAGGAAGCTCAGCTCGACAGTTTATCATTACTTCCTTAATGACATTTTACTTCATCGGGCAAATGGTATCAAGGACCTTGGGGTCTACCTCCAACAAAATCTCAAATTTAATACTCATTATGAATATGTTGTAAATAAGGCGTACAAGGCTTTAGGTTTCATAATAAGGAACTCTGGAAACTTTAAAAGTACAAAAACTGTGATACTCCTATATAATTCACTTGTTAGACCGCACCTTGAGTATGCCTCAGTTATCTGGGCACCTCAGGCTGCATCTAACTCCAATCTCATTGAAAAAGTTCAAAAACGATTTTTAAGATACTTGTATGTTAGACAGCACAATGCATATCCTTATAGAGTAGCTTATCAATCAATGATAGATAGCTTTAAGTTTGTAACACTAGAACGTAGGAGAGAAACTCATTCTGTGATTTTGTATTTAATATTCTTAGTGGCCAAAAATACTGTGATTGTTACCTAATAAATTATATAAGACTCAATGTACTGTAACGGGTCCTTTTTTGCAGTAAATAAAACACAGTGGTGCAGGGGAAAGGAGCAGTTTTATTTGAAGCTACGAAAGTGGTGATTTCCAGAAACTAAAAGAAATAATGCCCATTACAAATCTGCAAAATAATTACGACTAGCCGACACCCGGCGAGATATCACTATATTCTACATTTAACTAAAATTTAAGGATTACAGTACATATTACAATAAAAATTCATTCCACCAACCTAACACCAAATCGAGGTTTCGCTTAAAACGACCAAGTAGAAAAAGGACCAGGCCTCCGGCTGGGTACTCGATGCTAGCAAACCAGAAAAAAAGATCGGCAACAAAAACCCGATAAGTACTGATAGGTACCATTTTTTAAAGGATCATCATTGGCGCACCATAACTTGCCACAATTTTAGTTTTTAAAGATCATTTTAGGTATAAATTCGGGCATAGGCGGCGTCAACCCATTATTTGACTATTTATTATAATATATAGAGACCACAAAATATTTCGTCCTGTTAAAGTACCAAAGATCAATTTACGTATTACAACAGATAGAATATTTTTAGTTGATAAAGAAAGTCCTTCACCCTTAAACTATATGATGGCAAATCGCAATGCATTTTTGAGTAGGCATGACATAAGATATATTTAACACAAATGTTCGTAATATTAAATGCTGTAGCGATAGATGTACACATTTACAATAATAATTGTCTTTTAGACTGCTAGGTTTAGGTTTATTATTTTTATATATTTTTATTCTCTCTAGTCTTAAGTCTCTTACATGTAATTACCACCAAGGTGTTTGCAAGATGTACCATAAATAAATAAATAATGTACTTTGTCAAAAATTATGTGACAACGAGGAGAGTCATAATGTATTCCGATCAGTGCGGTGACTAAAATCGGAATATAAAGTTTTCCCTTTTATGTTCTTACATCGTTTCAGCCCCTTCTTTAATAGTAGAATAAATTAACCCATTAGTGCATGACGATCGTTTTATCGAACATCTAAATGTAGGCCGATAAAGAAGATTTCTTAACAAATTGTCAATTCTTTTTAGCATAAATAGGTTGTATACGGTCAAAAACATCTGTTGATTCATTTCAGCGTACGTAAAAGGCAGTAAACGTGTTTATTTTATTGTTTCTAATGTGATGGATCCAAATTTGTACAGTAAACGTCGCGGCGGGTAAGTTTTTGTAGAATATTAATTACATTTTTGACAAGCGTTCCATAAAAATTTGATATCAATATACCTAACTTAGTATGTTATCAATACCTACTATGAAAAAGTAATTTTTAAATTTTCTTGTCCTTGAAATTTGTATCTACATTTCGTGTTAGTTTTATCGAACGTTATGCGTCGTGACCACTTTTGTTCCTGAAAACGGCATCGTTATTTTATGTTTGTTTATTGTTCGTAATTTGCTTACAGATTATCGCTTGCCGAACTGCTTGATACCTTAGAAGATAGTGACATGGAGGGTGGCGATATATATGTTACACCACCCAGAGATAGTGAAGACACCGATATCGATAGTGATCAGTTCGATGACGATCATGAGGGCGATATTTTCCACCTAGGTCCAGCTATGCTGCGGGTGGAAAGTGAATTTCTTCCTGCTAGCATTTGTAATAGCAAAATATCCAGTGCCGAAGAGTATCATTCGGATGATAACGAGGATGATAATATACCACTAGCAACGATATTTCCAAATGCAGCTCTAAATTGGCTATCAAATGATATCACGCCTTCATCTTCCAAGAAAAGCAAAACAGAATATTGGGCTAATCAGGAAAGCAGCTTCAATATTGAAAAAGATTAAACAGAAAAAAATTCGCTGGAAGAAGTATATGGTAAAACTACGCCTTTGGAATCTCTTCACCTATTTTTTGATGAAGAAGTGCTATCCAACATAGAGGAACAGACCAATATTTATGCGCAGCAGAAAAATCTGAACTTGAGAATGACCAGAAGTGAACTGCTTGTTGTATTTGGAGGACTTTTACTTTCAGGAGATGGTAAATATCGAAATAAACGGATGTACTGGTCCAACGAAAACGATGTTCCAAAAATATTATCTGAAAGCATGCGACTCAATAGGTTTGAGCTTATATTGAGACATCTACACCTCAACGACAACAGTCAAATTGATAATGAAAATAAGTTATATAAATTACAGCCCCTAATTGATAATATTAATATTATGGTGGTTTAGATGAATACATAGGTATTGACGAGAGTATGATCCCATATTATAGAAAACATTTTATGAAATAATTCACAAAAGGTAAACCTATACGGTTTGGTTTCAAAAATTGGGCATTGTGCACAAATAATGGATATATGATCAGCTTTGATATATATACAGGAGAAAAGAGAAATACCCACAATTAATCACATTTATTCGGTCTAGGAGGGACTGTTGTATTAAATTTAATAATCTGTTCTCATTAGGCTATTGCACAACGGGTACTGTTCGAGATAATAGGTTAGAAGATTGTCCACTAAGAAATTAGCAAAAAAAATCTAACCAAGGAAAAACGAGGTGGTCATGTATTTTTAAGCAGCGAAAAAGTAAATGTATTTTAATGGAAAGATAACAAAGTTGTCACTGCAGCGTCGGATTTTTAATCATCCGAAATCAAAGACACTCCACGGTACTGTAGAGAACGTAAATAAAAAATTGCGGTACCTCAGTATAAAATATTTCAAAATTATAACAAGGGCATATGACGAGTGGATAAACTAGATGGCTTTGTTGCGGTCTATAGAACTAGAATGAGGCAACGCAAATGGTGGGGGCCTATATTTTCTTATTTATTTGACGTATCTGTTATCAACGCTTGGTTATTATTCCGAAAAATTCATCCATCTCATGAAATGTCTTCTGGTTTATTGAAATTTAGAAGATATATTTGGCTTTGAGTCTTTTAAAAAGTCAAGGTAAAAAATCAACAAAAGGAAAAATAACACCTGCTCCACTTTACGATGTTAGGTTTGATCAAATAAACCACTTACCAGAATATACGGAAAAAGAAAGAAGATGTGCTCAGTGTGGAAAAATGCCAAATTTATCTGCATAAAGTGCCAAAGAGCACTACATCCAAAAAAACTGTTTTCTTCAATATCACACACCTTAATTTTTTTAAATTTGTTCTAAGTAACGTAGAAATCCGAACACTAAAATTATTGAAATAAAAACATGAGTATTAGGTGTATAGTTTTATGTAATTAAAAATTATATGTATAATCTCTTATGCATAACGTTCGATAAAACGAACATCCTGTATTTTTTTTAATAATAAAAATTTCAAAAAATTTTATTTAGAAAACTTAATTATACTCCACCCAATATGCATGCGTAATAAAAAAAAATTGTTCATTTTAACATTTATAACCTTATGCGCTAATGGGTTAACCATAAATTTCTAGTTACTGGTCACTCTTCTCCAGCTTGTGACCAGGACTTTGGACTCGTCGAAAAAGAGAAAGAACTATAAAGAAACTTATATCCCTGCAGATTGCTCTCGTGTAGTTATGACCGCAAAAAAAAATACTTCATTCAATATCGTCCATATGAAACAAGAAAACTTTTTTTCAACCAAACAGAGAAAGTAGTGCAATTTTTCTGTTAATAATGTAACAGAAAAATTGCGTCCGATAAACCTAAAGTTGAATGGATAAAAATGCAATGAATCCGTTTAGAAAAAAATAGGCCTTTTATAATTTCGTAAAAGTACTCAATCAGCGAATTAGTTCTATTCAATAAAGTAGATGTAAAGAAAAGAAATTTTGTTTTTCCTGCAAACCTGAGTGATTTGCTATATCCGAATGGCCGCAAGTTTGATGTAAAAAAAAAGCTTATCTAATGGAATTAATCCAGTTTATATTCATCATAATTTTTAGGCGAACCTGAAGACCACCGAAGATGTATCTGAAGATTTTATTGCCGTTTCTATAGTATATCTTTGATATTCAAAATTTCATAATCAAAACCGTCTTCTCCATGGACGTGCAAGATTTTTCGGCATGTATAGATTTAAATAGGCCTAAATTTTGAAATTTGTGCAGAATTAGTGCAGTATTGACATTAAATTCAAGCTTTGTCTTCAAATATATATTTTGATATTAAATTTTTTAAGCTTAAAATTATGTGCAACCGTACTATTTACCTGGAAATTTAGAATGCAATTTTATCAAAACTAATTAAGAGTCTAGATACTTATTCCGTTTCTGCTCTAATCACACTGGGGAACAAATTTCAACTTTTTTTTGTTTCCTGAACAAAACCTATTTTTTTTATTGAACTATACCCAAGTAACTAAAAAATACCTATTAAAGATTTTAGTTAGCTCGCAAAAAAAATCTGAATTATTTGTTACAAAATTTTAATTTATAGGCATATACAATGAACATTTTAATTTATAGGCATTTACAATGAACATACAAACAATATATTGTTGGTTTAACAATAGAATTAAATAGCAGTCTTTTGAAAGCAGCCTCGGGGGCATTTCTCGTAATAGTCCCACAGTAGTCGGCTAACATCTCACAGTTCCATTTACCCTGATGCCTTCTTTTCATGTTTGAAATATCCTGGTGGAACCTCTCACCGTGCTCGTCTATTACTGCACCACAATTTTCCGGAAAGTAATCGAAGAATTTTCAACGACATAATATTACACCTTAGGTTTTGGTAACATAAAAGAAGTGGGCAACCAGGCCTTTATAGTTTTCTGCTTTTATGTTTCCCAAAAAATTTGTTGCAACCATTTTAGATGCATTCCAAGCGTACTTTTTCTCGCCTTCTAGTATGGAATCGAATTGCGCATCTCCGAAAAGTTTCCTAATCTGGGGACCCACAAATACTGCCTGTTTAATTTTAGTGTCACTGATTTTAGGAAACTTTTCTTTTAAATAACTAAAAGCACGGCCTTCTTTGTCCATGGCCTTCACAAAGTCTCAATTGTATATGAAGTAGCGGTAGTAAAATATTTTCTGGGGGAACTAATGGCACGCTGGCTACATTTTTCTTTCCTGGCTCAAAAGACTCTCTCGGTGGCCAATTTTTCTATATGTAGTGATCCGATCGTGCTCGACTGCCCCATTCGCAGAGGAAGCAGCAGTATTTCGTATAACCTAGCTGCATTTCAAGCAAAATCGCCGCAACTTTTAAATCCCCACAAATTTGCCAATTATATCTTTCATATTGTATGGTCTCCAGTAAAAATTTAAAATTGCTATACGTTTCTTTCATGTGGACTGCATGACCAATTGGAACTGAAGGCAACTTGTTTCCATTATGGAGTAACACAGCTTTAAGACTTACTTTTGAGGAATCAATAAAAAGTCTCCAGCCTTTTGGATCATAGTCGAGATTGAAAGCTGCCATTAATCCCTCAATGTCCCTACAGGCTACCAAATTGTTTTCCCTGTTAAAAAATGGTGTTAGGTTTTTCTGACTGCTTCGGCACACAGAAACTTTTACTTCATCTTGAAGTTAGTTCCATTGTGGCAATCGATAGGCCAATAGTTCGGCGACATTTTCCAGTACACTACCGTTTGAATCCATTAGATCATCATCAGAATCAATAAGGCTATATTCCTGAGGTGGATTAGGTACAGGCAACTCGCCACTATGAGGCACCGGGCGTATGGCGGATTGTAAACTTGGATACTGTATCGAAGACTTTTTTTTCTCCGAAAAACCTTTTTGGATGGGAGGTGTCAAACAAAAGTAACGTCAGTAACGTGGTCTTTCGGTTCTCGCCAGATCATAGGAACAGCAAAAGGCATCTTACGCTTTTTTCCACTTAGCCAGCCGCGAATGTTGGACGCACATTTGTATCAGCAGATATGGGGAGCCCAATTTTTATCCTGGTCTCCAATTTTACAGCCAAAATACAAGTGGTAAGCCTTTTATAATAAAGGGCTAAGTGTGCGTTTTTGTTTCACAAAAGTCACTTCACCACATATATAACAAAAATGATCCGGCTTATTTAAACAAACTCGCGACATGTTGCTCAAAACTCTATAATTTCTCAATTACGAACAGCTCTCAAGCAACTTGTGGTTGAAATACAACTAACTAACAATTTAGGATTTATGTTATATGTATTTAAACCCCTTATTAACCCTTTAAGGCGCAGTACTTTTTTTTTAGAATTACTTAAAATTTGAAGGCGTATTCAATCTCCTACGTACAAAAGTCGCAATTTTGGTTAAAGAAATTAAGCTGTCAAATTTGACAGTTTGGCTGTAGAGGGTGGTCGATATATCAACCAAAGAACCTTTAGTGCCCCTTAAGACATTGAAGTGGTAGAGAATCTAAATCGACCACCTATTTCTGTTTTCTCATTTCTAACGACTATATATTATTGTAATTTTTGAAGACAATCTAGAATAATTCGAATAGTTGACCAAAATTAACAATCCCAAGTAAAAAAAAGTATTACATAAGCAGCAATTTTAGGAGAATAGGCATTTTAAGATTTTTAATTTAAAAACTTTCCCAATACACGCTCCTGGCTAAGGGATCGTTTTATATGTTTTGCTGATCCGTGTAGCGCGGTAAAGCCCTCCATAAGCGCGGCATAGCTTGTGTATGTCATGCAGTGTTGCCAGACCTTCTGTTTTAACAGGAGATCTCCTGCTTTTGCCCTCAGTCCTGTTATTCTTTTACTTCTATTGTGCTAATGAAGCTACATAATGCATAAATTTATACAAAAATATCAGAACTAAGAATAAAAACATTTTTAAGGAGTACTATGAATCAAGAGAGACTTTTTGCCCTGGCAATGTTGTCGATAAAGAAAAAAATGTTGCAAGATATTCCTAACTTTAATGACTTAGTTACTGAGAAATTTGCTAAACTGAAAGACAGAATAATGCATTTTTTGTTAGACACTGTGTTTAATCAGTTCTGTTTTTTAAAAATATTTTTAGTTTTTTTATGTTGTCGTTGTTGACTTTTCTAGTTACTGCTTCCCAAGTATGCTGTATATTGGTAAGTTTTCAATTTAAATTTATATTTTGTTTTATTAACATATCTACGTACAAAAAGAACATACAAATTAGGAAAGCTTTTTACTCGTAAATTTGACACTTAACCACGGCAGATTGTTATATCTGCCGTGACTTAACTACACAATATCTTGTGGTTGGAACGGAGGGGTGAAATAAAAGGAAGGGGTAGTGGTGGGCGGAGATATGCGCAAATTTTTCGTTCTTTTTATTTGCCATGCTTGATGCTTGTGAACCTCCACAAACTTCCGTCACGAGCCGCGACTGATTTTTACCTAATACAATTGTGCCAAAGTGACCTAAACCACATATTGCTTCTTATCTGAAAAAACCGAAGTGGCCTAACTTTCATTTTTGCAAAAAAGGTCGAGGTTTTTCACATTTTAATTAATTAACACCCAATAAATAATTCAATATTTTATCTTGTTTTGCAAAAATATTGCAATACACCACTTGCATTAACAGTGTTATTAGGTTATGGAAATATCAAAAACTTCAGAGGTGTTTTTCTCATTTGTTGCATTAAATTTTGTGGTTATCGTGTTTTTTTTTATCTGCCCTCGCCCGCCTAGACCGCCGTAACGCCCTCTATATAATATACTTTGTGGCGCCCGGTATAATAGGGTTCCTAAACTTAAGCAAAGTGTACCTGTTTTCACTTGTTTCAGATTCGTCCTCCTTGATGTCTAGTTCTTCGTTTTTAATTTTCCAATCCTCATACATCTGATTAGTTCCTGCTTCGCCCTGTTCAACTTTGACCTCTGTTTCTGTTTGGTCTGGAAATATTTGTTTGCCCCTGTAAAACATAAAATTATCCCTTTTTAGGCGGGACAGAAACAAAAATTGTTGTAAAGTGTGAGTAGATGAGGTGCATCGATGTTCGAGCTCAATCCTCTAATACAGGCTGTTACCTAATGTTATGCACTTGTTTTAATGAGTGATTCCTGGACCAAGGCCGTGGCGTACAAGAAAATTTTGATGATGATCTGTATATTATTCGATTTTTTGATTTTGCGGTAAAATCTGAGTATGTAATTAGTATAAGATAGATTAATTTGTGTAATTGCTCCTACTCTGTAATTAAATTGCATAATCTGTAGTCTGTAATGAATTAAATTAAAAAAAAAAATCTATCACCCATTGTTCCTTAGATATTAATTATTTTTTGCGGCCTAAAAAGAAATATGTGGGTGTCACAATTTTAAATTTTCGAAATACTTAAACAATATAAGTAGGTACAGGTATTCGGTTGTATAACAAACTTTTCCTTAACTGTTGTTGAAATTGCCTCGGAAATTGCGCTTACAGCGGATATATTCATATTTAGGGCAGCTCCTTGCACCGACTATTTAAATGCTTCGACATTTTTCACAGATAGTAAACAACGTAATCGACAGAGATATGTATGTGCACTTTTGTTTCTCTTAATAGAACAGTTTCTTAATGCTATTTATGAAAAATCTGGAGTTTTTGTTTCAAAACAGACGTTCAACACGAAACCACAGAACAATTAAGGTTTAGGCACTGTTTACAGTTGTGTTGCCAACTATCGGCCAATTAAATTCGAATTATATTAACTTTTACAAGCCTAAATAAACAAACTATTTGCTATAAGTGGGTTCGTATCAAAGAAGAATACTTTAAGTTTGTAGTAAATTCAAAATGGCATAAAATTTTAATACTTTTTGCCCAAATTTAATTTCCTCGTGTTTTCTTACGGATTTACAATTATCAGCTGATTGATGACGTGCATCGGTTCTTGTTTTGCATCAACTGTAGGTATATTGTGTATATGTATTTGGAGACCGCGGTGGCCAACTGAAAATTTATCATTCATTAACGAACAAAACATATAAGTATAAATAATAAATATATATTAATATAACGTGGATTTTCCTGGGCTCAGATACACTACAAAAATTCCTACTTGTCATGTATATTTGTTGTTTCTGAAACCAACCTGTCATGGTCATGGTGTCATACCTACCAACCTATTAATATTAATTTAAAATGTTTAGTAGGGAATATTAATTTCTTAACAATAGGAAAGTCAAAAACGATTGAACATACCTATAGAAACATGTTATACCAAGAAATTGGAAATTTTCTGCCCTATCATCTGGTTTAACAATATCGGGGGTGTTTCTCATTTGAAAAAAATGACTGTTAGTACTTTCTCAAAAAGGACCACCGAAACATGGTTTTTGGACACCCTGCATAATATATTTTCCAAATTTGTTATTCAACCGAAATACCTACCTGTATATTATTTAATTATTTCAATAATTTGAGATCGTTAGATCTACAGATACCTACGATATTTGATTTTTTGTTATTCCTTTTTAACCCGCAGAAAATAACAAAACAATAACCACAGAATTAGAAAATCGAACAATATACAGGGGGTTGCGTTCAAAATTCTAAAGTTAGCATCCAGTAGAGGCAGAACTGGCATTCTTAAAAATATTTTTAGAGGCTAGAATACTAATATGTGTTATCGCCATTTCCAAAATTTCAGCATGATATTAATATTCGTTTTCTAGATTCTCCTAATATACCATCGAGTTTGGGATATCCTGTATATATGTGAATCGAAACATTGTTTTTAAAAAAATTAAGAGACATTCAGAGATGAGATCCCTAAACATTTTTTAAGAATTTTCCAACATTTCTGGCAATATGTGCATGCAGAATGTACATTTTCTTGTCTATTCTCTACCAGGAGACGCCTCTCAATGATTTATGGGGCTTTCCATCAAACCATAACACTAATACGGCCACATTTTCACTACTTGACTTTGTATATGAGCAGCTGGATAAGGGAGAGTTGGTATTAGGTCTGTTCTTTGACCTATCACGGGCCTTCGACTGTGTAGCATAGGGTCATCTTCTAGCTAAATTGACATGTATGTGAATAAGAGGTCTTGTCAATGATTGAATGGAATCATTTCTTAAAGAAAGACAAATGGTGGTTAAATACAACAACGTTCCCAACCAGCAATTTGATATTTTATAATAGTCGCGAAAACGTTTTCGACAAAAAATTATAAAACAACTGTTCTCTCAGGAACGTTTTTAATGCGTTTCTACAACAGCTATAAATGCAAAATTGGCACCATTTTATAAAATACTTCAGTAACCGTTTTTATTTTGTAAAGCCTTTTGCGAACACTACATAACAATTTCAAAACATTTCTGCAATTCTTATAAAATTTCAACACCAGCATTATAAAACTGTTTTATTAAAGCTTTTCATATCACACTATAAAATATACTTGCATATTACATTTTTAAAACAATTAAATAACAGTTTTATAAAAGGTTTTTAGTAGTTTCAGGTAAACGTTATAAAATAAAAATGCAACATGAAATAACAACAATAAAATAAAAAAGCTTTTTAAATTTATTTTAAATGCTGCAAGAAGCAATTTTGTATTGGGCAAAGGCAAAATATAATTAACGTCGCCAACTATTTACAAGAAGTAAGAGGCCATTTTATTTATTTTATTCTTGATATTATTTAGAGACATTCGTGGATTGTGATGCAGAGACCAAGTTTTTACTGCGAATTAAATTTTATTGAGAAATATATAGCATATTTCTAACAAAATATAAGCAGGCCCCGTATTTATTAATGTTTAAGGGATATGTTTGAAACATAAAAAAATTAGCTTTGTCGATTTGGTCATTTTCTTCAGAAAAACTTAAGTCAATTTGTTCTAGGCATCATTATTTCATAATTTTTATATATTTACCAGCTGTAAATATTAACATAAATGAGATATTTGGTATTTTTAAGTCTGTCAATTTTTATGTTCCCGAACGCTCTCATTGAATAATGGCGGCTTCTTATAAAATAATTTTGTATTAATAGCAAGCATATTAAGATAATTAAGCTACTTCGCAATCCCTATAAAACATTTAAAATATATTTATGCTTTAAAATTGAGGGTACTGCGACAGGACCGAACTGCTTTAAAACAAAATATAAAGTAAGGGAGTGTTGTCTATCTTAATCATATAAAGATACAACGAAATATCATTTAATTAATTAATAAACACAAAAATAAATACAAATAGTAGAGGCCTAGTGATTATTTCGGTATCCAGATGACCTCGTGAACCATGAAGGTCCCAGCGTATAATGCGCCGCCGCCGCTTAAAATTCTGTCTCCACCATATATGATCATCATTGGTATCATCATCGAGTGGGATGTTAATTCATAAGTAGTAAATACTTTTGGATTCCTCGTGTTCTTTAATAAAAGAATTGAGCACTATTGTACGCTACACCGCTAATTTTCTTTTACTTTAACTTATTGCACACTAATCTTTTACTAGTATTTTTACATAAAACATATTTATCAACATATATATCAACAAATTATTTTTACTGACGATTCAACATTCAACAGACGATCCTCGAACAATGGTGGCAGGTTTGAGAACCCTCTATATAACCCACGCTTACCAAAAGATCTCCCCTCCCCTATTCAATTTCTATAGAAGCCTCGATTCATTTAAAAAATATTTGTTTGTGTCTGTAGCTAGTGTACTCGACTAGTTCTCATGATATCTTTGTTTTTCTAGTGGAAATTATTTAAGGATAGAGAGCACCACTGATATATTTCTAGATATAATGAATCATGGATTGCTTGCAAAACATTATAAAATTACTATAGGTACCTACTTCTTTTAAAAAGTAGTGTCACTCAAATTTGTCCCTCTTCGGCTTCCAGAGGTCTAATTCTTTATAGTACGTACTATGAATGAGAGGGAAGAACATGCGAATATTTTCTGCAGCTATAAAACTAATTTCCTCCACTGCTCGGGGGTAACATGAGAAAAATAGTGAAAATTTTGATAAATAATTAAAAATCGTTATAGGTTCATAAAAGTCGAGATATAAACAGACCTATAAAAAATCACAACTTAAACAGGAAATACCTCGGAAACTAGAAGTTCACATTTCTATAAGACAGATATCCTAAAAATTTCGTTAATTTTGACAATAAAATATAAATTAATCACTTTTTTAAAGAAAATATAGACCGGAAGAAAAGTAGTGATAATTGAGCGATTTCTTTTTCGTTATGATACTGGAAATATTTTAATTAAAAATCGAAATTATTAAGCAAGAAGGTAAAAAGATTTCCGTTATTTTTTTGTTTACCGCCCCCTTGAAAACGGAAGGGGCGGGTGGGTAGTAGAATGTACTTTTTAACAAATCAAATAAGAATAATTTTATATGAAAAACATAACAATACGGTCCTGCCCTTTTGTCTGATCAAACTCACATGGCAGCACTAGCAGCAGGGACAACGTAAACATCTGATTGTTGTCTACATAATTAGGCGGGAATATTGCTAGTTAGCAACTTTTTTGCTAGAAGACAACTTTTTGGCGACTCTTATAAAATGAATTAGTTATTTTGTGTACATTTTACCTTCTTTATGATAAATGTATTGTTATTTGATGGTAAAAGTGACCGGTATTACCGCCTAAAATAACTTAATAATTAACATATAACCTATAAAATCGACGGCAAATTTTTTTCGTTTGATTTCAGTCGTGTTTCATGTTAAAATTGATAAAAAATCCTGTCCTTGGTTTTCCGATTCAGATACGCTGCTACTTGCATTAGGAGAAGTATAAGTGGTATTTGAGATTGATCCGAAGCACTGAGGCAGTTAATGGATTTCATTATTTTATTAACCTCTGCCGTATTATTAATATCAAAACCAATGTTCTTACTACACATCATATTTTCATAACACATCTTTAATCTCCTTCGAAAAGCACCACTTTTCTTAGTTTTTTTTTTATAACATCAGGTGACTCAGGGATGGTGTAAAATTAGTGGTCTTAAATATATCTTATTATGTAGTTGGCGACAGCAAATGTATATTCATGAGAACAATTTAATTTTATAAGAGATTTACTTTTGTTTCTATATTGTAGTAGAATTGCCATACTATAAAATAGTTATAAAGTGATCACTAAAATAGCAATTTACTTTCAAAGGCGAATTGCTTTTAGAAGTACTCTATTATAACTGTTTTTTTAAAGTCACAGGAAGCAACTATAAAACAATTTTAAAATATGTTTATAACGAAATTAAAAATGTCGCCGAAATGTACTATAAAGCCACTATAAAATAATTATATTTTATAGGTTAAAATATTTTTAAAGTTGTTCATAGAAACATTTCTGCAATAATTTTATGACTGTTTTATAAGATATTTTATAATTCTGTTACATAAACGTTATGGTGATAAATTTATAAAGCACATTAGCTGCCTACAACAGAATAGTGTTTATTGCAGCTCTTATGTGATTGATTAGCATTTTGGAAGTATTAATAAAATACCAATAAAATAAAATAGCTGTATAACCATTGAATTATAAAATAACTTTGTTGGTTGGGTTTACTCAGGAAAGCAGAGCATGACTCTTGGGGTACCCCAGGGATCGGCATTATCACCATTACTGTTTCTAATGTTTATTAAGGATGTACAGGCATACATTTAACTTGAAAAATCAAGAACAATCCTCTTCGCTGAAGACGCCAGCGTCATAATTCGTGCTCCAAGTCATGAAGAATTACAGAAGGCTGCTCGATTGATACTAAATAGTTCTTATGGATGGTGCTACAAAAACCAACTCGTTCTCAATGCTGCTAAATCAACATACTTAATCTGCCATAAAAAAAAAACAAATTCCTAACATAGACATCTTAATTAATAACAACAAAATTGAAAAATCCACAACTTATAAATTCTTAGGCTGATATATGGATGACACTCTGTCATGGACGTCTCATATAAATCATGTAGCCAATAAACTAAACTCTTATTATTTTGCAATTCGCAACTTAAAATTATTGTTTAAAAATAGACATCTTTTGAACTACTAGTCATAAGTCAAATATGATATCTCTGTTGAAGTCATTTGATTTGAAGCAATCAATATTTGCAAATACTAGAATTGCACAAAATTCAGCGTCCTGTATAGATAACATTTTTTTAAATCTAGATTACTTAGAAAGTAGAATTATAGATACTCACATTTCCGACCATACTGCACAAAAAGTTATATTTCAATTAGAGCAACCAAATAAAAATATACTACAATATATAAGAATTTTTTCAGAACAAAATAAGCTTTTATTTTTAAATTTTCTTAAAAAACAGGACTGGGCTGAGATTTACGAAACAGATAGCCAAAATGCAAATGCACAATGGTTTATATTCATGACTAACTTCACAAATATTTTTAATCATTGTTTTCCTTTAACTTTAATTACTAAAAATAAAAAACATAAACTAGCGGCTGATCCAAAAATTTTAGAGTGCAAAAATAGATTGGATATATTGTTAACCTTATCCAAATTTGATAATAGTTCAAAAGAACAATATAATAAAACTAAAAAAGAATATGATAATTTGTTAAGAGCAGTAAGGTCGGAAGAATACGAAAAACGTTTAAGGTTAGCAGATAACAAAACTAAATGTATGTGGAACATATGTAATGAAATAACTGGTAATACTAATAAAGCATGTGAAATTGGTATTAAGGGCAATCCTGAAAAAATACCCGATCAATATAATAACTATCTATTATCCATAGTTCCTGACTTATTGAAAGAACTAGAAACCCGACCAACAACTTGCAATATACAAGAAAATAATCAGTCAATGTATTTAAAACCAATATCAACAAATGAACTATGTGAATTTGCCAGTAAAATAAAAAATAAGCACAGCTCTGGTGTAGATGAAAAATAGTATTATAAAGTCTGCAATACCGACAATTAAAGAAATTCTTTGTCACCTTATCAATAACTGTTTTAAACAAGGCATTTTTCCTGAGCAATTAAAAATTTCATTAATAAAACCTATATTCAAGAAAGGAGATTCTGAACTCATAGAAAATTATAGACCCATAAGCCTTTTACCATCATTTTCTAAGTTGTTTGAACTTGCAATGTGTCGTCGCCTTTTAGATTTTTTGACTAAGTGTAACTTGCTTAATTGTATACAACATGGATACATCCCTGGCAAATCAACACAGACTGCTATTTTTCAATTTACCAAGAAAATCCTGGATTTTGTTGAAAAGAGTAGTCTGGCAATGGGTATATGCTTAGATTTGTCAAGAGCGTATGACTGTATTGATCCGGTATTGTTACTTGGCAAACTAAAATTATATGGAGTCAGAGGACGTGCTCTAAATCTATTTGAGTCGTATTTAACAGGTAGGCGACAAAAAGTCAAGATAACCAAGAACGGCCAGAGCTCTTTTTCAAATTTAATGGGAAATAGGTTAGGAATTGCTCAGGGCAGTATTGCAGGACCAGTGTTGTTTGTCATATTTCTTAACGACTTAAACTCTATTAGCAACTTCACCTAATGAAAATGTAACATGTTATGCCGATGACACAAATCTTATTACTGGTGGAAAAAATATTGGGGAGTTAATGTTAATGGGAACAAATTTGTTCAACAAGGCCAACACATGGTTCTTAGAAAACAAATTAATATTAAACAAAAATAAAACAAATGTACTACTGTTCAGAACAAAATTATCTAATGTAAATAAACCACCTAGTGTATCATTTGGGGAATCAGAAATTGAATTTGTTGAGCAAACTAAGTTTTTGGGAATTCATTTGGACGAGTTTTTAAATTGGTCTTATCATATTTCCTTACTAATACAAAGGCTAAACTCGATTTGCTATGGAATGAGAGTTGTTAGGAGATATGTTGATGAAAAAAGCTTGAAAGTCATTTATTACCTATGCCAATTTTGAATCGGTTATGAAGTATGGAATAATTTTTTGGGGCAGTAATGGTCTAGTGGAAAAAGTATTTGTAGCTCAAAAAAGGGCAATAAGAGTATTGAAAAAAATGGGTTTTAATGAAAGTTGTAGAAATGTTTTTAAAACATCTGGTATCTTAACGGTTTATGGTGTATATATCTATGAATGTCTGTTGTTTTTCTTTAAGAATAGAGATATGTTCCAGCTGCAGATATTTCACAAGTATAACACAAGAACTCTAAATGTAAATTATCCTATACACAGATTAACCTTGACAGAGAAAAGTCCATCTTATATGTGTCTAAAATTTTTTAACAATCTGCCAAATAATATAAAAAGTATCAATAGTCTTAAGCCATTTAAAATCATGGTTAAGAAATTTCTTGTTAAATTGGAACCCTATTCCATACGGGATTACATTAGATAGGCTATCACTAGTTATATGTAGTTAGTACTTAGGACTTAAATTTATCTGTTCTTGACGCCATTTCCTTTTCTATGTTGTATGTCGTTTTGTGCTTGTTACAGATGATGTATATGACAAGATCAGAAATAAAGATTATTATTTAGTTATTTATTTATTTACTATGCTTTAGCTTATCCACACTTAAAATACCTTAGTCTATTGTACTGGTGCCAAGCAACAGAATGGAAGCGGATTTTTATATTACAAAAAAGACTATTACGGCTTATTTACAACTTATCTCCTAGAGACAGCTGTCGACCAATTTTTAAAAGCAATACCATTCTAACACTTTCATCTATAGCAATATTAGAAGCTTGTTTGTAAAGAAAAATCTTGGAAACTTTGTCGAGGCCGATTCCCATGGTTACTTAACACGGCCATAAAACAACATACACATCAATAAATTCCAACATTCGTTTTACAAGAAGGGACCAAGATATCTCTGTTGTATGGTATATAATGGACTGCCACAGGAGTTTAGAGAACTAAGTTTTGTTCTGTTTAAAAAAAAACTACTAAAATTCTTAAAGGAAAAGGCTTTCTACTGGATACAAGAATATCTGGCAGGATGATATCGCAAAACATATTATGAATTAAATGGGTTATTATCACAATATGTGCAAAATCAATGTCCCTCTGTAATAACTTTTCTTCTTCATTAATTTCAGAATTTTTTTTTTGTTGAAAAGGTATAGGTTGGATGTCCTTATCTGGACAAAATACCATAAATATATTTAAAGCTTTGTTCCTCTACAAAAACGATTTATGAAGTACCGAAATATCATTAGCGTGGATGTCCCTACCCACGTTTTTATACAAACATCGTTGATAATATTGAACATTTGAAAGAAGTTTTATTAATTTTTTCTATAATATTGGACTAAACACTTTTGTCAAAAATATATCAAAATGTATTAATCCAAATCTTAATTGGTTTTTTAAAAAAATCAAGGTTAAACCTTGTCCCCAACTTTCGCGTCATTAGCGTGGATTAGTATTTCAATTTACAAAATCCCGCCTAATGTCTGCAACCGAAAGCCTACGACGCTACACGACGTTAAACACGTAAGATTTCAAGTATTTCTTAACGTTTAAAAACGAGTGTCGATCTGTCTTTAGAGGAAGTCACGGCGTACTAAAATTTGCGTGGTATACGCTAGAGTATACTCTAACTTCATCATTTGAGTGGCAGTTGTTATTCGAAAAACTGAAAGTGTATCTAGGCGATAATATTGTGAATTCATTGTCATAGGTAAGTACTTTTGTAATATATAAAGTGAGATTTATTTTTTATGAAGTTTCTGTAAAAAAAAAGAAAAAACATCAATTTCTCATTGGCGTGGATACTTTGTTCTTCTCATTAGCGTGGTCTTTTAATCCACGCTAATGACTCTGATCCACGCTAATGAGAATCCGACATAAATTTGCGGTTCTTGTTTTTAGAATATGGCTCGTAAAAAATTGACTGAAGATGAAAAAAAAAGAGGAAAAAGGAATGTGCGCGTCGAAGAAGACAACAAATTAAGGATGATCCTGAGAGGTACAAACTAGAACGAATAAAAAAACACCAACGATACGAATTAGGGAAAAAAATGGGAATTGTCAAATACATAAGAGACCTTACCCCCCGGAAGGAAAGAGGAAAAATTGGGGAGAATCTTCTGCTCGATATAGAGAAAAGCAAATATATTTGAAAAACCCTCAAGAAGAAACTCCAAGATCGTCGCCTAACATTCCAGATGCAAATAATGATGACAATAGTAGTACTCTTGACATGTCTTTTGTGTCATCGGCATCTGGTTCCACAACTTTTAATTTGTCTATGCCAGCCCCAGCCGACAAAAACTACAAGGTATAAAACTGTCATAAAAAAAATCGTTCCAAGTTGAACCGGAAATTGAAGCAATGTGAATATGAGAATAATATCCTACGTCGACGGCTGGAGCGCTACAAAAATAAATATCATAGAAAAAAGGTGCGTGAAGCACAAAAAAATATAGATGAATTAACTCCCGATAGTAAAGTAAAGCAAATGGTTAAGGGTTATGAGGTTCCCCAAGAAGTTAAAAGAAAAGTCCTTTTTGGTGAGGTTTTAAATAAAGAATTAACTTGTAACTTCACGGTATTAGAAGATAAAAGATCACAACAAACCTTTACAAAAGTCATAAAAGGAAAACTTTTAAAGAAATACAGACTTCTTAAAGAGGCGTCTGGATTTATGCCTTACCGTTTGTGCTAATGAAAATCGTGACGTATTGGCCGACAGAAAAAAAACACAAAGACTAGTTCGTATCAAAAGATGTATTAGGTCGTTTTATTTGAGTGATGGCAATTCCAGAGTTAGTCCATATAAAAAAGACACAATTACAAAAAAGAAAGTCAAAAAACAAAAGAGATACCTAAACAACACAATGAAAACTTTGTTTAAAAAATTTAAGGCTCAGTATAAGGTATTGGTGTCATATACAACTTTTTGCCGACTGCGTAACAATAAAGAAAAATGTATCCAGCATTTATATAGAAACTGTGTTGGAGTCCGACATTATCAAGTTTGATAATATGCCAGACAACATTCGAATCCACAGGGGTACAATGCAGACACATCAGGTCACTTGGAATAGAAACAGTGATCAGGTATTTCTAAATACTTTAGGCTGTTTCAAGTGTAATTTGGGAGAGTTATGTATCCACTACAATATCGGACCAGATGCTGTTAAAATGAAAACTACCGGAAGATCTATTAAAAAATGCTCAATTTTACAAGAAGAATTAACAGAGAAAGAAGTACCAGAAAAAGCATCAGAAAATCAAATGAAGGAGATAGAAAGCAAGGACCCTTTAGAAGTTAATGATTGGGTTGTAGCGCTTTATGACAAATGGTATCCTGGTAAATTTGATTTCAACACCATTTCTTTTTCTGTCCCTTTCGATTCTGCAGCCTCTTTCTGCCTTTCTCTCGATTCCACATTTGTATTACAAATTCCTAACTTATTTTACAGGTATTATCGAGAAAATCACTGGGGAATTTCTAACTGTCAACTTCATGGCGAGAAGTGGCAAAAGTTTTCATTGGCATACCATGCAACCTGCTGAAATTTTTAGAAAGTTAGACGACCCGCCTATTCCTGTGTCAAACAGGTTATTTAAAGTGCCAAACTCAGAACTGTTGGACTCCATTTTTGACTAAACGTATAATTAAAATTAGTTTTGTTCTTAAAAATAAATTTCCAAATACCTACTGTACATTTTTCTATTTTTAATATGTACCTAATACATTTTTAAGTTTTGTTACATTTGATTTTTAGTTTTGGTTCATTTGGTGTTTTTTTTTTAAATAAATGAGTAAATTTATCATTAGAGTGGATTTTAATCATTACCGTGTCCCTAAAAATTTTCAAAAAACCTAAAAAAAAAAATTAAGCTCGAATAACTACTGCAAATTCATTGTTAACCTCCTCGTTAACCTCAAAACATATACAACAATTTTTTTCACTTTTTTTAAATGAATTTTTAAAAATTTCGTTTAACCTTGCTGATATTGTACATTTCAGTATAAACACCCAAATATCTTTGTATATTATGACCAATCTTTTGTTATACTTGTTTAAGCGTTGTATTTGTTTGTAATTTACTTTTTACTATTTTTATTTTATTTATTTCTCTTTGACATTATTAAATCCAATGTAACAATAATTGGTGTATTTAATAAAATTTATTTTGAATTGATTTTTGATTTGATTAAAAACAAACAACTTTGTTTTGCAATGATTTTATAAACAATCGTTGTTTATCATATATTGTAAATGCCCCATAGCCTCTGTTCCGAGCTTTGTTCTTTTAAGCAATTTTGTCTGCCCAGGTAAGAGCGAACAACATATACATTCAAACACTTCACATTCTTCTCGTCCAGTTTTTTCAACATGAGTCCTACAATCACTTTAGCAGTGGCATTAGCAGTCAAAGTAAAAAATTCGAAAAGAAAATGGTCAAAATGATGGGCTAGAGTGGTTGCTTAAATAAAGACAAATTTGCCACGTGAAACTATTAAATTAGTTTAGGTTAGTTAGGTACTTTCTTAAACTACATAATAATATCTGCAAGCTGCTCTACTTTCTTTTTCTCAATCAGAATGCTTTGCAGACTAGCGCAGAGCTAACCTTTCAGAGGCACGGATAGTTTCAATTTTCATCATCGTCACAAAGTCACTTTTTTTGCTTAAAATACTTTAACACCCTTATGAAGTTGACAGACTGTACACTGATAAGGTTCATTGTTCTTATGGGGTGTGGAGCCACACACTGGTTGACTTGCACAATCAGGAACGAAACAGACTAATAGAATCAAGCGTTTGCATACATTTTTAAACGCCAGCAAGAAGGTCGGTTTTCAGACAAACACCTCTGCTTCGTGACTGTTTTACCTGGGCAGACAAAAGTGCTAAAAAGAACAAAGTCTATAAGTAGATTTTAAAAAATTCTAAAACTTTTGCTTAACATATCTTGCTAGCTAATGCTACTTTAGGAAATAATCCGCCATTGCCATACTTAACAGTATCGGTTTAGCAGTTAAGTAGGTAGGTACCTATAGGTACATATATGTTTAAGTACTCATTCTACAAGCATGTTTTTAAAAATGACCAAAAAAAAAGACAAAGTTGTCAGGTATTATCAAGGGTATTGCAATATTTAATATTGTGGAGTTGCAAACAAGACAACCAACTATCGGATCAACAAAATTGCCTACTTACCTAATCTGGCCCGTCTCATAATCGTCACTATGCTCAGTTTTTATTGTTAGTCCTAATTTTCTTCGCTGTTCTTGATTAAAAAATACTTCTGTTGTATCGCGGCAAGGATTATTGCCGTTTTCCCACAAATCACTCATGTTCAGAAACAAATTAATTGAGGTGTAACGCAAACTTATTGGTGTCTCTCACAATTTACCAAATTAAGTTTTATTTCGGATCTCTTGCAATATTTTGTTAAAGAGAATCAAATCATAACACAAAGCCGATAAGAGGAATCTAGGTTACTTCCATTTCAACGATGTCTTATTTTCATTTCTTTTTCGGGACAAACATTCAGCCAAACAAACCTTAATGCTGGTTTGCATCAGTGTATTTAAGTAAGACTAAAATTACGCCTATTATAAATTTAACGTTTCGTTTACACAGACGTCGAAGTTCTTTTGCACACATCAGACATCATACGCTAAAAAAAAGAACTATTTACAATATCTCATTAGTGATCGTTATTCGTTTTCAAAATTGATTAAAAAATTCCTGGATATTTTCGACCTATAATAATAAATTGCCACGGTATAGTAAGTATGCTAGAAATTAAATATCTTGGGTTCATTATCGACTGCTAAATACCATCTTACCGATGTACGATACTTATGGTTACGACTTACGATACCTTCGCCCTAGTGTCGAGTATAACTATTATTATATGCTCTCGTCAAATAATATACTATTTTTTTTTAACTAAACTCTATTATTATAGAAGAAAGAAACACTATAATTTTTATTTCCGAAACGGTTGAAAATAAATATCAACAAATAATACTAACAGTAAACAAAAATAGACTTAAAATAAGTTCATGTAAATGCAGAGTTTTCCCTTATTCTTCCGTCAGAACCCAATCCTTGAACGCATTTCGCCGTCTACGGCTCATCAGCATACGGGTCTAGAAATGCAATTAAACAGACGAGAGTTGCAGCACGTGGCTACATCTCGTGGCAACCATACGCATCAACCTAACCAGGATAGCGAGAATTCGTATAGGTTCAAACGTTGGCAAGGCGGCCCATCGCGGGCAAACTACGTTGGGTGGCGCTGGAAGCCAAAGTGTCGGTTTAGCTAAATATTAAAAACAACCAACTTAAAATAGGTTCGTGTACAGAGTTGTCCCTTATCCTTCCATCAGAACCCAATTCTTGAACGCGTTTCGCCATCTACGGCTCATCGGCGAGGCTCCGGGTCTGACGAAAAAGTAAGGGACCTCAAAGTGCCTTTGACACAGAAATGCGATTAAGGTAATTAAGGAACCCTCGTATTTCCGAAACGGTTAAAAATAAATATCAACAAATACTTATAAGTGTTTAACATCGGATCGCGAAGTGCAATTTACTTGTATGATTATTGATGAGTTGCCATTAAAAAAAATCAAAATGGCCTCTTATCCGCCACTTTTGGAAATCTGTCATAGTTGAATAGCTCGGCCATGGGAAATTATGTTACCGTAAAAGAAATGAGAGTTTTCACCTTAAAATGTATCTTTAATTAAAGGGCAAGACACCTAAAAGACAAAATCGATTAAGGCAATTTAGGAACCCCCGTATTTCCGAAGCGGTTGGAAATAAATATCAACAACTACTTAGGGTAAAAGGGGGAGTTATTGGAACTTTAAGCAGCTTTATATATAAATAAACTCATTATTGAAATTTCTTGAAATATTTTTTTTTGTTTCATTTTGGAAAATGTTTGTAGAAGATAAAATCAAATCAAATATTTATCTTTTTGGCTCGTTTTATGGATAAATGTTACAAAATTAGACATGTGTGAATTCTTCAGTTATTGGCCCCTCTCCGGTAGTTGTTGGCACTGATCAGGGACGCGCCAAGTATTTTCGGCGCCGTCATGCGAAAAAATGATAGGCGCCTTTAACCAATATTATAATATTGAGCTAAAATATCACCCTTCTCTCATAGTTGATCGTTGAAATTTTTGAAAAAACTATACTTTTTAGTACTAATGTCTATATTTATTTGTGACAAACAGAAAGTACACAAAAAATATTAATAGAATACGAAACAACAGTAACAAAACAGAAACAGTATCAAAGTTACAAAACATTAATTCAAAATATTAAAAAAAAATAAAGAAATAAAATAGCGATTGTTTTGAAACAGATAATACATGATAATGATTCATGATGGAGGGGTCTTACAAAAATTGGACTTTTCTAGCTTTACCTTTTTGCAAATTCATTAACAAGATTTTCTATTTCAAGTTGCGTTAAAAGGCTATAGGTATAGACTATATAAGACTCTATAGAAATGATAGCAAGATTTTCTAACCGCTCTTGGCCTATTCTAGATCGTAAATAATTTTTAATCAACTTTTGTTAGAACAATGAACACATTTTACAGTAGTTAATGTTGTTTTTTTTTTTTTCTTTTTTTTTATTTTATTTTTTTTTTATAATTTTTTTTTTTTTAATTTTATTGAATTAGCCGATACTTGCTGGAGATCCATAACAATAGGATGTTTTTAGGAAATAATGTAAAATACTATTTTTCTAATTTTGTCTCGAAAAATAGATATTTCGAACGCGCTAGCGAGTTCGAAATATATCCATTTCGAACTCCGAATTTTATTTTTTAAAAGTTGGCATTGGTTATATTTAAATGTTTTATTCTGTTGACGTCTGACGTTTCCTGTTATTGTTATCCATGAGAAAAGAAAGTTTTCGGGATTTCTCTGGTAAAAGTTGATTTATCGTTTTATTAGCAATATCCCTTAACTCAGGGGGAGTTAAACTTAGATTATCATGCTCCATATTTTTTTAATTATAATTATGACCAACTCTATGAAATATTAAATCACAAATTTCGTGACAATGACACAAAGAAAATATTATTTATTGTCAAGGCTACTATGATAAAAAGAAATTTAGAGTATTACCAACATAGAATTTAGACACACAAATTTACAAAATTTGAAGGGTTGATTTTCTTTTTAAATATGTATTTTCTTATTGAAAAAAATACAAAATAGAAAAAATAGTATAAAGTACGTGTTTTATAAAGCAGTTAGAGCACTTGTCCCGTTAAAAAACTCGCCGCAAGCGGCTCGTTTTTTAACATGGACGCGTGCTATAAGATGATGCTTTATAAAACATGTACTTTAATATACTATTACATACTTTTCTCCAGTATTTATTAATATGATTATATATTAATGCGACATGTTTCGCTACATTGTAGCTTTATCAAACAAATGCAAATCAAAAGAGGCTTGTGGACCTTTTTATATGTAAAATCTTAACACCATCTTACATTAATGGGTTTACCTAAATATATACAGTATACAGATTACGGTCTTAATTTGAAAATGTGTTATTATAACAAATAATGATGAGGTTTATTGTGGGTATAAATATTTAAAACATATTCAATAAGGGTGAGTTATTAAGGTCTATCTGATCATTAAATAATTGTTGGGAATTTTTAAGTTTGTTTATTTCTAAAGACTCAAGCAAATTTATATTTTATAAACAAACTTGAAAATTTACAATTATATTAAATGTTGTACTCATTAATTTGAGACAACTAAGATCCCATTTTACACTCGATATACAGGGTGGCTGATTAGTGCGAGGAAGTCCAATATCTCCGTTGTTCTTAAAAATATCGAAATTTATTAAATACAAAGGTTCTAGGATAAACAAAAGCGCACATTTTAAAAATATTTTTGAATATACAGGATGCCCCAAAAAAGTGGGGTTTAGCAAAGATGTATTTTTTCAAAAGGAACACCCTATATGTTATATTATTTTTGGATGCTACATAAAATTACAGTTGTTTTTCAATAAGTGCATTGTAGTTCTAAACTTAATAGTTTTAGAGTTATCGACTTTTCCAAAATGATATTTTTGAACTTTGACAGCTTCTAATTTTCTAACGGTACTTCTTAGAGCAAAACGGCTTACATGTCCCTATCTTACTTTTTAATTGTCTTCCCAAAAATATTAATTTCCGGTTAAACCGGAAGTAGTATATTTCCGACTTTCGAGTTACATCCGGTTTAACCGGAAATTGATATTTTTTTGAAGACAATTAAAAAGTAAGATAGGGACATGTAAGCCGTTTTGCTCTAAGAAGTACCGTTAGAAAACTAGAAGCTGTCAAAGTTCAAAAATGTCATTTTGGAAAAGTCGATAACTCGGAAACTATTAAGTTTAGACCTATAATGCACTTATTAAAAAATTACTATAATTTTATGTAGAATCCAAAAATAATATAACATATAGGGTGTTCCATTTGAAAAAATACATTTTTGCTAAACCCCACTTTTTTGGCGCATCCTGTATATCCAAAAATATTTTTAAAATTTGCGCTCTTGTTTATCCTAGAACCTTTGCATTTAATAAATTTCGATATTTTAAAGAACAACGGAGATATTGGACTTTCTCGCACTAATCAGCCACCCTGTAGGTAAGTCTCTTATGATACCTGTTATTATTTTTGTATTCTCACACATTCCTTTTAGTTCCCCTGAAGATGACTGTATATATAGTCGAAACATGTAGGGACAATCGTTAAAAAACATTTTCAAAATATATATTATTTGTGGAGGAAGACAGAAGTGTTGTTTTAATTTATTACAATATTTACGCTTAGGGCTATGAAGACCTTTAGTAAACACATTAGCAATCATTTCTTGTGTTGAAATATAATCTAGCCTAATATCACCTTTATCTACAACCTCTCTAATGTAGTGATGACGAATATCGATATTAGTGTGATTATGAAAAACTGGATTAGAGACAAAAGTTTTTGTGCACTCTGACTATCATTCAGATGCGAAATATTATCATCTTTATCGATAAGCTCACTGAGAAAACCCTTTAATAATACAGCTTCTTTTGAGGCTTGCGAAATGGCTACATATTCAGCCTCCGTACTTGATAAGCAAACTGAGTGCTGTTTTTTCGCCTCCCAAGAAATTGCACCCTCGGCAATCATAAAAACATACCCTGTATAAGACTTTCTGCCATTTACGTCATTTGCCCAGTCGGCATCTACATATCCACGTATTACATTAGACCCATTCTTTTTAAAGACTAAATTTTTATCGATTGTCCACTTCAAATATCTTAAAATTCGCTTTACATATTGAAAATGATTTTCGGAATAGCATGTATTGAATTGACTGAAAAAACTGACTGCATAAGCTATATCTGGTCTGGAATTGACAGCTAAATACATTAACGAACCTATTAAGCATTGATATGGGATAGGGTGATCACAACTTATTGCCTTTTCAAGCTTTAAATTATGTTCGATAGGTGTCAAAGCAGGTTTTGCTTCAGTCATTCCAAACCTTTCAAGTAAATTTAATATGTAATGTCTCTGATTAACTTTAATCTCTTCTTTTAAAATATCTGTCTCTATATTTAAACCTAAACATCTTTTAACCTGACCTAGGTCCTTTATTCTAAAGTTCTCTGTAAGTGACTGCTTAAATTTACATTTCTTTTCAGGATTATTACAAAAAATAAGAAACTCATCTACATATAATGCTACGATGACAATTGTCAAATTTTGAAAATACTATTGTATTGTCAAAATTTTTAACAAAAACACATGGCTCATATTTTGACTGTTTGTAGCCTAAACTTGTTAAAAGTTTTTCAACCTCCTTATTCCATAATCTCGAGGACTGTTTTAGGCCATTTAATGCCCTCTTAAGTAAACATACTTTGTTTGTATCTTTAAGAAAACCTTCCGGTTGATACATCACTATTTTTTCCTCAAGATTACTGTTTAAGAAAGCTATTGTTACGCCTAGATGATCTATATCTAGATATAATGTTACAGTTCGAAAAATGCATTTCATAAGTTTGATTATCTCCGTTAAGTTTTCGGTTTTAAATTGTTAAAATACATATGTAGACTCTCACCTTAAACATTAATTGTTAATTAAGTTACCTGTAATAGCCAAAATTTTCATTATGTTTAGTTCCAAACCTTTGTTGATGTTTATATTTCAGGAATGTTTTGTACCTTGTAAGACATAGCTAAATGGATTGATTTCTTCTGTTCATCGTTTGATACTACTTGCAGACAGGTTTGATTTCAAATCTGATTAGTTATTAATAAAAATAACTTCTTCTATTTGAGATGTAGGTTAAATGTCTCGGATGTTGTAAATCAGCTGTGTTTTAAAAAAATCGATAATAGGTCAGTGTCAGACTGACAGTTTCTGTGCGTTTTCACAGCGACTTCTGGTTAATTTTTGCTTGGTCGCGTGGGTAGACTTCGGTCGCCGTTAGTTTTCTGTGTTGTTGAAAGAGCTTAGTTTCGTAGATAGGGTGACTAATTTTTTGTCATTGTTTTGTTTTTGGTAACTATGTACGTTGGAGAAAAGAAAGAATCGTCCCTTTTCGACCATGGACACTGGAAGTTAAAGCACGTTTGTGGAAGCAGCTCCCCAAGTTTAGTTTTTTTTGCCGTGCAGGCTAATGTAGTACCGATAAAGCATCCACAAATGCTTTAAAAAGGGTATGGCTTTGTAGTTGCCTATTCCTTTGGGCGGTATGCCGATTTAAAATGCTTTAATGAACTTCAACAGCGGTCATAGACGCATAGCTGTGTTCATTTTTTTTTAAAGTAGTCAACTTAAAATCTTAATATTCTGCATTTGCGTATTGTTTGATATACAGTGTTTTGATAAAGTTTTGCGCCTATGTTATGTACAGAGCTTGTGCAATGTAAACGTGTAGCGTATGTCGACATAGCGCTAAGACGTCACAAGAGTCTCTAGTAGTTCCGAACGTTAGGTAGTCTGTTACAGCTACTTTTGTTGTAAATATAGTTACAATTTATGATTATAAAGTAAATATTTTTGTTTCTTGGCTAAAGGCCATTTGTTTATTCTAAATTCAATACTTGTAACTATGACATTTTAACTTTTATCTATGGCCGAGTGGCTAGCATGCTTATTGAGTAACCACAGGTACTCGTAAGATATTGTATCATACTCTAACAGAGATTTTATGGTGAATTTAGTTAGTTGTGAGAGGCTCTTGCACAGACCTTGTGGAAATTCCATGTCTCAGGCAATGTCCTAGATGTAGGTCTATGTGGCTGCCAGATCAGACTGAACCGTCATTTTTACAGTGTAGGTCTGACAGTTGCCGTCTTGTGCAAGACCCTGTTAAACAGGGTTTGACTTTTTGCTTTCTTTTATCGATAACTTTGTAAATTTAAACCTTCAGAACTTTTATTGTCAAACCTAGTACTATCACTTTAATATTTCATTTCACTTATTTATTTTTTAACTTTAAGTATCTATTGTCCACCAAATGCATTTTTATAAAATCAAGTAACCAAGGGCTTAGCACCACCTTAAGAATAAATATTTGTATTGGCCTCTGCAAAAATTTGGCTTTTATTTTAAATAGAGCGACTTTGAGGGCTTGAGTGAATGAGAGCTTATAATAAGCTAGGGTATACCGATTGTGACATAGGTAAGTGTTTTTTTTTTCCTAGTTTGTTTTTATCTGAGGCCAAACACTAGAACATTTAAAGGCTTTTAAGTAAAATAAAACTAAGGTGGCGCCTTCAGGATTTGACTATAACTTACTTATAAGAGTGCTAAACCTGTCAAACTAGAAACAAAATAGCGAACCTACCCTGAGTTGAGCTAGCTAAGGGGTGTCTGAAGAACATCCTCCAAGGCGTTATTTGGGTTGTTTATAACACTCCATAATTTGGGTTTTGTACAACACTTAATTAATTATTTGTGAATGGCTTTAATTGTTTTTTTTTTACAGTATAACAATAAGTTCACTGATAATGCCAGTAATAATCTTACCGTTGTGTTTCTAACACTAGGGGAAAAAGTCTCTACATAGTCAACGACATATTGTTGCGTAAAACCTTTGGCTACCAGCGTTGCCTTGTATTTCACATTATCACTATCACTATTTTTTATGGTGAATACCCACTTGCACTGAACAATTTTTTTATCAGCTGGTTTATTCACAAGTGTCTAAACATCATTGTCCATTAAGGAACTATACTCCTCTTCCATCGCTTCTTTCTACTTATGCCCATCTGGACGGTTTAAAGCCTCTTTGACTGAAGTAGGTTTACTTGCTTCTTTTATAACATTATTGGTGACAATGACATGATCAGGATACTCTATGATTTTCTTTTCTCGCTTGGAACGCCTTAGTCTAACATTTAATCCTGTGTTATTGTCATTCTCATCATATCTTTCATATTGTTCGATAGAATGCTCTATACTTGGTTCAGCACAGCCAGCATTGTTACCTGACTCAACTTCTTTTGGCATTTCAGATGAACTGATAGTTGAAGTTTCTGTATCTATTACAAATTTATTTTCGAAGAATATCACATCTCGTGATTTTATAATCTTTCTTTTATAATATTAACTTGATTTTCAAGTCGTTTGACTTGATGGCACCCTACGCCATCATTATAAACTTTTGGGGTGCCATCATGTCAAAGATGCAACACTGTAAGCATCAACTGATTTAACCAAGCTAACCTAAAATTATTTTAAACGCCCGTGATGTAAACAAAGCTTAATACCATTCTTATCATATTAGCGTAATATATCTAAAAAATATGTATGCATGCAACCAAAAAGTAACAAAATCTGTAGGATAAACAAATGTTTCGTACGTACCAATAATTATATCACCCTCTCCCAGCGGTTAGACGCACTAAAATTACTCATAGTTGCGACAGCAGCTCTATGACGGTTTGCTTGATCGCGTACAGGGTTGGAACCAGTCTAATTTAAATAAATACCGCCAATATTATGTAAGGGTGCCATCATATCAGGTATGCCATCATATCCACACTTCCCCTACATTAAAAATAACTTAAAATTTAAGATTCTTGATGTGCTTCATTATGGAGATCATCTTGAGCAGGTTTGGATAAGTCTAAAACTAGGAGGAAAAAATATCTGCCTTGGGTCGATTTATCGCCCCCCACATGAAAATTTAATTAACTCTCTGGGTGTACTTGAAAACACCCTAATTTCATTTATTCCCACTCACGACTTTGTTCTGTTTGGTAGCGATTTCAACGTTGACTGCTTATTAAATCACAGTGGCCTTGCAACTTTAAATAATTTTCTTAAAAAATACGGTATAACTCAAATCATTACGCAACCAACTCGTTTAACTAACAATTCCACGACACTACTAGACATTATTGTTACTTTTTCCTTGGATTTTGTGAGTGATCCGGTAGTGGCCAGAATGGATAATATTTTAGACCATTGCTTGGTTAAGTGTATAATTGACTGTAAAAGATTGCCCACTCCCTTAAAATTTAGAACTTGCCGCGATTACTCTCTCTTTGATCACACTCTGTTCTTAGCTGATATGTATAAATTTAACTGGGACCAGTTATACTCATTGAGCGGTGTAGACGAAATGGTTGAGTTTCTTACCAGACCAGTTAATGCACTATCTGATAGGCACGCCCTATATAAAACCTCTAGGCTAACTAAACCTCCCGCGCCATGGATTACACCCAATATCAAACATGATGCGATTAAGAACTAAAGCCCATTCTAAGTACAAAAAAGTAAAAACGGAAGAATCATGGATTGCGTATAAGCAACTTAGAAACTTTGTCACCATGTCAGTTCGAAACGAGAAAAAAGCTTATTTGGATCATCAGTTTAGGGTTAACCCTAAAGGTTTCTGGCTCACCTTAAGGTGGTTAACACGTTGAATACGACTGGCCACTATTTATAATGGCCAGAAAATTCCGTAAAAATGTATCGCGGTCACTATAGTGGCCGGCATTTTTGAGTATTTTAAATGAGGACTGAATTGCCGCGGTACAAAATGGAAGGTTTTATTTAGTTCTGTGGTACATAGAAAGGATTGAGGAAATGCCCCGCTCACCATTGGCCACTATATTGGCCACGTGGTACCTACATTAGTCGTTTGTTTACACGTGTACTGAATAGACGTCTTGTTCGATTTTGTGCATCCTGAGTGACAAACTGCATTATAAAAGTATTATGGATGATAGAAATATACCAGGGTAAGTAGGACTTACAATGTTTTTACCAAAAAAACGTAATAATTTTCTTATTACTTATCTTACTACGCCATAACCTCAAATATAACCAAACGCAAATGTTACATTTTTGTCAAATTTTTTGCATGCGTTCGGCACCTGGCATGTTATGATATTATGAAATAGTTATTTATGCATCTAGGGAATTATAATGGTCTTAATTACCGAGGGCAAAGTTTACGTCCCGAGGGCCTTTGGCCCGAGGGACAGCAATTGCCCGAGGTAATTGAGACCCTTATAATTCCAGTGATACATAGATAATTTTATTTCTGACCGATTTTAGTAACATTTTCTTCATTTTTAAAGTGGAATAAATGTTTCAATAGATGACAATCAAATTGACTAATTGACATTAGATGTCAATCGTTTGATTTTATATCAAATTTTTCCTAATATCCCAAGGGAGTTATGACCCTTATAATTCCCGCGCAACTAAGACGTTATAAGCTAATAATATACCGGTCAGAAATAAAATTAATTTTATTATTTTTTTATACAGTGTGTCCCAAAAGTTGTGCTACATATTTTTTGTAGTGATCAAAAGATACTGCCTATATTTTCGTAGTAAAAATTCAGCTTTGAGAGGGTTACAAAAAATATATATGTTTATTTATGTTACTTTTTACACGTTTTTTTTTTGTTACTTTTTACACGTTTTTCTTTTTGTTACAGGCCCTACTCGAGCGATGATTCGGTAGCTGATAAAAATTAGTCTCCAAAAGGAGATCAAGTTGATTCTGACGAAAACGACTATTCTGACAATAGCGGCATTACAGCAGATGATAGCGAAATTGAGGCGGAAGTTGCCGACATTATACCAGATCCTAATCAAGGTATTGATGCTGATCCTGGGTGGGAAGATACCGACATTGACCATGAAGTTGAGTTTAATGGACATTTTTTTTGATGATGATATCATGAAAACGGTCGTTGAAGAAACTAACCGCCGAGCAAATACTTTTCTTCATAATAAGCCACGAACAAAAAAAAAACGTCGAGATACTTGGAAAGACTTGACAATTGTCGAATTTAAAAAAATCCTTGGTTTGTGTTTGCTAGGAGGAACCGTAAAATTTCCTGCTCTGTTCAAGCAGTGGAGTCAAGATTCCATATATTACCACCCAATTTTTGGAAAAACAATGGGAAGATCTCGCTTTCAAGAAATTTTAAGATTGCTTAGATTTGTAAATCACGACGCTGTTGACACCAGTGATAAACTCTACAAAATCAAAAACATTTTGGATAAATTTTTAGAAAACATCAAAAATGCTGTGTACCTACCCTGGCCAGCATTTATCCCTAGACGAATCAATGCTATTATGGCGAGGGCGTTTAGCATTTCGCCAGTACATTTCCAACAAACGACACAAATATGGTATTAAACTATATGAGCTCACAACTCATGATGGATTTCTCCTAAATATTATTGTCATACAGGAAAAGGAACTCTCGTAGCAGAAGAGGCAACCCACACTCAAGCTGTAGTATTCGAACTCGTACGTACATGAGTGGTATTGATCGCGCAGATCAAATAATGAGTTCTGTTATTATTCAACTCCAAGAAAAACTATTAGATGGTATAGAAAGATTTTTTTTCATTTATTAGATGTTTTACTGTGGAATGCCTATTATCTATACAAGAAGTTCACTGATGCCAAATGCAAATTTTTGTCCTTCAGAGAAATGATTATCAAAAGCCTAATTGGTGTTGAAGTGAATGGAAAAGCGGCAAAAACTGATGTGGATCCTGATGCGAATTCGTTTCATTACTTAGAACCAATCCCGAAAGAAAGTCAAAATTCAAGGCCCTCCAAACGGTGTCAACAATGTTCTAAAAATGCCATAAGAAAAAGGACCCGATACCAATGCCCCAAGTGCGATGGAAGTCCAGGTTTATGCATTCATCCTTGTTTTAAGATATGGCACACAAAATAAAGTCAGAAATATGATTTTTGTTCAAAGATTTATTTGTGTTTGCTTGAAAATAAATATATTTTTTAAAAAAGTCTTAATTTATTCATGACCATTATAGTGGCCATTGGTACATCAGGCTTGTAATTTTTAAAAATAGACCAGTGGCCACTATAGTGGCTCAAGGTCAGAGTTGTCAATGTCATTTTAGGAACTCCTATTGATCATTTCTGTCTAAGTTTCATGTTAATATGTCAATACATTTCCAAGTTATCAACTGCGGTACAGCAGTACAGAACTGGTTAAAGCATTGGTGGTACTCAACGTGTTAAATATTAATTCGACTCCTGAATATAACCCTGGTGATGTGGGCTCACCAAATGATTTCAATAAATTCTTTCTGGATAGTATTCCACCATCTAATGTACAAAGTGACAATAACACATATTTGAATCATTATGAACATTCTTCTTTCAAACATAATTTCGCCAAATTTAAATTCTCTGAGGTGAAGGCTGACAGGGTGGAAAGAATTATTTCGCAATTACGTTCCGATGCAAGAGGGACTGATGGATTAGATCGGAAAAACATATCTCTCTTAGTGCCTCATTTAAGTCATCATTATAACCTTTATTATTTATTCATGCATTGCTACTGGCAAGTTTCCTAGTACATGGAAAATTGCCAATGTTCTTCCTATTGCAAAAAAAACCAAGCCGTGTGAACTTTCCAACTTTAGACCAATTAGCTTGTTACCCGTGTTCTCAAAAATTCTAGAAAAAATTATGTATGAGCAACTAAATCATTTTCCTTCTGAACAAAAAATTATTCGTCCAACTCAGTCTGGGTTTAGAACGCAACATAGTACAACAACAGCTCTTATAAAAGTAAGTGACGATATCATTCGCGCCACTGATGACAGTGAATGCACTTGTTTGATACTTCTTGACTATAGTAAGGCCTTCGAAACCCTTGATCATAATATATTGGGTACCAAGTTAAAATATTATGGACTTGATGACACCGCTGTTGACTTCATTAAAAGTTACCTTTATGACAGATGCCAAAGAGTATTTTTCAGCAATAGCTTTCCTGATTTCCTAACTTTGAAACGTGCCGTGCCCCAGGGTAGCATTTTGGACCCATTACTGTTCTCAATTTATACTGCGGATTTTGAAAGTCATCTACAACACTCACAGCCCCACCAGTATGCTGATGACTTTCAACTATATCACAGCTTTGAGCCCTGAGAGTGTGAGGGTTGCTGAAGCGTGTATCACTGAAGACCTGGACAGGATTTATGAGATATCAGATGCACATAACCTATTGCTAAATCAATCCAAAACTCAGCTTAATCTATTTGGTAATAAGAACATGGAAGTCTCTAGCCTTATTAATATTAAATTAAACAATGTTAAGTTAACACCCACTCAATCTTGCAAAAACCTAGGCGTTCATTTTGATTCGAAATTAAGGTTTAATAATCATGTTTCTTTTCTTTTACAGAAAGGTTATGGTAAACTAAGAACTATCTATATGTTTAAACAATTCCTCTCAACTCCAATTAAATTAAGGTTGTGTGACTCGATCATTTTATCGTCGTCCTACTGTGAGGTATTGTTTTGGCCAGCTCTACTTCACGAGAACAAAAATAGTTTACAAAAATTACAGAATGCCTGTCTAAGATTTTGTTATGGAGTAAGAAAGTATGATCACATCTCACCCTACTTCCTAGTCAGGTTGGCTAAAACTGGATCACAGGTTTATCATGTACCTATGTACGGTAATTTTTAAAGTATTAAAGTTCGGACAGCCGGATTATCTTCTTAAAAAACTTATCAAGGGTTCTGATGTGAACGGACGTGCTACACGATACAACGACCTCCTTAATATTCCTAGGCATAAAACTGCTTTATTTCAGCGCTCTTTCAGTTATAATGCTGCTAAATGCTATAACAATGTTCCGACAAATATCAAAGACTGCTCAAGTACCAAAACATTTTTAAAAGACATCTTAAAACTTACCTCAGGGGTTCTTAAATCAAATACACTGTTCCGCTTTATTATATCATGTTAAAACTAGCTTTGTATTCTGTAATATATTTAATTCTTGCTTGGTCAATTTTACGACCTGATCGTTGGATACATGGTTGATCGCTACATACCATTAAATTATATATTTTAGTTAGTATTTTATAGTTAAGTCTAATGTTCTACTACTATTTCGCATTATTATGTCTTCTTTATTTCCCACTTTTTTATGCTTTTTTTCTCTTTATCCAGTTGGTTAGATGAGTAGCTGTGCTAGATCTCGCCACCTCTTTCACTTTTATTTTGTATATTTTTTTTTTAAGTCTATAAATAAAGGCTATTTATTATTATTATTAATATTATTATTGTGACATAATTGTTTTTTTTTCCTAGTTTGTTTTTTCCTGAGGCCAAACACTATAACATTTAAAGGCTTTTAAGCAAAATAAAACTAAGGTGGCGCCTTCAGGATTTGACTTTAACTTACTTATATAAGAATGCTAAACCGCTCAATCTAGAAACAAAATAGCGAACCTACCCTGTGTTGAGCTAGCTAAGGGGTGAGTTTTCAGGCAGCACAACATAGGTCACTTTTAGGGACTGTTGTCTGAAGAACATTCTCCAGGGCGTAGGGTTCCCAGAGTAAGGGTGGATAGGCTGCCTTGTTGCGGTATATTTTAGGTTACCCTAAGGTGAATACTGGCACCCGACAATTATACTATTTAGGGAAAAGGGTTACATCGTTTTAATTTTTCTGTAATTTTACCTATCGTAGGTAGAGATGAGCTAATTTTTTTGTGAACATGTTAGACGACCCGAGCTAAGCCCGCTCGGGGGGAAGGGGGGCTACAGCCCGGTAGCCCCCACCTTGATTGCGCCACTGTCTGAAGGTCGTACCTCGCTCTGAGAGGACAGCGCTCACTAAGAGGCAAATCACGATCCTCCTATACCTGTGGTCACCATGTTTGTTTGCAAATTCAGCCTGAGCAAAAAGCGCCAGCAGGTCATCTCTTAAGTGTTCAGCCGACTACTTCAAGACCTTGGCAGATTAGTTGGGCCTTTACCTCGCTCTTTGTCAGGATACAACTACGTTTTCTCAGTTTGTGACGTATTTAGTAAGTACGTCCTTTTTTTTCCCTTGCGGTCTGCGACAGCTTCAGGTATTGTTCGGTATCTTGAGGACTACGTTATTTTGATTTACGGCGCTAATAAAAAAATCATTGCCGATAACGGGATGCAGTTTAGGAGCAAGCTTTTTAACGAGCGTATGGAGAGGTACGGCATAACTCTTAAATACGTCGCCAATTACGATCCACAAGCGAACCCTGTAAAACGAGTTCATCGAGTTCTAAAAACCATGATGTCTAGTTATGTGGATAAGGACCATAAACAATGGGAAACATTCCTACCTGAAGTTGGAGCTCCCTTAAGATCCGCACGTCACGAAGTTACGGGAATGACCCCAAATATCATGTTTGGCCGCGAGGTACATTTTTCTAACGACGATTCTATTGTCGATCCGCCCCTAGATCCGGTTGCGAAATCACAGGCACTTCAGGAGGTCTTTAGTGACGTCCAAAAGCGACTTTTTCAGGCGTACGAAAAAATTAGACGCGTTTACAATTTAAAACGGCGCCACGACAAATTTCAGGTCAACCAGAAGGTCTGGAAACGAAATTGTGTGTTATCGGATGCGACTAAGCAATTTACCTAGAAACTGTCACCAAAGTTTGTCGGCCAATTAAAAAGATATTGTCGCCCTGGTCGTATGAGCTCGTCGACAAGAACGAACGAAACATTGGGGTATGGCATGCCAAGGACCTCAAGGCACATCCTCCAGATGACCCCTCTTAAATGTAAATTATTGCAATAACCGCGTGTAAATATTAACTCCCTCAACTAATTGCGCCCATAATTTTTTTTTTTTTTTGTTAATCGATATCAAACATGTATGCAAATATTATTTTCTTCAATTAATTTCGCCTAATATTTTTTGGGTTTACGGTTGGTTAAATTATCCCAAATATACAATATGTAGGCAAATATAAATGTATGAGTAGTCGTAGTCTGCAAGTATGTATTTTTTTTGCTTAACTGCTATTAGTTCGTAGATATTGTGAGGTCAGAACCAAAGAAAAATTTTGTAAAAACTTTTTTTCCGAGGAAGGGGAAGTCTTGTAACAGGTCAAACTTTTGCCGATATTAAATTATAGTAATTTGTTTTTAAACTCACCCCCTTCTTCATAAAATTAATTGATTTAATGATAAAAACCAAGACAGACACTTCGTACAGAGCCTCCTTGCACTAACAATAAATATACAGTTAACAACTTCAGTTTTCTTTTAGCCAGGATGCCAAAGAAGAATAGAGTTATCCCTAACTTAATAATCCCAATGATCCCATTTAAACATATTAATTAATGTCCTCTGGGTGCATTTTTAAATTACTTTTTCGAATTCTTTTATTATTCTTACTGATTATATTTAAACTTTCAACATATTAACTTCCCCTGGATCCTTATGCCGATGAAGGTGTCTGTTTAAATTTCTTTTAAACTTAGTTTGATATGCACATTGAGTGCATTTAAACATATTTAATTCACCTGGATTGTTATGTCGAAGAAAGTGTCTGTTTAAGGCACCTTTATACTTACTTTGATAGCCACATTGAGTACATTTAAACATATTGACTTTCCCTGAATCCTTATGCCGAAGAAGGTGTATGTTTAAGTCACCTTTAAAATTAGTTTGATAGGCCCATTGAATGCATTTAAACAATTTAACTTCCCCTGGATGCTTACGTCGAAGAAGGTGGATGTTTAAACCTTTTTTAAATTTACTTTGATAGGCACATTGAGTGAATTTAAAAATACTGACTGTAATAACAGACCTTTGCTTTTGTAGGCTTTAATTAGCAGAAATGGGCTAAAACTATACTGACATGACAATGACTTATAAACTAATAAATAGATTACAAACAGGTTACAATATATAACACGTAAGTAAGGTATCAGGTATTATACATATACAAGTAATGCATACAGCAATTATATTACACTGACTTCCCTTGAACCCTTATGCCGAAGAAAGTGCCTGTTCAAACTACTTTTTACTACAGATTGATAGGAACATTAACTGCATTTAAACATATTGACTTCCTCGGGATGCTTATGTCGAATAAGGTGTCTGTCTAAATCTCTTTTAAACTTAGTTTGATAGGCACATTGACTGCATTTAAACATATTGACTTCCCCTGGATCCTTATGGCGAAGAAGGTGACTGTTCAAACTACTTTTTACCACAGATTGATAGGGACATTGACTGCATTTAAACATATTGACTTCCCCCGGATCCTTATGCCGAAGAAGGTGCCTGTTCAAATTACCTTTTACTACAGATTGATAGGAACATTGACTGCATTTAAACATATTGACTTCCCCTAGATCCTTATGCCGAAGAAGGTGCCTGTTCAAACTACTTTTTACTACAGATTGATAGGAACATTGACTGCATTTAAACATATAGACTTCCCCGGGATGCTTATGTCGAATAAGGTGTATGTCTAAATCTCTTTTAAACTTAGTTTGATAGGCACATTGACTGCATTTAAACATATTGACTTCTCCTGGATCCTTATGGCGAAGAAGGTGACTGTTCAAATTACTTTTTACCACAGATTGATAGGAACATTGGCTGCATTTAAACATTTTGACTTCCCCTGGATGCTTATGTCGTAGAAAGTGTCTGTTTAAGGCATTTTTATACTTACTTTCAAATGCACATTGAGTGCATTTAAACATATTGATTTTACCTGAATTGTTATGCTGAAGAAAGTGTCTGTTTAAGGTACCTTTATACTTACTTTGATAGGCACATTGAGTGCATTTAAACATTTCGACTTTCCCTGGATGCTTATGTCGAAGAAGGTGTCTATTTAAATTTCTTTTAAACTTAGTTTGATAGGCACATTCAGTGCATTTAAATATATTGACTTCCCCTGGATCCTTATGCAGAATAAAATGTGTTTTTAAATAATATTTATTCTTCGTTTGAAAGGCACATTGACTGCATTTAATCATTTTGACTTCCCTCGGATGCTTATGTTGAAGAAGGTGTCTGTTTAAATCTCTTTTAAACTTAGTTTGATAGGCACATTGAGTGCATTTAAACATATTGATTTTACCTGGATTGTGATGCCGAATAAAGTGTCTGTTTAAGGCACTTTTATACTTACTTTGATAGGCACATTGAGTACATTTAAACATATTGACTTCCCCTGAATCCTTATGCCGAAGAAGGTGTATGTTTAAATCACCTTTAAAATTAGTTTGATAGGCACATTGAGTGCATTTAAACATTTTAACTTCCCCTGGATGCTTACGTCGAAGAAGGTGGCTGTTTAAGCCTTTTTTAAATTTACTTTGATATGCACATTGAGTGCATTTAAACATATTGATTTTACCTGGATTGTTATGCCGAAGAAAGTGCCTGTTTAAGGCATCTTTATACTTACTTTGATAGGCACATTGAGTGCATTTAAACATTTCGACATCGCCTAAATGCTTATGTCGAAGAAGGTGTCTGTTTAAATGTCCTTTTAACTTAGTTTGATACACACACTGAGTGCATTTAAACATATTGACTTTCCCTAAATCCTTATGCTGCAGAAGGTGTCTGTTTAAATATTTTTTAAACTTAGTTTGAAAGTCGCACTGACCACATTTAAACAAACTAACTTTCCCTGGGTTTTTATGCTGAAGAAGGTATTTATGTAAATTATATTTATACTCAGTTTGATTGTCATACTGATCGCTTTTAAACATATTAACTTTCGCTGGATCCTTATGGAGACGAAGCTTCCGTAAATTTCTTTGCCGAAATACCACTGAGTCATTTTCCAGGTTTACATTAAGTTTGCGACCAACTCGTTGATGACACTGCTGATAAATCTGGAGTCTGCTATTTTTATGTTCGGCAATGCTGTAATAGAGAAAAACATTATACTATTCGTACGAGTTAATTTTTTAGTAATATTACCATATGCAGGGACATTTCTTTAAATGTCCCGCCCAATAGGTGATTTTCCAATCAGCTACATAAAAAAATTAAATCATCAGAATCAGCGCTACATGTCCCCAAGTGAACATTTGCCTGTTTAGAACTCAACTATGCAATTTATTGCAAAATTATTAATTTATTACCAAAAAAAACTACCTCAACATAGATACTAAATGGCGCCGCTGCAAATCCCGGTTTAATCGTATGCACAGAGTTTTCCCGTATCCACCCACCTACAGGGGATATTATACAAGATACAATAAAATGGTAAATACAAACATTTAATACTTTTTCTGAAATAGTTTGATTTTGTTATCAGAAAAATTCAAAAGTTGTTATAATTTGACAGGAGGTAGGTTATTTTTTCAAATGAAATATTATATATTATATATATATATATTTACCTACAGGGTTTTAATTTCAAAAGTAGCCACCCCGGTTTTAGGTAGAAATAACTACTTTGATACGAAATGTTAAAACATGTCGACTTTTGTTTTAAGGAGGTAAATTTTTAATCATATTTTTATTTATACAGGGTGCGTCGAAAAAGCTGGACGTATGTCATTTTGTATTTTTTTAATGGAAACCCATACTTTTTTTCGTATTTTTGGATTCTCCTACAAATAATAAACACTTTTTGTATTACACATCCTATAGCCAAATCTAACAGTTTTTTAAATATCGAAACATTTTAAATACGAGTTTATGTTCAGAATTCGCTTTGTTACATTTCAAACTTTAAATACACCACGGTCGTAGGCGGCTTATACCCGTCCTCATAGAAACGAAACAGTCACAAGTTAATTTATGAAAGTGACTTTTCGCCTACCACTTACCAGTGATTTACTTATGGTTTAACAAAAAATTGGTTAATTATTCACTTTAAAATGGTGTACACTCTCCAAGAAAGAACAGAAATAATTTTCATGTATGGCGCTGAAAATCGTTGTGCTCGCAGAACAGCTCGAAGATTTAACGACATACACCCTGACAAACATGTAGTTCATAGGTATGTGATAGAGCTGGTAAGGAAGTTTGAAGAAACCGGCTCCAATATGCAACCAAGTTAATAAGCAAGCAAGGGTTGTAGATGAAGGTACGCAAATTGAAATATTTATTCATTTCGCTATAAATCCATCTACGTCAATTCCAAAAGTATCACAATTAACACACGTTTCAGTAGGTTCCATTCACAAAACTTTGAGCTTATAAGTTTTTTCCTAATAAAATACAAATCCTTCAACAACTCAGCGAAGACGATTATGACAGAAGAATTGAATTTTGCGAAAAAATGACTAAGGTGATTCAAGCCGACCGGAATTTAGTTAAAAATGTATGTTTCGGTGATAAATCAACTTTCTTCTTGAATGGATTCGTGAATAAACATAATTGCAGATATTGGGATAATGAAAATTCACATTTATTTAGGGAAGATCATATCCTCAAAAGATAAATGTGTGGGCAGGCATTCTTTAAAATGAGATCAGTGGGCCAATTTTTGTGGAAGAAAACTTGACAGGTGAACTATACGTAAATCTGTTGGAAAATGTCATAAATCCTCTTATTACCCAATCTTTGGAAAATCAAGTTGATCAAGAGGGGGATATGGAACTTGATGAACAGAATTTGTATTTCCAGCAAGATGGAGCCCCGCCGCATTATGCGCTACCTGTTAGGACATGGTTGAATGAACGATATCCCGGAAAATGGATAGGTAGGAGAGGTCCTGTGGAATGGCCGGTGAGGTCCCCAGACCTCACACTTCTTGATTTTTTTCTGTGGGGATATTTAAAGTTCCTAGTTTACGAAACTGCGCCCGAGAGTGTTCCCGAATTGAGAAACAGAATTACTGATGGATGTAGGCAAATTAACCGGCAGACTTTTCAAAATGTTCGCGAAGAATTCGAGAATAGGATATATAATTGTTTAGCCAATACCGGAGCACATTTTGAAAACTTAATAAAGTGAATTTTGAACATAGTCGTATTTCTACCACACATAGTAAAACATTAAAATGTTTCGATATTTTTAAAACTGTTAGCTTTGGCTATAGGATGTGTAATACAAAAAGTGTTTATTATTTGGGGAATCCAGAAATACGAAAAAAATTATGGGTTTCCATTAAAAAAATACAAAATGACATACGTCCAGCTTTTTTGACGCACCCTGTATAAATAAAAATATGATGAAAAATTTACCCCCTTAAAACAAAAGTTGACATGTTTTGACATTTCGTATTAAAATAGTTATTTCTATCTAAAACCGGGGTGGCTACTTTTGAAATGGAAACCCTGTATATGTATATTATTAGGTACTCGGAAAAATATTTTTTTCCTGATTGCAAATATAATGTATACTTTTAGTATGTTATATGACGCTATGAGATGCAAAATGGCCTAACCCACAATTTTGCCAAAACGTGTTAATAACAGTAATTTTGCATTTAAAATTATTCCCATAATTCAAAAGGTAATGTTGGCCTAACCTACATATACTGTGGGTTAGGCCACTAAACCCACGAAACAAGTTGGCGGTTATCAATAAAGAGAAGTACACGTGAACAGGATTAAGACCGCCATCTGGAAAAGGGCATCGATTTATCATAACCCGTTATGGAAGTTCTGAAGGCTTCGTTAAAGGTAGTTTACTGATGCACCAATCTAAAAATAAAGGAGAATATCACGAACATATGAATGCCGATGTCTTTGAAGAATGGTTCGAGCAAATGCTGGATCTATACCAAAAGATGCAATAATTGTATTGGATAATGCAGCTTATCACTCTAGGCTGACGGAAAAATTACCGACAAGTGCGTGGCGTAAAAGTGAAATATCAGAATGGCTAAGTTTAAGACAAACAAAATTTCCATTAGATTCCTTCAAAAAAGCTATTGGTACAAGCCAATTTACATAAAAAGGCATTCAAAAAACATGTGCTCGATTAAATGGCAAAGTTACGAGGAATATCTGTTCTTAGACTCCTTCCTTACCACTGCGAATTAAACCCGATCGAACTTATATGGCCTCAAATACAGACAGATGTCGCCGAAAAAACACGACTTATAAAATGGTGGATATAAAAAGCCTTTTTAATGAAGCTATGGGTAAAATCAGTGCTGAAAAGTGGAAAAAGTGTATCGATCATGTGATAGAAGAAGAAGCCAAAATGTGGCAGGTAGATATAATAATCGAAGAAATGGTTGAACCGCTTATTATAAACGATGTTAATAAAAGTTCATCTTCCGAATCGGACTATGATTAAGCCATAACGACAAAGTGTTATTTGATTTGCTTGTTTGTAAGATTCTAAATTATATCTTGTTTTTGTAATTATATTATATTATGGAAAATAGTACCACCCATTGTTATTTATTGGTTAATACGATTTTCTTAATGTTTTTATATGTTATAAATACGAATATAATATAATATAATTTCAGGAGAATAGGCATTTTTAAGATTTTTAATTTAAAAACTTTTCTATAACACGCTCCTGGCTAAGGGATTGTCCTAATAATAATGGTATATCCTTAAATATAACAATAGCTTGCGACAAATTCAGGGTGGACCTACCTAAAGAATGCTCATTATTTGGATTCTTTAATGTAAACACAATAGATTTTAAGGGATGGTGTTTAAATTGTTCTGATACCCCGATATGCATTTTGCATATTTAATGAGCATACTTGATACTTCGCGCCATTTAAGACGGAGAAGAAATGCCGGGAATAAAAATATTAATCCATTAAACTTTTTCAATACGTAAATTTAATGTATCTACATATTTCAGTTAAATTCTTAATAAAAGCTGTTGGCTTATTGATTTTATCTGTTATCTATTCCTAAAGTCCGTATAATCACAATTATTACCTAATACAAGTGCGCCAAAGTGGCCTAAACCACATATTGCTTCTTATCTGAAAAAACCAAAGTGGCCTAACTCTCATTTTTGCAAAAAAGTTCGAGGTTTTTCATATTTTAATTAACACCCAATAAAATAATTCAAAATTTTATCTTGTTTTGCAAAAATATTGCAAGATACCTCTTACATTAAGTGTTATTAGAGTATGAAAATATCAAAAACTTCAGAGGTGTTTTCTCATTTCTTGCATTATATTTTGTGGTTAGCGTGTTTTTTTAATCTGCTCTCGCCCCCCTAGACCGCCTTAACGCCCCCTATATAATATACTTTGTGGCGCCCGGTATAATAGGGTTCCTAAACTTAAGCAAAGTGTACCTGTTTTCACTTGTTTCAGATTCATCCTCCTTGATGTCTAGTTCTTCGTTTTTAACTTTCCACTCCTCATACATCTGGTCAGTTCCTGCTTGCCAATCTTCAACTTTGACCTCTGTTTCTGTTTGGTCAGGAAATATTTGTTTGCCGCTGTAAAACATAAAATTACCGTTTTTTAGGCGGGACAGAAACAAAAATTGTTGTAAAGTGTGAGTACATGAGGTGCATCGATGTTCGAGTTCCAATATTCAAATATCCAAATATCACAAATTAAGACTTGAGGAATGACTATTTATCTTTTTTATGTTCTCCGTATGGTTTCAGCATCAAAAATTGTATAGAAACGAGACTTTAGATTTAATGTTAATACATGTCCCAAATGAAGCTAAGTGCGAAAATGATGATTTTATCTACGGATTTCCTACAATATACGAAACGATAAACTTGGCGGTTTTGCTAACATAATTACATAAGTATAATTGAGGTTTAATTATAATAAGGTAGGCCTTTTGACCTACCCTGTACGCCGCTTGACTTGCATCCATTCCAAGTGAACCTAATATGATTATCGAACATGCACCAACTTTTATCAAGAATAAAATTTTCTGAGAAATCGGTAATAAAAAAAATTCTCATATGTTGCACACTTATTAAATGTATATGAAATGTATATGAAAATATAAAAAACTTCAGAGGTGTTTTCTCATTTGTTGCATTGTATTTTGTGGTTAGCGTGTTTTTTTAATCTGCCCTCGCCCCCCTAGACCGCCTTAAGGTCCCCTATATAATATACTTTGTGGCGCCCGGTATAATAGGGGTACCTAAACTTAAGCAAAGTATACCTGTTTTCACTTGTTTCAGATTCGCCCTCCTCCTTGATATCTAGTTCTTCGTCTTTAATTTTCCAATCCCCATACATCTGATCAGTTCCTGCTTCACCCTCTTCAACTTTGACCTCTGCTTTTGTTTGGTCAGGAAATATTTGTTTGCCCCTGTAAAACATAAAATTATCGCTTTTTAGACGGGACAGAAACACAAATTGTTGTGAAGAGTGAGTACATGGGGTGCATCGATGTTCGAGTTCAATCCTCTAATACAGGGTGTTACTTAATGTTATGCACTTGTTTTAATGGGTGATTCCTGGACCACGGCCAGTGGCGTACAAGAAAATTTTAATAATAGTAATGATAATGATAAGATGTACCCTACTATTACGAAAAAACTTCATAAACAACAGAGCTGTACACAAATGAAATAGCCTACAAGAAGAAACAGTTTATAGGTACCGCTATTCAGATTAGACTAGACCGAGAAAATTCTAGATACAACAACCAGTTAAGTAATATCTACGTTACCTGACCCAGATTGCAAACCTGAACAAAGACTAAAAGCAATGAACTTATCGGGTTTGCTCGCCTTTATGGCGTAATAATAATAATAATAATAAAGTTTTGCTTCACTTGCCTACGCTAAAAACCTATTATTATATACAATCCAAATGACAATTGACCAAAGACCTTGTGGGGTAGTCTTGACTGGTTTAATTGGAAGTTATATTATATAAATTTGTAAAGGCTGAGCTTGTCGATCACCTTTTGTTTATTTCGCCTTTGTTAAAAATATATGTATCAGGATAGGTGTACAGGGTATTCCAAACTCGATGGTATATTAGGAGAATCTAGAAAACGAATATAAATATCGTGCGAAAAATTTGGAAATGGCAATAAGATATCGCATTCTAGCCTTTAAAAATATTTTTGATAAGCCAGTTCTACCTCTACCAGATGTTAACACTAGAATTTTCAATGTAACCTGTATATTATTCGATTTTTTGATTCTGAGGTTAAATCTGAGTAACTTTTATTAACCATGTTCAATATCTATCACTCATTGTTCCTTAGATATTGATTATTTTTTGCGGCATAAAAAGGAATAACAAACAATCAAATATCCTAGGTATCTGTGGATCTAACAATCTTAAATTTTTGAAATACTTAAATAATATACGGGTATTTGGATTGCATAACAACTTGGAAAATGTTTTATACAGGGTGAGGGTGCCCAAAAAATATGTTCCGGTGGGCCTTCCCAAAAAATCAATTTTTTCAAATGAAACATCCCGTACATTATTGGAGCAGATGATAGGGCAGAAAATTCTACATTTAGTATAACATGTTCCTATACCTATGATCAATCGTTTTTAACTTAAAAGGATTTCTATTGATAAGAAATTAATGGTCGCTACTAAACATTTAAAATTAATATACCCAAATAGGTTGCCATGACACCATGGCCAGTGTAAAGGTAGTAAATTAAAATAAACATAGTAAGAAGTAATTTTTGTAATTAAGAGTCACCTAAATTCCACATCACTTTACCTAAGAACAGTTTAAATTACTAAAATAAACAAAAACTGGGTACTAAAAAATGGAATTAAAACAGGAATAACATTGTCATCATATGTTCTGTTGTAGCTTTTTAAATTTCTGTTGGAGCCAATCCTTGAAAGGAGCTTGTTACCCTATTTCGCAGATTCTCTTTTTGTCTCCACAGGTGTCTTATACACTGTTTTAATCTTGCCCCAGATATAGAAATCCAGGGGAGTAAAATTTGGAGACCGCGGTGGCCAACTGAAAATGTATCATTCATTAACGAACAAAACATATATATAAATAATACGTTATTCCATAACGTGGATTTTCCTGGGCTCAGATACACTACAAAAATTCCTACTTGTCATGTATATTTTTTGTTTCTGAAACCAACCTGTGATGGTGTCATGGCAACCTATTTATATTAATTTAAAATTGTTAGTAGGGAATATTCATTTCTTATCAATAGAAATCCTTATAAGTAAAAAACGATTGAACATAGGTATAGGAACATGTTATACTGAGAAATTGAAAATTCATCTGGTTTAAGATTATAGGGCGTGTCTCTCATTTGAAAAAAGTGACTGTTGGTACTTTTTCAAAAAGGACCACCGAAACATATTTTTTGGACACCCTGTATAATATATTTTCCAAGTTTGTTATTTAACCGAAATACCTGTATATTGTTTAATTATTTCAATAACACTGACGAACATTTTAAAACTTTTTTTTCCTCCCTGGAATGATTTTGGCTGGATTTTATATATTTTGGCCTGCTGAATCCGGATCTGGCCTCAGATTTTCGATATCAGCCTCCAATGATAAGGGAGGGACATATGCTTTGATATTAAGAGAAAGTCAATAAAAACCCCTTTCAATGCCGATTTATTAAATTTAAACAATTAAAAACCTATAATATATTTTATTAACAGTTAGCTTAGGTACAGTATAAACATTTATAAATAATTTACAATTTAATATTTACTTCCCTAACGTCTTTCTTTTATAAGAACTCCTGGATGTGTCTCGTATTAGGGTCCAGCAATAGTCGGCTAACATATTCGGGCTCCACTTTCCTGTATACCTTTTCTCTATGGAGGCAATAGCTTGGTGAAATCGTTCTCCATGCTCATCTGATACTGCTCCTAAATTTTCAGGAAAAAAGTCCAAATGAGAATGGAGAAAGTGAAGTTTTAGTGACATGTTGCATTCTAAAATATGATAGGCCGTGAGTAGTTCTTCCACGAGTTCGCGATAATTTTCTGATTTATTATTTCTAAGAAAATTGTTGCAAACACTTTCAAATGCATTCCATGCCCGACTTTCATTGTCACTTAAAATTTGCCTGAAGTTCGCATCTTTAAACAATTGCCTAATTTGGGGACCAACAAAAATTCCTTCTTTAATTTTGGCCTCACTTATACGTGGAAATTTGTCTTTTAAATACTTGAGAGCATTTCCTTCTCTATCCAGTGCTCTCTTGCCGACGCTCTTGTAGATGATGTCGGAGCGGCATTAAAATAGGCTCTGACATTTTCGTCACGCTCGTTATTACCTGCTTTTTCGTAACTCTTGGGCCGCGGTTTTTCAAAACTTCCATGGTTTCTCAGGTTCATAACAATTTTTGGAAAAAGTCTGACACTTGGCTACGGTCTTTCAGGAAAATTTTCAAAATACCTTTCTAATGCAAGGTTTGCATTTCTGTTGCAATGAATGTAACATTCTAGCAAATCAAATTTTTCTTCGTGAGAAAAACGCAATGCCATTTTCTTTTAAATTCAGAATACACAAATAAATCGTTATTATTAGATAATAATAATAAAAACTATTATACTTTTACTCGTTCTGACAAGTAATATTTTTGTTTCATTTTCAAACGGTAGTGGTTGGTCATAGGCTACTGGATTATATTTTTGATTCACAGGTTAATGTAAGGTCATAGGCTACTGGATTTTATTTTTGATTCATAGGTTATTGTAATATTGTTGATTGAAACAATGCAAGCAGTGTTTTGTGAATACTACAAAATGTAAACCTTTTAATTGGTATTTAATTTAGGGAGTTATAGTGCAGTTGTCAAATTTGACGTGTTGCGAAAATTAATTTTCTTTACTTTTCAAGTCAATTTCATTTATTTTCCAACAAATAATACATCGTTGAAAAGCGGACGTCATAAGCTACCTTTTAAGTATAAAATACAATATGACGCCCATAAGAAAAAATGAACCTGATGATGGTATAAAATAACTGAAACGTCGTGTTCAAAATTAAATTGCAGAACTGAAATCTACTTAAAAAGTTGCTTTAAAAATGTTTTTACAGATTGCCAAAATAGTGAATAATAAGAAATATACAGCATATTTTCGAAAATACATCTTTTTGGTTTTTTCAACATATTTCAAAAACCAAAAAAGATAGGGCCGCGTACTAAACGGTTTTCAGTTAGAAATATAATTGTCAAAAACTTTCCCCATTTAACCGTTTCTCTATCTTCTATAGTTTCCAAGATCCCCATACATGTAGGCCCAATTTGGGCCACACTGTATGTTAGTTTGCAATCAGCATTTTACAAAGGATGATTTTACTATAGGTAGGTGCCTAAATAAAGTAAAATTTTCAGAAACTACTACCCAGACGCCACCCTATATTCCTGGAATATTCCCCTATCTGCCAATAGGCCATAATATCTTGCAATATTTCTGGAATATGCACTGAATATCTCAAATGTATCTTATCTGATAAGAATATTCCATATCTATGCCATTGTGGATATGCCTGGAATATGCCGCGGGTATATTTATAAGATATGCATTGTGGAATATATTCAATTATTTTTTTTTATTACTTATTGATAATAATATATATAATATAAATATCTATACAGAGTGATTGCGGTCTTAAATTCTATTTTTACATAACTTGATATAGGCATAGGAACTATTTATTTATAGATAATATAGAGGAAGGTGCATATATGTATGCACCTAATTAAAAAACAAATTTTAATATGAAAATGTTGTAGACTTCATAAAGTTTTTGGGTACGCATTCTCTGCATTTTATTAGTATTTTGTTAAAAATGAAACTTGATTTTTTTATTATTTTATTTAGTCAATTTCTGGATTCGAGCGGTAATAAACAAATTTGGCGTTTTATACGGTGTTGCTGAATTCCGCGTTTTAACCCTAAATTAAATTCTAAACTAACACATATTTTGATTGCAAATAAATTTATACAGAAAGTTTATATTTTATATATAATATGTGCTTAACTGAGGACTGCTCTTCTAGAAAAAAATTAGCAATCGTTATTCTTTAATAACAATTTTTTTAACACAAGTTTAACTAATTTCTGTTGCGTAACTCGAAAACGCTGCCTGTACGTCACAGAACTGAGTTAGTTAATTTTTTTTCACCTTGTTTTAAAGAGTATCTAGTTTTTAGGTTTTAATTTTTTTTATTTATAAAAATAAAAAAAATATTAATTTTAGTGATGTTTTATTATACCAAATTTGTAACTCTACCTACTAAACTAACTGACCTGACCTAAATTAAATATATTTATATGAAAAAGAAAAAAAAATAATATTCTTAGCATATGCCATAAATATATTTTGGCAGATTAAAAGATATTGCAGGCATATATTTCATGGTGACCTGGAATATGCATACAATATGCCAGTCATATGCCCTGGCAGATATGGAACATTTATGGGATATTCCAATATGCCAACGGAATATTCATGGAATATGTATGGAATATGTATGGAATATGTTTGTGCCGTCTGGGTATAGGTAAATATTATATTTTTAGCGACAAATAAAAGACGAAGATTAAAGAAACATGTAATTCCAAGTAAAAAAATTCCACAGTCAAGTCATTCAATACCAAAAACAGTAATTCAACAAGTTGTTTTGTAGTTGGCTGAACTAACTTATTATAAGTTGTATAATTATATTCATTAGTATCATATTTTATTCTGGTTAGTTTTGTATTCTGTACTCTTATTTACATTTATCGTACTGCCTATATAGATACCTTTTATTGACTTTTAAGATATTCTGCACCCTATGAGTAAATTTTAGAGGAACTAATAAAGATTGATTTTTTTTTATCACCAGAAAACTTTATTTTTGAAATATCTGTTTAATTAATTCAATTAAATAAATTCTTATGAATTCTGACTTGACTTTTATTTTTTATGCGGTAAATAAAATATAGGTAGGTAGTAGTATCAAATTATAATGTTTTTATTTAATTATAATGTTCTTGATTGATAAAAAAATCATATTAGGGGAGTGTAAGGCAACATGGCAATGTTTTGATCCCGATAAAAAGAAGTATTTTTCTAGAACTTGACATACCTTAACTATCTTGGACTTTGTTTATGAAAGTTTATAAGTATTTCATAAGTAAATTCACATTTACACTTAAATGTGAGCATAGAAACAAACATAGGCCTCAATGGGTCATTTTGCCCAACAGGGTGTAGCCAAAATGACATACACTCTAAAATATTGCAAGTAATGGCAAATATAAAAACACAAAATATTTGTTACAAATATATAATAATAAAACATTTAAAGTAAACCTACAAAAACAAAAAATCCCTTGACAACAAACGACATAGTATGTTATGTTGTCTTACGCAGACATTAACCCTTCGTTAGTGTTGTGGTAAAAAGTAACAAGTTGAGTGTGGTGGGGTATGTCATACCCCAATTAAAATTTTTTTTTATGGGAATAAATAAATTATATTAAAGTAATTTAATTAAGTATTGTTTATTATTTATCTGTTTATTTATTAATAAAACAAAAATAAATCTAAAAGAACATTTATTTTTAAGAAAAAGTGACAATTTAGCACAATGCTGCATTTTGTCTATAAAAAAACATAGTTTGACATTTTCCTAAATTCAAACATATGGAAACCTTTAAAACTAAAAAAAAAACTTAATAAACCTAGAATAAGTGTTACCAAAGTAAAGTAAAAATAATAAAACATAAAGATACCCGAGAAAAAATGTTTATTTGGTATTAAAACCACTGCAATTTTGACATGTCAAAATTGCGTGTTCCATGCATAAAGGAACGTCACAACTCATGCAGGCATAAAATGTTTTTCTATCTTTGATTCTCGGGCATGCAGAACATCTTAAACTAAATCTTCGTGGCTTAGGTACAGCTTCATGATGTTCACGAGTCTCAATCTCACGTAGTTCTCGCCGTATCTGGGTTTTTTTTTTTCTCTCATCCCGGAACTCAGATATAAGTTGCATGCCCAACTGTTTTAGAAACTCACGTCTTTTTAATTTAAAATGTTGTGTATTAAACTTATATATGACCTGTGCGTTTACTCCAGCAGTGTTCAAAAACGAAAAAAACAGAGTCAAGGGCCAACGACGACTATTTCTTGACACATTATAGTTTGCAGATAACTCGTCTAGTGTATCGACTCCACCTTTAGTCGAGTTATAAAAATCTATAATTTCTGGCAATTTTTTGTCACCGCTATTTTCCTCTATCCTCTCATCATGATGGAGAGTAGAAAACAGTATTATTTTCGATTTTTTGGGGACATAAGATACAGCTGTCACATTGTTTTTGAAAGCAAAAATGGAACTGTGCCGTTCTCTATTCTGGATAAACAAAAAACTTGTTGGTATATCTCTCTTGTTTTTTCTTACCGTTCCAACAGAGGTAAGTTTATGTATGCTAAGCAAAGCAATCATTAGGGGGGGTAACTGGTAAACCAGTTATCAAATGTAATATTTCGCTTGGTCCCTGAAACTGGCTCAATTAACCTTACAACTAAACTATGTGGATCATTGCTTTTTTTATAAGGTCCATCTGGTTGGGTCCCAACATAAACTTCAAGATTTAGGCAGTAATAAGTTTTTGCGTCGACAAGGGCAAACACTTTTAGCCCGTAGTTTGACGGTTTATTTGGAATGTATTGTAGAAATGAGACTCGGCCTCGAAATGATTCCAACTTTTCATCGATCGTCAGATATTCACTAGGAATATAGTGCGCCATACAGTTAGCAGCAAATCGATCAAATATTGCTCGTAATGGGGCAAGTTTGTCTATTTCTTTACGTTGAGCTCTATTTTCTATATTATCAAACCGTATACACTGCAACAAAATATAGTATCTTTGTTGGGACATTGTCGTGCGAAACAAATCTATTCCGCTTCCATCAGTATTCCAAAAATCAGCGGTATTCTGGCGATTTCCCTTATAAAGACCGGTTAGATAGAGAAGACCTATAACTGCTTTTAGTTCCTTTTTATTTGTTTCTTTTACTAAATACTGATGAGCGGCATTATATTGTGAAGCCTTGGTTGTAAGTTTTCTATTTGTGTAATAAACAATATCATCTAACATTTCTTCAGTAATAAAGAGCAGCCAACAATCCAAAGGATTTCTTTTTTCTTTGGCAATACCTCTAGTACCCGGCAAATGGGTTATTATATTCTCAGATCGAGTACGAACATTGGGCTGTTGAAGTGAGGCCTTAAACCACTTTGACTTATTTTTATCAAGATAGTACCTGCCATTTTCTGGTTCAATAACCTGTTCATCCTCTGATGCTGTGGGCGTATCTTGATTTTCTTCTTCAATATTCTGTTCCGGTCCCAGTCGCTGTTGTTCTCCATTCCTTTCCAATACCTCTTGTTCTGGTAAGGGGTCCACTATGCCTTCTTCGCCTTCTGACTCACTGTCGATACATGATTCCACATCGGAATCGCGTAATTTCGCCCACAGTTCTTTCAAGTAGTCTTGCTCTTTTTCGTATGCCATTATTTGAAATTTTAAAACTAAAAAATGTTAAATTATAATCAATATTATATAAAAAAATCATTAAAAAATATAACTTACCATTAAAATAAAAAATGCACAAAAAGTTGCGGGAGAAGTGTACCGGGATACCCCAACTGACTTGCAGGATGTCTGCCTGATGAATGATGGCCATTAGACTTAAAATTACAGGTGTATTCCCAAGATCAAAGTTTGAACTTCAGCTACTGAGAGCAAGATGGCGCTACCATGACTAAATTCTCTTTTATAATAGAAATAGTAGCTGTTGGGGTATGTCATACCCCACAACACTAACGAAGGGTTAATATGTCATTTTCTTTTCCCCACTTTTGAGTTAAGTCAGTGCAGCTTACCACTTCCAAATTCTCATTTCTAAAACAATACAACTTTTATTAAAAGGCTATCGAAACCATAATAATATAGGTACCTACGGCCTATAAATCTTTATATCTGCCATTAGGTAAAAGTTTACTGACCTATTTATATAAATTAAGGTTGCAATAATATGCTTGAAGAAGCCGGACATTCCAGCCTTACATGAACAAATGCATTTCCAAGCTTCAACATCATTATGCAAATTAATAGATATTTCATGAGGCTGGGAAGTAAGACCTAATGTTTGTAAACACAAACTTTTAATGTCTTTTGGATCTGCTCCTTCTACCCCACATAATAATATATGGCCTGCTTTAAAAACCGCTTCGCCCTCTTTTAGTGGTCTGCTTCTGACTCCAATGTACTCCAAGATACTACACAGAGTTACTTCAATTTTCGGCATTTTTCACCACGTTATTCTCGCACAACAACACAAAACTTTGCTCGAATAGCACAAAAACGTCGTTTAAGTAATTAGGTATATACTTAAAAAGGAAAGTCAGCAAATATCAATAAAAATCTTCGAAAAACACAAAAGAATAACTAAACAGCATTAAACACCCTTAAGATTCTAATGTTGTTCACCGCTATAGCAGCCATATTAAAAATTACAGCGCCATCTCGTGACACGTGATTTTCGCGAATTGGCCTTAAACAAAATATGGGATCCATTATAGGATAGTTTATGCATGTGCGTGGTGTAGTTTATTAAACTAAGGTGGCAACAATGATTGTATCAGGACTGAATCCGACATGAATTGTTTGTTGATCCCAGATCCGGCCAAAAATATTGTCAAAGTGCATGCGCACGTGCCAACATGTGAAAATATTTTTTATAATACCTATGGAATACCACTGGAATACCCTGGAATACCTCGGTAATACCATTTAATACCTTTATTACCTGAGAATACCAACTATTACCATGGGATTAGCTCGCAATACCACTACTTATACCAGGAATACCTTCATTACCTTTCACTTGTACACTAGAATACCTAGGGTGGTTTCCCCCTCGACTTACACAATCAAGAACAAACGTACTATTAAAATGAAGCACTTGCATACATTTTTAAATGCCAGCAAGAAGGTCAGTTTTCAGCCAAACACCTTGGTTTTGTGACTGTTTTTTACGTGGCAGACAACAGTGCTAAAAAGAACAAAGGCTATAAATAGACTTTGAAAAATTCTAAAACTGTTGCTCAACATATTTTGCTAGCTAATTAATGCTACTTTAAGAAATAATTCCCTATTGCCATACTTAACAGCATCGGTTTAGCAGTTAAGGAAGTGCCTACACAAACTATTAGATTAGGCGAAACTAGGGCCTGACGGAGACTGTTACCAAATCGTTTACTGATTCTACAAGCAGACATTTTTAAAATGACTAAAAAAAGGGAAAAGGTAGTCAGGTATGACAACACTGGGTCTATTGTGGAGTTGCAAACAAGACAACTATGGGATCAAGAAAATTACCTAATCTGGCCTATTTCCCCATCTTCACTGTGCTCAGTTTTTATTTTCAGTCCTAATATTTTTCGCTTTTCTTGATTAAAGAATACTTCTGTTGTATCGCGGCATGAATTATTGCTGTTTTCCCACAAATCACACATGTTCAGAAACAAATTAATTCCGGTGTAACGCTAACCTATTGGTGTCTAGGGTAATGGAACACAGACGGCACAAATTACCAAATTTAAATCTACGGACTTCTTGTGATATTTTATTTGGGGTGGCTTTTTCAGTCAAAAACATTAAATCTAGGTTATTTCCTAATTGACTTCTTTTCATGCTTTGATCGGAGCAGATAGCCAGCCAAGGAAATCATAATGCTGGTTTGCACCAGTGTGTTCAAGTAAGACTTAAATACGCCTATTTTAACACGTTGAAGGGCGATAACGATTTTGTAAAAAACGCATTTCGAAACCGTAGAAATGCAAATACGTGTAGACCAAAACTGGAGGGGATAACTACATTAAAATAAGGCGCTGAATTGACTTCGACTCATTCAAATGCGACACTAGGTTTGTATTATGTATATTATATAATAATATGAAACTCTTGACGCTGAACTGCGGAGTGTCGCAAAGTGAATGTAACTTATTCACGCCGTACTGCGTTGTGTCACAATTAATTTGGCATCATTTGACGCCGTACGGCGTGAGCGCCCTTGAACGTGTTAAATTTAACTTTTTGTTTACACAACCGTCGGAGTTAAAATTGGTTTGTACCATCAGACGCTAAAAAAAACTATTTACAATACCTGATAAGTGGTAGTCTTTCGTTTTAAAGTATTCTGGATTTTTTTGACACGTATGCAGTGACGTATCCACGGGGGGAGGCGATATATCCCAATTAGAGATGGATAGAGAACATCGGTTTTATTTCAAACATCGATTTTTTTTCATAACATTAATGTTTGTGTGCTTTTTGGGTTAAAACCCCAATACGGAATTACATTTATTTCGTCAAAAACTACCAGTTGAAAGCGAGTTACCAAATCGTTTGCGGCATTGTGGTTAACGGGTCATGTTTAGCAGATACAGTGGCGCACACAGCCTTGGTCTGTGGTGGGGGGTTTCGACAAAAAATAGCGGCGCAGGCAAAACTTTTTTTGGTGCCACACCCTTATTTATGATGATACCCTTGTGGCTGTGGTTTTCAGCTTATAACCAAAAAATTCTACCCCCTTCTGTAGAGGGGAGTAAAAAAATTAAAATAATAAGAAATATTTTATTCAATCATAACTAATAAACACCTAAAATTATAATGAAATGTCTAAACGACGGGGTTTTAGAGCCAACTGGTTTAAGACATCTTCTTCATTTACTACAGTGTCAGATATAAACATTAGAGCTAAACCATTTAGTCGTTCTTCAGCGGTGGAATTTCTTAAATAACTCTTTAACAGTTTTAGTGATGAAAATGATCTTTTACAAGTACAGGTTGTTACTGGCAAAGTAGCCATTATGGTCAGTAGATCATAAATTATTGGAAATAACATTTTATTGCATACCCTAATAGCTTTAATGGCACTCTTTGGTTTGGGTTCCATATCTTTAAAGAATTGGGTCCAAAATGTAACTTCCCCTTTTATGTTGCTTGTATCTAAACATTCTAAACCATAAAAATCTATTAGATTTTGTATAGATTCTTCTTTATCTGCACTAGCTTGTGGGGTTAATAAGTACTGAAATGGTTTTAAAATACCCTTGTGAGCAATGAATCTATCATCTATAGCTTGTATGGTTTCATCAAAAAACGGAATAAAAATTGATTTTCTGAAATACTCTTCTGGCGTTGATGCTGGAACATTATACCGCTTAGTTTGATATCCAACTTATCTTGGCAGAGATACAATTATATTAAATTCGTTGCAGACGTCTAAAGCTTGTTGAAAAATTTTGGAAAATGTTTCATCTGCATTTTGACGTAAATGTTCTAATGATTTTTTTGTATTTTTTGCAGAATCAACAGCCAAACGTAAGTCAAGATTTTCAGTTTGCAGATATTTACTAAGTGGCAATGTGAGTTCAAATACTGAGTTGATCACAAAAACACTCAATAAAAAATCGCATTTGCAAATAGCAGATGACAGCAATTGAGCATCAGTAGCAGTTTTTTTGTCTGTCCATATTGTAATTTCATGTAGTGCATTTATTATAACAGGAAGCAATGTAATAAATGCATGAACGGAGTCGTGTCTTTGAATCCATCTTGTGGCACACAATCTTTTTAATTTTTCTATTTTAGGTTTTGCTTCCATTTGATCTATTTGATTTGTTATGGCGTGTTGTCTTTTTGGAAAGTTAAAAAAGTTATAAGTGCTTTCTATAGTGCCCATGCAATTTCTAATATCTGGTATTGAACATCCTTGAGATATCGCAAGATTAAAGCTGTGAGAACAATGTACATATATAGCTTTGGGATATTCTTTACGGACAATGGTTTGAACTCCTTTAATATGGCCACTCATGGCACTGGCACCATCATATCCTTGGCCAATCATATATTCACCTTTTAAGCCTATATCTTTTACCATCGAACAAAATAGTGTTAGCTAAACCAGCTCCAGTAGTATCAAATACAGGAATAAATTGTAAAAATTGTTCATGTATTTTATTGTTTTCCACAAATCTAACGCAAAATGATAGTTGGATTGTGCCGCTTATATCCGTAGTCTCATCACACAGGATGGTAAAATATTTTGCAATACAAACTAACCTTTTTTTGGTACCACCATTTAAATCTACCTAATAATAAAAGTATAAAAAATAAATAACAAATAAAAGTAACAGAAAACGCATAAGTACCGATTTACTGACATAAAGGCCAAAATCAAAATTATAGTTGTTTTTCACAGACTGCTCTGCCGTGATCGAGTCACCTGTGTCCTCTAGTCCAGCAGCATTGGCTGTAGTGGAACCTACTTCCTTGTCTTCAGTATTATTTTTGGATGTCTATATTAAGTAAAAACGAAAGAAAATTAAAATAATGCCTATACATTTAACGTCGCGTCGGTAAGGGTTTATTTTTGATTTTCTTGATTCAAAATGACAAAATGATACCTAAATAAAAGGTTAAAAGGAATATTTGTTTTACATTGCATTTCTCGAAACTTTCTTTTCCCTAGTATAGTAAGTATAAGTATAGTACGGTTGTTGCTTTATTCTTTATAAAAAAAATTCTTCTAGCTTTATTTAAGATTTAAGAGATAATTACATTGTAACAAATTGGCAACAGGCGCAACGGCGCATCTATCAATCATCAAGATTTTTCGTCTTTTCTGTGCAACACTTTTAAAGTAATACTCTGGTTTATGCTTTATTAAATACATATGTATTGTATATTCATGGTCACCTTATGCTTAATGCTTGTACCTTACTACCTTACAAAATTAAATCAAAATACCGTTTATATTTTTTCAACTCATCTCACTAACCTCACTTTTTAAAGCTGGATTCAATCTTGGCCTTATTATAACAAATTTATCCATTTTTAATCACAAAATAAACATATTAATATGTCCGGTGATTCCCAACAACTCTAACTACTCCAACAAGCAAACTTATAACGTACGAAGTACTACGAAATAGCCGAAACACACGCGGCAAGCAGCGACAGGCCTGGCGGAAATCTAACCAAATACATTTGTCTGGTACCTTCGAGTGGCAACGTATAGATGGCGAATTGCGCATATTTTCATGGGAGAATCCAATAAATACCATGGAGTTGCAATGTATAGATGGTGCTAGCACATTGTCAGATTTTTCAGGATTTAGGAATATCAGGTATAGGTTGAGAGTCACGGGGGGGAGGGGGGGGGGTAACCCCCAGACCCCCCCCTGGGTGCGCCACTGAGCAGATATTCGCCTAGCATACCTACCCTTATAAGCAAATAAAATACAATAATGCAAAGCATTCAAGCAATATGCTGCAGATCGAAGAGGAAGAGATTTTTGAGGACAACATGGAAATTTCAGAATCAATTGGTTTTGGTGTTTCTTAAAGAATAGCATTCAAATTATTTCCAGACTGCCTTGGATAATTTAACCTTTTCCAAACGGTTTCGACTATATAAAGGTTCTGTTAAACGAAGATAAGCTTCTGTTTACAAGGATGGCATGCAGTGCGTCTGGCATAGCGTTTCGGTGTTGGAATGATGAAAGCATACGTTTTAATGGAGAAACAGTATTGTTATCATGATCAATACAATCTAAGGGAGAAGAAATAGCCTTACTATAATAGATTATTAGATTAATATGTGTTTTCCATAACTTATTAACCTCAGAAAGATAAACCATAATTTTTCATTAATAATACCTGAAACCCAACTTACTTTACTATTTGAAGAAGTAGTCCATTACAGTGGAGTTGATATAATCAAATAAAACAACGGCAGTCTACCTCCACAATATGTATTTCAATGTTTATGTTTATATCCTACATGTTTCGGACATAGAAATGTCCATCATCAGGGATACTAAAAGAAATTTACAGTGAGAGTTAAAAGTTTTAAGTAAATTGAGAGGACTTACCAGTAGTCGATATTTTAACATAATTTTGATCGTCGCTTATGCAAGATAGAGCTGTCGTAATCGACTACTGGTAAGTCCTCTCAATTTACTTAAAACTTTTAACTCACACTGTAAATTTCTTTTAGTATCCCTGATGATGGACATTTCTATGTCCGAAACATGTAGGATATAAACATAAACATTGAAATACATATTGTGGAGGTAGACTGCCGTTGTTTTATTTGATTACTTTACTATGTCTATAATCTCTGCAGCTGTTTAACGCTAGACTCTTTTTCCTAATGCCTCTGAAGTACCTAAAATTTTTGTTTTGCTTGATTTTGTTTGACATTTTAAAAAACTTTATTAAGATCAACGATCAACTTCTGATAAATTGATATTATTAGTTGTAACCAAATGAAGCCTCGTTTTTAAATTACGACTAAATAACGAGTGATTTTTAATTATTTTGCTCAAGGGAGGCCATGCATTTTAAAAGCATCATGGCCGTACTGCGTAGATAAGATGACATGATTGTCGTTTTATGACATTTACGTCTTATTTGAATTTGTGTATTTGTAAAGTTTAAAAATTGGAGAAATTTTGTAATTTTTGCAGTTATTTGAAGGTAGGTTACTATTGCTTTAACTAATATTTCTCCGGGGAGTCGTCTTTTGACTATTATAAAGTGCTATTTGCAGGATATGATTTTATTTTTCAGCGTATCAAGTTTTGGTGAAGCTTTGTTGCCGGATTGAAAGTTCTACAGTAAAAATGTTTAGTAAAGCACAAAAAATTTTTATTGTTGAAAGTTTTTTTAGAAATGGAAACAAAATAGGCGGTGTGTGGAATTACTCTATGCATGCATGACTGCTTTGATGAATTTCGAACCGAGTTTCCTGATGTTGCGGTGACCTTTCATAATTTTCGTACTGGGTCACAATACCTAATTGATAAATTTCGTCAGACTGGTTCTGTTCAACATAAAAAAGGGGCTGGAAGACCAACGAAACGATCGAATGAGGTTATTGAAGAAGCGCGACAAATTATGGAAAATAATCCTTCAACTTCTATTAGGCATTTATCTCAACAAATTCAGCAAACGGATTTATGCTACAGTACATGTCAAACACTTTTGAAAAAGGATCTGCATCTATACCCTTATCGTGTTACGGCTATTCATGAACTCCTTCCCAATGACGTTCCCCAAAGACTTAATTTTTGTGAATGGTTTTTAAACAATTTTCAAGAAGAAAATAGTGGTGCTTTTGAAAAAACATTTTTTACCGATGAGGCTTATTTTTATTTGTCAGGCTATGTTAATTCACAAAATATGCGAATGTGGAATACGCAAAATCCGCATGTTTTTGTAGAAAGACCTCTTCATCCTCAAAAAGTTGGTGTGTGGGCAGCAATTAGTTCTAGAAGAATAGTATGCCCAATTTACTTTGATGGCACAATTACAGCTGAGAGATATCGGATCGAAATTCTGACAACATTTAGTAATGAGCTTCACGATGATGAATTGCGGGAAGGTTACTTCCAACAAGATGGCGCTACACCTCATGTAACCAGAGAAAATTTAAATTTTTTGAAAACAGAGTTATAAGCCGAAATACGCAACAAATATGGCCACCTCGTTCCTGCGATTTAACACCCTGCGATTTCTTCTTGTGGCCTTTTATGAAAAACTCCATTTATCGAACACCAATTGAGGATATAAATGATCTTAAACGAAGGATTTCAGAAAAAATTGCCGAAATTAATAATTCTCCAAACGTATTGGTTAATGTGTCTCTGAGGGTAAGAAGAAACATCAGAAGGTGTCAAGAAGTAGGAGGCGGCCATATAAAGTAGGCTTTCAAAGTAAGATAGCTCAGGATTTTATATTACATACCGTCAAAAACATTATTTTAGGTTTTCAACGTGACAACGCTGCTTTCTTGCAAATTCGCCCTATGATTTAATCTACGCGCTACTGCTACACTATGTATACTGGGTCACAGCCGCCCTTGAGCAAAATAATTAATAATCACTCGTTATTAATAGCGCACGAGAAAAGCCAGTTGTAGAATGAGGAGTAGCTCAAACATTTTATTTAATTTTAAAACTACATTTAAATCAGTAATTCTGTTTTGAGATAAGAATGATCTTCCCGTGTTATTAATAGTTTTTCTAACAGCCTTCGCTGCACCATTTATCTTGAGGAGAAAAAGGAGGAATACCCCGGAATTTATAACACCATTCATTTATAAAAAATTTTAAAATTCATGACAGTTAAAACCTAGCATTATCTGAAACAATAGAAATTGGAAGTCCAAAATGCGCAAAAGCATTGGGAACCTACGTAAATAGTTAATAAGAATATTTAAGGTCATATTACCTACTTTATAACTAAAGGGCGGAATATATATTATGCACTTATATGCAGTAATAATATGCATTATTTTGACCAAATATGCATACTGAAATGATATATTTCTTAATTTATTACAGTAAAATAGGGCAAAGAAACACGCTGGGTTCTAAAAAAAATGTCTATTTAAAAAAAAATGCAAAAAAACAAAGAAAAATAAAAGTAAACAATTTTTTTAACCTAAAATTGTATAAAAGGCATTTTATATTAATAAATATTTTTTAAAATTTTCAACTAAAAAGGATTGTCTTCTATCAGTAAAAATATGTTTATACAAAGAGAAGCTTTTTTCAACATATTCTACTGATGTAATCGGACAATACTGCAACTTAGGTAGTAAAGTATAAGGCCAAGGTACAACTTCGTTGGATGGTATACCTTCATAAATGCTTTTTACTGCAGTTATAAGTATTTAAATCCTTCATTCTTTTTTACAGTTACATCCAATCTGTTCCTTACTAATTGAGTCTTAGACTTAAAATTTTTCTCTCTAACGAGGATATTATCTCCGGTATAAAACTAAAATTAAGCTTAATAAAAACAAGATCTTTAACTACACTTGCACTTTTTAACAACTCTTTACTTTGCACAACACGTGTCGTCATCTAAATCCAAAATTTGTTCTTTAATGGCTTCGAAATGTTCTGCGTAGAATATTGCGGCCTTAATCCATGTTCCCCACCGGGTAATTACAGGTTCTGAAGGTAAACTAACTCCTGGTAATCTCTCCTTATACATCTGCACTCTTAGAGGCGCTTTTAGAAACACTTTTTTACATTTAAAATTAATTTATTTACTAAAAGATATTCAGTTCTGACGGTTTCTGAGACTCGGTTTATTCCATGTAAAAAGACAAGTCACATGTACATTGGGGTAGAAGATTCTTAAGTTTTTACCTACTCTTCATTTTTTACTATACCTTGATGACTAGAATGTAGTTCAGCTAGGATTTTTGTATGCAATGAAAAAGGAACAATTACTCTATAACCAAGCATGATGTATCCATTCTCAATATATAAATTTCATTTTATAAGTGTCTCTTTTAGCAAAATGAGGCACTTTCACAGGTCAACCGTTTTTTACAAAATCATAAATAAATTTTAGTTCGTTATCAAGAAGTGTTTCATTTCTTATTTGTTCGCAATCAACCGGCGAAAACATATTTCCTTTAACATAATTTAAATATGATATTTCATCACAATTACCTACCTGGTGACGGGGACCTTGACAAAAAATCCGCGACATTTTTATTTAAAGGAATATACTCTATTTCATATTGAAAAGTTGCCAAAATTACAGTCCATCTTTGCAAACGGTTTGCAACCATTTGACGAATTCCCTTATTAACATTATTTTTATGTTTTTTTTTTATCAAATGTGTCAAAGCTCTTTCTTCCCATTGGCTAAAGCACAAACGACGAACAGCACAAGGTTAGGGAGCTACAAATTGGTCATGTTGGAACTACGAACGGGAGCGGTGGCGGATTTTATAAATGCATACATTATTCCCCTTTAGGTTAAGTTGCGACGGGAACGGTGGCGATTTATTATTAATATTATTATGATTCATTCTTAAAATTACTAATTTTTAAATTTCTACTTTCAGGGCGTCATAGAAAGAAGAATTTCAGAGATAAATAAGCATCCTATTTTGTATAATCATATTTATTACTTAGTAATAGTTCATAATATGCTTTTTTTAATAAATGTGTTCTCGATATTGAATGATATGTTATTCCATTTTATGTAATTTCAGAAATATTTCTAAAAAGTATTTTAATTTTTTTGCAATGTGCCTGAAAAGTGTTTGCCTCTAATTTTAAATATTTATGGAATATTTAAAATTTTTCGGAGAAACTAATATGAAATATTTCTGATACATGATTGTGCTGTGTGCCACGAGATGTCGCCACGCAAGCACGTATCCAGGGGGGGGCCGAGGGCCCGGGCCCCCTCCCCCCCGAAATCCCGAAATTTGAAAATTTTTTGTATATTGTAGACCTTGTACTGCATCTTTTTATTGCACTATAAATAATAATAAATTAAACGTCACATAATGATTTAAGTTTTAATGTGTGATTCGCCTTGCTCTGAATTAACTAAAATAAGTCCACATTTTTGAATGATTTTCGTCCTTGGGCCCCCCCCCCCCGAAACGAATTTCTGGATACGGGCCTGTCGCCACGTGCAACATCTCGCATGTGTATCGTTACATTATGTGTTAAAATGCACTGTAAGGTGAGACTCTATAGCCTTGTCCAAGAATTGGGTGTGATGTAACGGGTCAAACTCCTTTCTTTTGCATCGCATTTTCGGTTTGCAGAAACCGACAATTGGGTTTCAGCGCCACTTGACATTAGATACCTGCTTGTGCGGGTTTCATTATAGCGTCCTCGCTGGTCTGGTTTGGTGGATAGCTCGATTGCCAAAAGATGTCGCCTTGTGCAACATGTCGCATGTGTAATTTTAGAATAATTAGAACAAGCAGTTTTGAAAACAAAATAATTTGAATTTATATATTATTACCATGTGAAAATATCTTCCAAAAATGGGAATCCTGAGGTTATACTTCTTACCCTACTAGTGTAAGTAAGATTTAAGTCTTTAATATTTTTTTGTGAAAAAGTGGTTTATCAAAGTTCAAAATGTCTTTGTATTTATTTTTCGTATTTGATGTAATCTTTCAAATAAACCCCCAGACAAAAACGAGGATTTGACAAGCCTTAAAAACACCAAAACCAATCTGTTGGGGAAGCAATCATCCAAATGTATTAAAAATAATACCTATAACTAAATGCAACAAATGTTTTTAGAATCAATACTACTGTTAAACATCTCATTTCAATATTATTTTAGTGAAGGAGCAAAATGTATCAATGTTTGCGGAACGAATAGTGTTATCAACGGGATAAGCATAAAAACTTGCAAATATCATCTTTTAAGACACATATAATATTTACTAAATACGAAGCGGCGAGTCGACAGTTATTCCAGGAAAAAGCCATATCCTACAGTTAGATGTTAAGAGTATATCTGTCCGAAAAGCCTTTGACGGCATTTCGGCGCCCGAGTCAGGTGACACAGCGTGGTATATTTGTTAATACCGCCCAATTGGTTAAAAGAAAACATTGCCGCCTGTGTCATAAGAACGCATTTCGATCGTCGTCGAGCTGCGAATACCTCCAATGTGACAAATTTTGGGATAATGTGTATTAAACATGAATGCATTAACCATGTCATCTGCTACATAGTGGAAATACCTCCATAGTGAAAAATTCGTTTTAAATCCCATGTACCTATTCGTTGTCCAAAATCACCAATGTGATCACTACATAAAAAGTAGGATGGTAATATGTCCCATGTGAAAATTTGATACACTTGGTTGTATTTGTACGACATGCAATACCTCCATTGTGCAGTATGCATGTACATTGGATATATTGTCATAACCGTTGGGTCACATAGGAGGTATTCGCTAGAGTTTATACCTAACCTAAAACTTTAATTTAAATTAATAATAATGATTGTGACAAGTAGTGTCAACGGTTTTTCTTAGATATTTGTGTAAAATAATGTTTAGATAGTTGATTGATTGATACAAAACAAGCTCAGCCTCCTTTAAGTACACTGAGCGAAATATCGAGTTGACATAACTCAAATATGGGTTATCCCAGACCGACGCGTGTTGCTAATAGGGGACAGCTCAGACCTCTGAGTTACGGCAACTAAACCGAAGAGATTGCATCAAATCACTGTTCATGAGTTATAGTAGCCCTGAAGATGGGTTGTTTTAGCTAGCTTAGATAATCGTAACTGGGTTTGACGAACACATGCGACGTGGGCTGAAGCAATTCATTATTTAAGCTGCCAGAAACCAATATAGGAGTTGTGATGCATCACTACTAGGGCTAGATTAACTCATGATTCGAGCTATCAAAACTGGACCTTTCAGTTCTAGCTTACTTAACGACTATAGATTTAATATGTCCTAAATGTTGGCAGGAAATCTCAATAGAGTCAAGAAACACAAGGAATATTTAATAATATGTACTTTAATTAACAAACACTTGTTACGAAAACACATGCTAGGTTAACTGACATTACTGACATAAGTGACATCTAACAACATATGATAAACGTCAAGTGCAAAGGAACTACTCTATGAACGGATAAGGTTTGGTACTTTAAATATATTCCAACACTAAAATTGGATTATTCTCATTATCACGCACCTGTATGAGAACAAACTCTGAACAAAAATAAAAAAACATCCCTCCGATCAACGATTGCGCGAACAGCAAGTCCAGTTATGTGGTCCATGATGACGCGACGTGCACCAGATACTAATAACAATGGGACGAAGTTACCGCGCTAAATCGGCACGAGCGTGAATTCGGAATTTTTCGTGACTTTTCGACTGATGATTTACTCTCGACATGAGTTTTTAGAGCACTATTTGCGACTTATTCCAACTCAAAATAATTTAACACATGGTAATGAGTTAAAATAATGCACGTCTGGGTCAAAACGGCACTTTAAAATCAGTTTGTAAGTTTTCCCAATCCAAAAACTGAGTTCAGGTAACTCATAAAATGGTTACAAAATGAAGGATTGTGGTAATCCCAAATGTGTTTAAAATGTTGACATTTGTGTGTTGAGGCGAACCACAAGAAGCTGAGTTATTCTAGCGCTTTTAAATGAGTTGTGATAATTCGTAGGCTCGGTTTGAACAACATATAATCGTGCGTTAAAGTAGCTCTAATTCTTCAACCCACGACATTGGTAAATCCATTTTTGTCAGTGTAAGTAAATACATATTATGCGGTCATTAAAATAACGTAATAAACATAATTCTTTCTCTATATAATTGCGATGCGAATTTTTTAGTGTCCAAGTGGAGTGCAAAATTTAAAAAGCACCTATTTATTTTCAGAGAGTTATATTGTTACACACAAGAAACATGTCTACCATATCTACTCGAACTAAGAGGATAATGATAATGAGCAAATTATCAAAAAAAAAAGGAAAGTAATCCAGTACCCTTATTACCAGATTTAGCAATATCAGACCCATTCATACAGATTACAGTACCACGTCCAGTTGTACCACATACAATACTATCAGAACCTGCAGTACCAGAGTTAATAGTACTGAACACAGCAATATTAGAACCGGTAGAACCAGAATCAATAGTAGCAGAGTTAGTAGTATTAAATCCAGTAGCATCATCAATAGTATCGAAACCAGAATCAGCCTTACCAGACACAGTAATACCATACCCAATAATTTCAGAACCGGTAGCACCAAAACCATTAGAAGCAGGCTAGTAGTGGCAGACCCAGTAGTACCATTCACATTAGTACCAGATCTGGTACACCTATTAAATACGTGGGATGAAAACGAGTTAGTCTTTAAACTAACAAAGGATAATGTTACTGTAGGCAACGATGTCATAACTGACTGTTATGTAGTTTCGGCTGACGATGGTGTATTACACAAAGAATTAAACAAAAGTTTGAGTGAGGAAGAAAAACTTAATAATTATGAGGATAATCAAGACGTTGTGTCGCATTTGTCCCAAAAAAGGACAAATAGAGGACAAATTAATAATGTAATAGAAAATGAAATAGAAGGGCGTGACGTCTATGACGATTCGGAAGAGTTAAGGAAGGACAATCATAAAAATGATCCTGACTATGTACCGGCAAAAGAAACCACAGAAGAAATTAATATTAGCAACAGGGAAAACATTTCGGATTTTGAAACAAACCAGAAAAAAAAAAAATAAGTGTGTCACAAAAAAGAAAATTAGCGCAAGCTAGAAGAGTTCGAGGAAAATCATATACGAGGGGTACAAGAGTAGTAAGGAAACGATTGTTACAAACACCCCGAGAAAACATAAGGAATTAAAAGCCAGGTGTAGCCATGCAACTAAAGAAAAACTATATGAAAACTCCTTTTTGTGTTTTAACGTTTCCGATGAAGACCGGAAAGAGATATTTTCTAAATTTTGGAAGTTAGCTTCCTGGGGAGAGAAAAAAATATTTGTAACTAGTTCTGTTACTACAAGAGCAATAAGAAGACGCAGAAAAGCAGTTTTGGATCGTGTCAAGCGTAAGAAACCTTTAGGACATGACTACTTTTTAACTGCAAATAACGGCAACCGCATGAAAGTTTGTCGTAAAATGTTTTTAAATACCTTAAGCTTAGGAGAGGATTCCTTAAAACGCTGGATCAAACAAGAAACATTACACGGCAGCTCTTCAGACTCAGATGAAACATTGCAAGCTAGTACCCAACCCATCAAAGCGACACTAAAAAAAGGGCAGAGTGAGAGAATACTAAGAAAAGAAGAACTCCGTCGAACAGTTTTCCAATGGCTCAAACTAACCTGAACTAACCGAAAATAGCAAAAAGTCAACAAACCTTAAATAATTCAAATTGATACTTATGCAGAAAAAAATTTCAATACACCAGCCACGAAAGGACCAATGCGATACTTGCGTTGGGTATAAGGTTGGAACAGTAACTTTAGATGATTACACTGCCCATCGTCAAAAACAAGAAGCTGGAAGAGCAGCGAAAGCTAAGATGAAACAACTTTATAGTGAAGCTACATTAGTAGTCACCATGGACCTTCAAAGTGTACTGACATGCCCAAAACTACTGGCCTCAGAGAGTTATTATAAACTTAAATTACAAGTACATAATTTCATCATTTATGCACTAAATGATAAAAAAGTTACACTTTATGTATGGCATGAGGCCAACGGTGGGGTGTCCCCTAATGAATTTGCATCTTGTGTCATTGATCACCTTTCAAAACAGTTAGAAAATAATTTTAAGTACTTCATTCTTATATCGGACGGATGCAATTACCAGAATCGCAACAAAACCTTAGCTAGTGCCCTAAATGATTTATCCAAAGAAAATAATATTACAATCCAGCAACTGTATTTGGAGAAAGGTCACACAATGATGGAAGCCGATTCTGTCCACTCCACCCTTGAACATTATTTCTATGAACCAATAAACTCTCCTACAGATTATGTCGCACGAATGCGTATGGCACGTCCGAGTAACCCTTATAATATTCAGGTTTTAGATTTCACATTTTTTAAAAAATATGAACTTCCTTCAAACTTCAGTTCAATTAGACACGAAAAACGAGTGAGGGATCCAGTGGTGGTAGACATCAGGCAGCTCAAATATTTACCTAACGGCGAAGTACTTTACAGCTAAGATTATTCTGATAGTAATTGGCAGAGTCTTTCCTACAGAAGAGAAGCTCAAACTTTGTCAAGCTATTCGGCTTTGTACAAACGTCAGCTACCCATATCAGACGACAAATTTAAACATTTGCAGCAACTAAAAGGAGTAATTGAAGTTGAACACCATCCCTTTTATAACTCTCTGCCACACCAACCAGGGAAAAATAAGAAGGAACGATTTAATAATTAATTTTTTTTAACATCCAAAATTTTCAAGTCTCATCTCATCCAAGTTTTTAAAATACAATTTTTAGTAAAAAGGATGCATACGTGTTTCTTTGTTTCAAAATAGTCATTACTACTCCTGTATATAAAAGTTATTCCATCCGAATTTTTCTTAACATCAGCAATTTTCCTTTCGAGCAATAACTATTTACATTAACTATACTGGCAATGTTGTTAATGTAATATTAATGTAATTATTATTACTACCTATTATAATAATTTGTACTTACTACGCTTATCTAACAAGGCCTCGAAATTCCTCCGAAGTAGATAGAAAAGAATTAAAAATAGCTCCAAATAATGTACATTTTTCTAACAAGGTCCGGAAATTCCTCCCTTGTGAACATAAAATAAATAAAAAATATCTCCAATGTACATTTTTTTTCTTACTGGACCAATTGCAAGAAAAAAATTATACAAACTGTAATTAAAATTGAGAAATGAACCTATAAAAAAAAACATAAAACTTCGTACTTAATTTTTTGAGAGATGCCGAATTGAAATGTTTTTCGTTACTGGTGAAAAATTATTATTTTGTCACATTGGAGATATTCGCAGCTCGACGATTGTTAATGTACCATTGCGATAAAAAAAAAGTAGTACAAGAATTAGTAGTCCCAGATAGAACTCTTGGTCTATAAGGATATCGAGAAGTGGATATCGTCGTCACTATGAAAACAATATAATTATGCCACCTAACTTTTTAGGCGTTACCATGAATTTGGTAATCTACTATATACGTGGCGAAATAAAAGTATTGTAATAAAGGTGCTTTAAAAAATTTACCTACCTTTTAAAAATGGGCAATTTTTCAAGTTTTTAAATAAAATAATAGAGTATGTATAACAACTATCGATTTATATATTGAATATAAAAAAAATCCAAAAACAACAAAAGCCAAAAGTGGAAAAACAGTAAAAATACAAAATTTTAACCAAAAGTAAACATTTCTAAATGCAACATCCTAAAATAATATATACTTAAAAGCAGCTGTTTAATATTTAGTCATTGCGCCGTTGTTTTCAATTACTTTTTGTAACCGACGCGGCATACTTAAGACTAAGCTTCTTGTATACTCTTGGGTTATATTATCCCATGCTGCGTTTATCCCCTGGCGCAGTTCTTCTTCATTTCTTGGATGAAAGTCATGTTTATACATGAACTTGGTCATTTCTCCCCAGACATTTTCTATGGGATTGAGGTCGGGGCTCTTCGAAGGCCATGGTAAAACTTGGATGTTATTTTGTCGAAAGTAATCTTTTACTATGCGGGCAGTATGAATGGGAGCATTATCTTGTTGGAAAATATAATTTTGATCACCGAATATGGCTTCAACCCATGGCACCATAACATTATTTAATATGTTGCAATATGTTCCTGCAGTTAGCCGCCCTTGCACAAATTGACAAACTCCTGGGCCTCTAGCACTAATCCAACCCCACACATTTACGGAAAAACGTCCACTTTGATTTGTCTTGTGCGTATATCTTTCATCATACCTTGTGTTTATGGGTCTATATACTCGGACTTTTCCATTGTTACAGGACTGGAACGTTTTCTCATCTGAAAAAACTACAGACTCCCACAGTTGGTTTTGGTATTCGTGAGCAAATTGTACTCGTCTTTGCTTATTTAGTTCTGTTAAATATATTTTGTTTGCAGAACACCTATTTTTGAGTTCAGACCCCCGAATTCTTCTTCGAGCTGTAATTGAAGATCCAGGAAAATGGGTTTCTTCTTTAGCCTTAATAGCGGTCCCGAATGGGTTGTCCCTTAAATAATTAATTAAAGTTGTATCTTCGTCATCGGTGGAAACTTTTGGGCGACCAGAACCTGGGTTTCTCACAATACTTCCATGTTCTCGAATTTTGGATTTAGCCAACAACACTGTTTTTTTGTTTATCCCTAATGCGCCTGCAATGTCCCTTATGGGAACCCCATCCCTTAATCGCGTAAATATGATCGATTTTTGCTCTGAAGTTAAAGGCATTTTTTAAAAATTACATGACACTGACACAAGAATTCTGGTGACACTGAGTTATCAGTTTGAAAGAAAATATTTTATAATAGACCAGCAGATTAAATTATATTTTGTTGTACTACTTTTTTTTGATCGCAATGGTACATGTACGCAGTAAATGTACTAAACAAATGTAGTTACTAGTTATTTGATTATAAATTAGTAGTGTTGTTGTGTTATAGTATGTCATTGTGAAATTATGTACTAAAGAAGTTTTGTGTGATTTGAAGAAATAAACGCCAAACTACAATAGTGAAAAGCTCGTTTAATTCCTTCACTCAGTACATAAAAGAATCAGTGAAATTAACCTACAATCGAGGAACATAAAAGCCTTATGAACTGTTGACGCAAGTTAAATAATAACACTTGGCTCGCTCAACACAATCTTTTTACATTGCTTCTTCCTCGCGCTATATCCTTCCACCAACTCCTAGTTTATATCGTATGTCACACCCCGATATTTCATTATTCATAATAAAAAAAATAAATAATTGTAAGGGTGGCTCTGTTCGATTTTGATACCCATCACGTGGATTTGTTTTGGTCGTGTCTATCTTGATCGTAAATCCACTATGCTTTTTAATTTATATATCCCTGTACTGGCGACGGTGTATTTGCCTCTTTTCTTCCTATATTTTATTGTCGCTTTGGAGAACAAAGTACGGATACACTCTAAAAGCACTAAACACAATAAGCCATCGGTGTTGCTAAAAGTGCATGGACCGCTCATGGCGCTCAGCATATAGCAGACACTTGTTGGTTGAAACGTCACCAATTCGTTTTTATTTGAGAAATCCGTGAGCCAGATTTCAGAATTATTAATATGACATTAAATCACCAAACTGTCGGTTTAGGAAAATATTACAAGTCTTGTGACAAGAAACTCAAAATGGTTTATTCAGTAGGACCAAAATGTAGCTCTAATTTGCCAAGAAATGCAGATACAAGGAAGGTTGACAAAAAAAACTTAAATGAATAAAGGCAGGTAATGTTCAAATCTGAACTATTCCAGCATACACATAGTATAAAAGTATAATTTATCAATGAAGAATATTATATGAAGTGAAAATCGATTTTTCGCATTTAATACAAGGCAAAATATACTTTATTCCGGTTAGGTACCTCCTACAGTCTTACATAAGGTAGGTAAGCCAATTATTGCCATGTGCTTAATACTGCCACTCGACCCAGAATCGTGACGTCATGATCTTCGTGACCGGTTTTGGTTCTGAAACATCCTTAGCATCGAAATCGGTTGAGTAAATGCGCCAAAATGCATCCCAGTCTGCCTCAACCGTCGAAACTGTTAGCATCGTGTTTCATTGTTGCCGACTATAAAAACCAGTATTTTTGTTTTGTTTTTTTTTTTTTCTAGTGTTGCAATGGCCTCTTGCCTCTCGGCATCCAGCCAAGTATTATTTTTAAAACTTGTAAATTCACATTCACACCAACATCCATGCCCTTGCCCGGATTCGAACCAGGGACCTATCGGTTGCAAGGCAAGCTCTCAACCCACCAAGCTACCGAGGTCGGCAGTATTTTTGTTTTACCTTGAATCGCGTCTGTATTAAAGAATAAATGTGATAAAAAGAGCATAAGGTACGTCTATTGAATTATTTCGTTATGTTGAGACATTTTTGTTATGACTGTAAAATTGTCCAATTTATTGGTTAATTAATGAATAGATACACAGGATCCAAATATTGCCATCCTTAGATGGCCGATGGCAATATTTGGAACACAATTTTTTTAAGCATGTATACAGGGTGATTCACGTTGAGTGTCCTATTAAAAGTTCTGGCGAACTAAAAAAGATAGCGTTTTCAAATTCGGTGTGCCACCTTAATAGGACATAGTCTATCTTTTAAAAATATTTTCACAGTTGCTGCGTTGCCAGTTCTACCCGCAACCAATGGCAACATTGGAATTTCAAATGGAACACCCTATATATTATTGCATTTTTGAATTCTACGCAAAATTGTAAGAAACTTTTGTTAATATTTCCCTATACTTATCTCTTGCCGTTTTTGAAAAAAAAAAATAATTAATAATTTTTGATTGAAAACCACCGTTTCAATAAAGTTGAGTATTTTCGTGCGTAAACGAGCTAGCTATTTGAAATTTTCACACGGGTTAGATAATACATGTGTTTAAGAATTTCATATGAAATATTGGCGATACTTTATACAGGGTATCTCAAAAATGTATATTTTTTAAAGCAATTTAGAAATAATAAAAAAAATGTTTTTTTAAATGCAACTCCCCGTATTTCATTGTAACATCAAATAGGCAAATAACTTACCTACAACATTGCTATACATCTTACTATACCTATCTCCCTCCGTTTTTTAAATACAAGCGGAGAAAAATAAATCCCTATTTTCAAGAACTACCCATAAGAAATATACCCGCTTAACCAATGATTTAGCTAGGTAGGCCATGGCAAGTTTTTTGTTTTAACTCGTCTTGACGACTATTTGACATGGCAAACAATTTTTAAATTAAGCATATGATAACGAAATGTACCTATTTATTTTATAGCATTAAGCATACAAAAATTAATAAACAAACAAATACGTTATCGTTAATTTAACACAAAAATACAGAAATTAATAATTAAAATGCTTAAAATGTCCACCATTTGCATTTAGGCATTCGTTCAAACACGTCACTTGATTTGTCGTAGTAGCCCTTCGTATTTCTTTAGGAGCTAACTCTTCAAAAGCTCGACGTACCCGGTTTTCCAAATCTTGGCGATTTTCTATTGGGGTTCCTACATACACCCGTTCTTTCATAGTTCCCCAAAGACCGAGGGGGCCAGTCCCACGGTCCCAAGCGTCTTATCCACCTATCTTCGAACATTCCGTTTAACTCTTGACTCACCCCGTTGCTACAATGAGCAGAAGCCCCATCTAATTGGTACCAGCAAGATGTAATTAATTGTAGTGACAACCCATCCAGAAACTCACTAACTGTCATTCTTAAAATGTCCAAATACTTATCCGAATTTAGATTTTCTTCGTAGATACAATAAGCAAATTTATTATCCATCAATAAGCAAAAAACGTTAAAACCAAATTGAAATTGAACCCCCCCGTTCTTTAACAAATTTCGGATTTTCAACTGCCCAAAAATGATTATTTCGTCGGTTCAATATTCCCTCCCTCGTAAATTTCGATTCATCTGTCCAAATGATTTCGCTTAAAAATAATGGGTCTTCTTGAATTCTAATTAAAACCATTTCACAAAATTCAACACGCCTCTGGGCATCTCCTGGTAAAAGAGCTTGTTGGGTGATAAATTTAAATTGATAAATTTTATGTTTGGCTAAAATGCGTTGAATTGTTGAATATGGAAGTCCTAAATCTATTTTTGCATTTCGAATTGATGCGTGGGGGTAAACATTAAAATACGCAAGAACATTTATTTCATTATCTTCATTTTGAGTTTGGGGTTTTGCGTATTTTCGAGGTTTTCTAATTACACCCTGATTTTTAAAATTTACTTCATATCTGAAATATCAACACAAAACAAATACGTTTTTAAGATAATCTAAGAAGGGTATAAAAATATTAAAATAGTTACCTTCTAAATTTTTTTTCGTTCATGGGAGGTAAATGGGGATATAATTCATTAAATCTTCTACAGGTTCTTGAAATAACTTTGTTGCACTCCCCGTGCATGTAAAACAAATTTTAAATATCAAGATGTTAATATTCATTTACATTTGCCATTTTTTACGTCATTGTTATCATATGCTTAATTTAAAAATTGTTTGCCATGTCAAATAGTCGTCAAGACGAGTTAAAACAAAAAACTTGCCATGGCCTACCTAGCTAAATCATTGGTTAAGCGGGTATATTTCTTATGGGTAGTTCTTGAAAATAGGGATTTATTTTTCTCCGCTTGTATTTAAAAAACGGAGGGAGATAGGTATAGGAAGATGTATGGCAATGTTGTAGGTAAGTTATTTGCCTATTTGATGTTACAATGAAATACGGGGAGTTGCATTTAAAAAAAAATTTTTTTATTATTTCTAAATTGCTTTAAAAAATATACATTTTTGAGATACCCTGTATAAAGTATCGCCAATATTTCATACGAAATTCTTAAACACATGTATTATCTAACCCGTGTGAAAATTTCAAATAGCTAGCTCGTTTACGCACGAAAATACTCAACTTTATTGAAACGGTGGTTTTCTATCAAAAATTATTAATTATTTTTTTTTTCAAAAACGGCAAGAGATAAGTATAGGGAAATATTAACAAAAGTTTCTTACAATTTTGCGTAGAATTCAAAAATGCAATAATATATAGGGTGTTCTATTTGAAATTCCAATGTTGCCATTGGTTTCGGGTAGAACTGGCAACGCAGCAACTGTGAAAATATTTTTAAAAGATAGACTATGTCCTATTAAGGCGGCACACCGAATTTGAAAAAGCTATCTTTTTTAGTTCGCCAGAACTTTTAATAGGACACTCAACGTGAATCACCCTGTATAATGAGGAGGTATATTTATAATGTGAATAATTTGTTGTTTGTTTAGATGCCAAAGAAGAAGAAAGCCCAATGGTCGCAAGAAAACCTTACAAATGCTTTGAGGGCCATAAGGAATGGATCAAAAATCAGCGGTGCCGCGAAAACTTATGGAATCCCCCGAACAACACTAGGGTTGCATTACAGGGGAAATAAGGCATCGAAACAACTAGGAAGGCGTAGTATTTTAACAGCGCAACAAGAATATGATTTAGTCAATAGAATCCATAGACTAGCAGAAGTCGGCATGCCAGTCACGAGCAGGATAGTGAAAAGAAGCGTTTTTTCTTATGCCGCGTCGCGCAACATCCCGACTCCTTTTTCACAGTCATCTAAGTTGGCAGGCAGAAAATGGCTTAAGTTATTTTTTAACAGACATCCCGACGTTGCCAAACGCAAAGCACAACAAATGAACCCTGTTAGGGCTCTAAAAATGAATCCGATCATTGTCACTGATTATTTTAATAAACTAAAAGAAACCCTTGAAAAACTGGAGTTATTTGATAAGCCTGGCAGTGTGTATAACATGGACCAGAAAGGTTGTCGTTTAACAATTCACAAACAGCAGACTGTTTTGGCGAAAACTGGAGCAAAGCGTGTTCACTTAGTGGCCCCCGAACATGGCGAAAATGTGAGCATCGTAGCATGTGGAAATGCCCTGGGACAGGCAATCCCGCCAACAATCCTTTTTGAAGGAAAACGCCTAAAGCCTGAATGGGGCGATAATTTACCTCCGGGATCCAAGGTCATAATGACAGCTAAAGGAAGTATGACGAGTGAAGCTTTTATCTCTTGGCTTGACCATTTTGCCATGTACAAAAACCCAGGATCCACACTGCTCATTTTTGATAGGGCAAAGTCACATCTGGATGTCAATATTGTTGACTCTGCAGACAAGCATAATATTACTTTATTCTGCTTACCTAGCAATACAACCCACAAACTTCAGCCAGTTATGAGACTTTTTGGGACCAAGAAGTGTTACACTTTTTAGTAACCCAACCTGGAAAATCCCTGAGCAAAATGAGATTCGGAGAAATATTTACTAAAGTATGGTTAAAAGCAATAACACCATCCAATATACTTTCTGGATTTAGGGCTACGGGTATTTACCCTTTTTTATCCCGATGCTATCCCGGAATGTGCATTTGCGCCCAGTCATGTTTCAAGAATAGAAGAGAAGAAAAATGAAATGAATGTGGTTGACCAAACGGAACCCATTGCTGGGCCAAGTGGATATAACTCATCAAAAACAAAAACTAAAGACACGGTATGCTTAGAAAGTGATTCATCTTCAGACTCAGATGTAAGTGATAATGACTCCTACACAGATAGTGACCTGGAACCACTCAGCGAATTACTTCCTGCTACAGTAAAAAACAAGAAAAAACTTCTAGTCCTTTAGATAAGTCGTTCACAGGTATGGGTTTTTTGGTGACTCCTGAGATAAAAGTTCTATCAATAAAAAGAAAACCTGCTATTAATTCAAGAGCCCAACAGGTAACGGGAGATTTATTTAATTCTCAGTTAAAACCCGTACCAGAAAAATCTAGAAAGAAAGTTGCTTTAAAAAATCCAGTACATAAGGGTGAGTCCTGGTTCTGTTTTCTATGCAAAGAAGACCGTCAAATAGCTATGAGGCTATGTTCTGTGTGTCATAGATATGTTCATGAAGAGTGTGTAGGTTTTGTTAAGACTAATAAAGACATTTTTGTATGTTCTGACTGTAGTTAGACTTTAGTTTAGTCGCACTTTTGTTATATCACAGTGAATTATAATTAATTTTTTTATACTGTTTCTACTAAGTAGACCACTCATTATTTTCTTTAATCAAAGTTTTCTTTGTCGTTGTGCCTCCTTTCTATATTTTTAGTGGTGTTCCTAATATTGTCACTCAACGACAATATTTGGAACACACGATCCGAATACTGTCGTTTGGAGAAATTTTTAAAAAATGGTAAAAAAATATTTTCATTTAAAATAGAAAATATCATATAACATATGTTTTTTTAAGTTGGGAAACACGTTGAACTATACGTTTAATAAATTACAGACTGATCCAGATGAACATATTGATTAAAAAAATTATTTTGCGTTAGCGTGGCAATAATTGGCTTACCTACCTTACATAAAGTGGGTCTAAAATATTTTAACAATAAACAAAAGTTCCTACTTATTCACAACATATGGATGCCAAAGGAGGTATTGATGTAAATAGTGTTATCCTTAACTTGATAATCAAAATGATCCCATTTAAACATCTTAACGTCCTCTGGATACTTACGCCGGAGAAGGTGCAACTTTAAATTACTTTTTCGAATGCTTACAACTAACCTCAAATGACTACATTTAAACTTTCAACATACTGACTTCCTCCGGATCCTTATGCCGAAGAACGTGACGGTATAAAATACTTTTAAACTTAGCTTGATAGGCACATTGAGTGCATTTAAAAATATTAACTTCCCCTGGATCCTTATGTCGAAGAAGATGCTTGTTTAAATTACCTTTCAACTTAGTTTGATAGGCACACTGATCGCATTTAAACATGTTGACTTTCTCTGGATCCTCATGCCGAAGAAGGTGATTGTTTAAACTACTTTTTACCACAGTTTGATAAGGACATTTACTGCATTTAAACATATTGACTTCCCCCGGATCCTTATGCTGAAGAACTAAGTGACTCTTTAAACCACTTTTAAACTTAGTTTGATAAGCACACTGACCGCATTTAAACATATTGACTTCCCCCGGATCCCTATGCCGAAGAAAGTGACTCTTTAAGTAACTTTTAAACTTAGTTTGATAAGCACACTGGGTGCATTTAAACATATTGACCTCCCCTGGATCCTTATGCCGAAGAAGGTGACTACTTAAATTCCTTTTCCTCTTAGTTTGATAGTTACATTGACTGCATTTAAGCATATTGACTTCCCCTGGATCCTTATGCCGAAGAAGGTGACGATATAAACTATCTTTAAACTTAGTTTGATATGCACATTTAGTGCATTTAAACATATTGACTTCCCCTGGATCCTTATGTCGAAGAAGATGCCTGTTTATATTGCATTTCAACTTAGTTTGATAGTCACATTCACCGCATTTGAACATATTGACTTTCCCTGGATCCTCATGCCGAAGAAGGTGCCTGTTTAAACTACTTTTTACCAGAGTTTGATAGGGACATTGACTGCATTTAAACATATTGACTTCCCCCGGATCCCTATGCCGAAGAAAGTGACTCTTTAAGTAACTTTTAAACTTAGTTTGATAAGCACACTGGGTGCATTTAAACATATTGACCTCCCCTGGATCCTTATGACGAAGAAAGTGAGTGTTTAAATCCCTCTTAAACTTAGTTTGATAGGCACACTGGGTGCATTTAAACATATTGACTTCCCCTGGATCCTTATGCCGAAAAAGGTGACCGCGTAAATTCTTTTTCAACTCAGTTTGATAGGTACATTGACTGCATTTAAGAATATTGACTTCCCCTGGATCCTCATGCCGAAGAAGATGACGGTATAAACTACTTTTAAACTTAGTTTGATAGGCACATTCAGTGCATTGAAATATATTGGCTTCCCCTGGATTCTTATGTCGAAGAATATGCTTGTTTAAATTGCCTTTGAACTTAGTTTGATAGGCACACTCACCGCATTTGAACATATTGACTTTCCCTGGATCCTCATGCCGAAGAAGGTGACTCTTTAAACTACTTTTTACCACAGTTTGATAGGGACATTGACTGCATTTAAACATGTTGACTTCCCCTGGATCCTTATGCCGAAGAAGGTGCCTGTTCAAACTACTTTTTACTGCAGATTGATAGGAACATTGACTGCATTTAAACATATTGACTTCCCCGGGATGCTTATGTCGAATAAGGTGTTTGTCTAAATTTCTTTTAAACTTAGTTTGATAGGCACATTGACTGCATTTAAACATATTGACTTCCCCGGGATGCTTATGTCGAATAAGGTGTTTGTCTAAATATCTTTTAAACTTAGTTTGATAGGCACATTGACTGCATTTAAACATATTGACTTCCCCTGGATCCTTATGGCGAAGAAGATGACGATATAAATTGCTTTTAAACTTAGCTTGATAGGCACACTGCCCGCATTTAAACATATTGACTTCCCCTGGATCCTTATGCCGAAGAAAGTGACGGTTTAAATGCGTTTTAAACTTAGTTTGATAAGCACACTGGGTGCATTTAAACATATTGACCTCCCCTGGATCCTTGTGCCGAAGAAAGTGAGTGTTTAAATCCCTCTTAAACTTAGTTTGATAGGCACACTGGGTGCATTTAAACATATTGACTTGCCCTGGATCCTTATGCCGAAAAAGGTGACCGCGTAAATTCTTTTTCAACTCAGTTTGATAGGTACATTGACTGCATTTAAACATATTAACTTTCGCTGTATCCTTATAGAGACGGTGCTTGAGTAAATTTCTTTGCCGAAATATCACTGTATCATTCTCAATGTTTACATTAAGTTTATGAACAGCTCGTTGATGATACTGCTGATTAGTCTGAAGTCTGCAATTTTGATGTTCGGCAATGCTGTAATAGAGAAAAACATTATATTAGTCGGACGAGTTAATTTTTTAGTAATATTACCATATACAGGGCCATTTTTTTAAATGTCTCACCCAATAGGTGATTTTCCAATCAGCTACATAAAAAAATTAAATCTTCAGAAGGAGCGCTATATGGTCCCAAGAGAACATTTGCCTGTTTAGAACTTAACTGTGCAAGTTTTTACAATATAGAATAAACAAATAAATATTATTTACCCAAAAAAAAACTACCTCGACATACATTCGAAATAGCGCTGGTGCCTATTCCGGTTTTATAGTATGCACAGGGTTTCTTCATATATATTTCCGCCCACTTACAGGGGTTATTACAAAAGATACAAAAAAATGGTAAATACAAACATTTATTATTTTTTCTCCACGACCATTACTGAATGCAATAATTCCAAAATCATTTTTGATAATAGAATATAAAAATTCTCGCTCTTGAGTTGGAATATTTATTCTGAAACACTTGCTTCTTATGCGTTTTGCGTGTATTTTCATTCCATAACAAGATACAGAATGAATATTCTCTGTAATTGATCTAAACGACATAGGTTGCCATGAATTTCGAAACTGTCAGTGTCAGATAAAAATGGCCGCGTTGTAATAATTATTTTTAGACAAATTTTAGTGCAAGTCAAAAAATGAGTGAAAAATCGGATGAATCAGATATGGAACTGGATAATACTCCACCTGAAATTACGAACATTGCGAATAGATAACTTAATTGCTTTGTACAGATTTTATTTGTTTTTATTCGTACTTTTTGGTCGTGGAGAAAATATAGTGTGCTACTCGGTTAGAATTCCAACCTCGTTACAGAATCTACTATTCTCAAATAGTGTGATTTTATTACCAGGGAAATTCAGAAAATGTCGTAAACGTCAAAATTTGAAGGAGGTCGGTTTTTTTAAAATGAAATACCATGTATGGGTGATTCTATGTTAAGAGGTTATCGATTGATAGGACAGGCTGCAAGACAATTTTTTTTATCTGATCTAATAACAGTATTTCTTTATTTAGGCGGGCACTTTGTGCCTATCAGTAAGAGGACCACTAATTTAATTAATATTTTCTTATTTTAGAAGAGACCATGGAATATACTTTATGCAGGGGAGAGACATGATGTACAGGGTAGGGTACAATATGAACCGGGCAGAGGCTTGAGTGTTGATTTATGAAAGAAACACTTAATATTTTTGAGAAATCAACTCTAATTAAAATTTTTTTTAAAATAATACTTAAATAAGACTTTACATTTTCAAACAGTCTTTCCTTAACAGTAAAAGGCTTGTTACTGATATTTTTTTTTTGTATTTTTTTTTATGGTATTCAGTAGAATTCAATAATCTAGATAAGCTGTTAAAATTTCAGCTCTCTAAGTGTTACGCATTGGCTTCATTTCAAATCTCCCGCGTTATTATTTAAATTTGCCGCGGAATTGTAAACCTGGCTATTCCGCATAATAGATGGCTATAAAAAAAGAACGACTTCCGGAGACAGAGAGAAATAGACATCCGGCGAGTTCGAATCGTAGTTTTTAAACCAATCCTGGAATTCGTGATAAATTTGATATTGTTTGGATCCAAAGCAGTAGATGCTACAAAAAAGCCACACGGTAGGTGGAAACTTTAGTTTGGTTGGCAAGCGACTTTGTAATTTCGGTATTTTTGGAGTAAATTCGATCTATTCCTGGTCCTTCGATTAGACCGTATTTGGCGGCATTAAGTAACATTCTAGTACAAAACTTACATCCTGGTGATGCACAGCGCCGTATAGAGTTCTGTAATTGATATTTACAAAATATCAACAGAAAAAATAATTTTGAAAGAACCGTTACATGGTCCGATGAGGCTCATTTTACCGGTACTGGTATATTAAATCGACACAATACGAGGTTTTGGTCTCAGGAAAATCAGCATGTAATATTTCCACTCGAACGGCAAGACAGGTTTCATGTTTAATACTAGAAAGCAAAATAATTGAAGGCAGCCTTAATGCAAGTAAATATTTGGAAATTCTGGACAACGCTGTACCGGAAATAACAGAAGACGTGCCCTTTGCACTGGATTCTACGTAAAAAACTGCGAAAAGAACATTTCTTTTCTCTTTGATAAGCTACAGGGTAACCTAAACATAGGGGTGTTTCCATGTAGTTGTATTTCAGATTAAAAGTCCGGCAACCGAAAAATAATGTTTAAATTATATAGATTCAGATAGAAATATTAAAAAATGCTTATATTAAATTTAAATACAATAGTATCTCAGTAAAATAATGCGTCGAATTTTTGTCATGTCGCATCCGGATTTTAAAAAATCAGAAAAACTTACAATAAAATATTGCATTTTTGACGAGAAATGTGTTAAATCTGTAATAAAACAACTACAATGACAAACAATAAATTTTGGATGAACATTTTTTAAATACAATATTGTAAATTATTATTTTTGTTTATTTCACTACATATTAACTGCTTCAAAAACTATTTGCACTACTAACTCTAAATATTTAACCAAATTTAAATGAAACGTAGCATGTGGTTGAAGAACAGCAAATTCCCCTATTCTACAAATCACTTGTTCTACATATATTCTTAAGCTTGCAATTCTTTTTGATTCCTTCCCCTCTTGCTTAAAATTTTTTCTGTTGAATGAGACACGATGATGGTCTAACAATTTTTGGGCTGGCATATGTGCAATAAATAATGAATGGCTAGGCATACCTGAATAGTTTTGGATTGTTTTTATCAAGAAAAATGTTCTTTTGAATTTCTTCTGAAATATCTGTATGCTATTTTCTACTATCGAAATCTGAATCTGAGAAGCTTAGTTCTGATTAAATAAATGTTGTTGTAGAGCCGTTACTACTACCAACTGAATCCGTACTATTTCCTTCAAAACCTTTCCTTAAAAGGATATTTTCTCGTTTTCCCCCATTTTTGACAATGGTAAATCTTCACTTGCACAATGGACTCCCTTAGCTTAAGCTGCAACACTTAAACACCCATATCACAAAACAAATAAGATACCCATATCTTTAGACTTTGGTATGATTTTCATCCCATTTTCCTGCTCGACGTCCTCATTATCAATACAAATTTCTGAAGTCTCAGGAAGTAACAAGTTATTAATCAAGGATTTCTGTTCTTTTTTTGGAAAAACCGTGACGATGCTTTCGACCTGTGGGCAGTAACTCGATCTTTTTGACAATAAAAAAAAACCTTGGAACTACTTTTGACTTAAGTCTCATATTTCCTTATTGTCTTTATGTACAGGGACATATTTTTAAGTGTCTCACCCGATTGGCGACTTTCCTGCTGACTATAATAAAAAACAAATCACATATTTCTCAATAATTTTCGACAAGGAAGCCGAGATTAATCTCGAAAAATACATAGGTTCACAAATTTGACAGATACGACGCCATTTTGAATTTTTTTAAATGGCAACCCTCATAAATAACCACACGAGTAAATTGCACTTGGCGATCAGATTTCAAAAACCTATAGTTGTTAATATTTATTTTCAGCCGTTTCGGAAACACGGGGGTTCCTAATTTGCCTTCATCGATTTTGACTTTTAAGTGTCTCACCCCTTTAATAAATATACCTTCTAAGCTGGACACCTTAATTTTTTTGACAGTTACATAATTTCCCGTGACCAAGCCATCGACGCTATAATCAAATCCGACAGATGTCAAAAAGTGACAGATATGTGGTTTGTTTTTTAATATAGTCAGCAGTAAAGTCGCCAATCGGGTGAGACTGTGAGACACATAAAAAAATGTCCCTGTACATATAATTTTTGTCTTTTATCGAAAATAGGTTATAAATATCATGTATTTTGTAGTCTGCTTTTACACTGGCATTTAAACTTACGTCAAAATGATCCTCACAGCCAAATAAATAAATAAATAAATAAGATCTTTATTCAGAAGGTACAAAGTTGCTAAAGGTATAAACAAAAACAAAATCAATATTATCAGCGGCGGATTTAGGCTTTTGCCGCCCAGGGGCGTACAAGAATCTGCCGCCCCTAGTGGCGGACTGCCACAGTGGAACTCTTGCGCCATGCGCCGAAGACGCTCTCTTATGCGCTGAAGGCGCTGTTTTGCCCCGCAGGCCAAAATTTTTGGGGTGCCACGACCTTTTTTAGGTAAATTTGGGCAAATTATTACGCATATGAAGTGCATCAATTTGAAATATCTTTTTAAATATTTTAATAATAAAAAATTTGAAATTTTTCCCCATCGGGGATGATATTTCACATTTCCGGGCCCCCTTCAAAAACTCGGGCCCGGGGGATTCCCCACCATTCCCACCCCCCTCTCGACGGCCCTGTCTATATCTTTTCTAAGGCAAAAAAATAGCGCATTATGCACCATAAAAAATTGTAAAAACTTAATATTTGTTGTTTTGAAGCATATTTTTATTATTTGCGATTATTGGACACACATGACTTTGCTTCTTTTCAATATGTGTAGTGGTGTATACTTATTACTTATTTAGAAGGGGCCCGTGTTAGGGCCCGTAAGAACTGGGGCCCGGTCGGCATCTGCCGACCTATCCAGTCGGCCACTGGCCGGCCCTGTTCGGCAATTCTTACCCCTACTTACTACCTGTCTCTTATCATAAGAAGAGAAATATTAATTTTTAGAGCTACTATTATTTTGTTTTATTTTAATTAAAGAGATTAAACTAGTAATAATAACCAAAACGTAATTCACTTACATTGAAATAAATCAAATACTTTTATTGATTTTACAAAATCATAATTATATTATATTAAGGAACTTACAACTTATTGATTATGACATGGCAATTAAAATATCTTTCTTCTAGAACTGGACTCGGAGAATTCATTCATTATATCGTCAAAGTTCAATTTTTTTGTCATCTCAGACTCTATGTTCAAAACAGCCACATCTCTCAAACGTGTTTGAGACATAGTTGATCTTATGTAGCTTTTTAACATTTTCAATACTGAAAATGATCGTTCCGCCGTGCAGTTTGATGCAGGAATCGTTAAAAAAGTTTTAGAGCCAAATCAACATAGGGATATATGTCCTCAAGCCCATTACTATGCAATAATTCATACATAGTAAAAATATTTTTTGGGCGTTCTTCTTCTTTGAATTCCTTTAGGAAGCCAAAAAAATGGGAACATTCTGTAACAAAATCTTCTGTAGGACAAAGATCTTTGTTATACAAAGTACACAGCCTTTTGCATTGATCCGTAAGGGTCGTTAAATCAGGTTCTTTTCCACTGAAAATAAAAAATCCAAACATTGAGTAATATATATTACATTTAATAAGCTCATCATAAACATGTTTTCTTTTTTCCATTTCGTTGGTTAATGTGTCTAGTATTACATAATATGTGTTATTTCTAAAGTTCTCTCGTCCCATCAGTTTTATTTCTCCCTGCCTAGTTTTATCAGAACAGAGTTTTCTTATCTTCTTCCTTTTTGCTTCGTCTTCATAATTAAACACTTCCGATTTTGCTAGAGCTCCATTTTCGTAAACTCCAAAATCTCCTCTTATACCACGTATATACTGTGAAAGAGATCCATATACTAGTGCTACTGTTGACAAGTTGGTTTCAGATTATTGCAGTTTTTTACTTGATATATTAAATCTATTAAGTAAATCTCCCCACAAAATCGACAAAATAGCTGTTTCTATTCTTTGAAGTTTGAGGAGGTAACTAGATGCTTAACATCGTGTTGCTGCCTGTCCCGTCATTTGAAATAATTGTAAGTGCTTTTATTATTTCACTCCAGTCCTCATTCAATGCCTTGCAAGCGTCATCTCTCGCTGACCAACGTGTTGTTGATAAACTTTTTAGGTGTAAGTTGTTTTTTTTGTCAAGGCAACTAGTTAACACTTCCCGCCTTTTTGTTGAGGCCGAGAAAAAATTATAAAGGTTATTTAGAAGCATAAAAAAGTCCCGACTTTCTTTGCACTAATAGTTGAATGTACGCCAACTAGATTCAGTGAATGAGCACTGCAAGGCGCATATATTGCTGTCGGCGTAATTTCTCGAATTCTGGCTTGTAAACCAGTATATGCCCCAGACATATTGGCCGCATTGTCATATGATTGTCCTCTGCAGTTCTGTATGTCTATATCATACTCTTTCAGAACATCAAAGACAGCACGGAAAAGCTCCTCGACTTTATGGCCAACACTGGGTAGGAAGCAAAGAAATCTTTCTACTGGAATTATCTTTTCGGTAACATATCGAATTATTACAGCCAATTGATCAGTGTGTGAAATATCAGGCGTAGAGTCTATGACTAATAAAAAATACTTTGCTGCCTTAATTTCAGCTATTATTTCTTTCGTGACCTTTTGTCCCATCAGTTTAAGGATTTGTTCATAGGTAGTGGAGGACATGTACGAAGTTTTGCCTTGGCCAGGATTGCCATGCTTTGAAACGTGAGCCGCTAGGAAGGGGTCAAATTCAGATAATAATTCTATACACATAATAAAGTTCCCACAATTATGGGTCGCTCCAAATCTTTCACAATGTCCCCTTAAAGACAAACCAGCAGTAGCTAGAGACCGAACAACTGCAACTACTCGCTTAAGAACATTTCTCCAATAACTTATTTCATCTTGGACTTGAATCAGGAGTTGAGAATCAATTCTCCCAGCTGTATTCATTCTCCTCTTCATTGCTACAACGCACGATTTATGTTCTGATGAATTCTCGTGGCTTTTCAGGTAGTCATTTCCATGCTTTCAATCATCGAAGCCTTCTTTCGCCAATTTTGAAACTCCTCCAAATAATTGGCATGGTATACAAAAAAGTTTTCCGGAACTTTCGGAGAACAGTAGGTAAGACCTTTCGATTTCTTGTCCATTGATTAAATTGGCTTTAAATAGTGCTTGAGTAAGGAAGCGATGTTGCCCTCCAATAAATCTTTTTGAACTACTAAAATTCAGCTTTGATATGTCTTGGTTTATTCCATTCCTTATCACTTGTTCTCGAGTGTCGTCACTAATAGTCCACAAGGCAGGGTCAAAAACAAAATCTTTTACTTGATCTTCGCAGTGTTCCGACGTATTTGTCGTAATTGTCGGATGGTGTTTAAGGGAACGTTGGTTTTCGTTCAGTTCTATAGAGCTAGATTCAGTTTCGGAGTCACTCAGTTCTTTTGTTAATGCTGTTATATTTTTATATTCCACTTCTACTGTGTTAGGAGTAGGACTGTTAGGAGATTCTGTACTCGGGTCTATTTTCATTTCAGACGATTCTGTTGTTTGTTGAGAGTTTGGATTTTCCACGCTACTGCTTTTTGAAACTGCTCCAGATTCCGGTTTTTGAAAATAACTGAATATTTTTGGAATCTTCTTAAGCACTTCCTGTTCTTTTTCAACTTTTTTCCTAGCTGTTTGCCTATAAGCAGCCCTACTTAAGCGCTTTCTCTTATTATCACTCATGCTTTTTATTTGAGGATATCTGAAAATAGTGAAAATACAAATTAAATTGCATCAAATATACCTAATATACCCCAATAAAAAAAGAACATGTTGCATGTGGCGAAATAAGCTATACAGGGTATCCGGGTGTCCCAAATTCGAGCCTCATTATTGGGATCTCGAAAACCGTAAGAGATAGATGGTTAAATTGTGGCAAAGTTGCGCATTTATGTGCCTAACAACATGCCGGAATTTTATAACTTTCTAAACAGTATGTTGTTAAGCACATAAATGCGCAACTTTGCCACAATTTAACCATCTTCGTATCTCTTTCGGTTTTATAATTAATTATATGTTATGCATTATGCATTTATTATTATATCTTACTACGTTTATTTTTTATTAAATTTTTTTTTATATGCCTATGTGTTTTATGTTAAAATTAAACATAAATAAACTACGTCCTTGATGCCTAGTAGATACACTTTTTAGTTTTTAGCCAGTTTAGCCTTACCTGTATTCTGTATACCACAATACCACTACCACACAAACACAACACCTGTTCAATACCTCCTAGGGTATAATATAATGTACAATGTACTATGTACTTATGTCGATCTGTAATATAATATAAATATTAATCAATAAAAATCAAGATCCAACTTGCAAACTTGAAAACAAATGACGGCTGAATTACAGACGTCGTGAATCGCGCGTGGCGAGATAGTTATGGGACCCAAACATCGACATGCCGTAAATATCGATGTTATTGGCTTCGATGATCGATGTATCGGTTGTTATATTTTAGTAGAATGACAATAGTAGTACCTAATAACCTAATTATCTTACAATACAACGGTTTTTTAGGAAGGTCTGCCTGCGTGTTTGGTTTGTTTTAATTTTAATGTTTTAAATGCCGCCCAATAATATTTGCCGCCCTGGGCTACAGCCCTTACAGCCCCCCCCCCCCTAAATCCGCCCCTGAATATTATGCATCTTCTAAAATGGCGAAGTTCATCCATTTACCGACGTAAAGGTTGTTCTTACACCTAACCTGACCGGGCACCTGCACTGATATACCCGAGCAATAACTCAACTGTCCAACAACAGTATATGTATAAATATATAAGCTTAAGTCATGACCCTGCTCACAGTATATCAGTGCACCCGGCTCTTGAACCAAAACAATATGATTATAATTAAAATTAAAAGTTAATACATCCCAGAAAAGAATAATTATTGTTTCATCTAGCCTATATAAATGTATTGTATTGACATGTTATAATATACTATAAAGCAGTGGCGGCTCGTGGGTGTATAAGGGGGTGTGGCTATAAAATAGCGCCGCAGGCGAAAATTTTTCGCGATTTCAAGGTCATTGGCTTAAAATGAATAGTTAGGAATTCAACCAGCAATATAATTATTTTGAAATACTAGGTTTCACAAGAAAAATATTCAATTTGCAAGGTCAGGGTCAAACTTTCTGAAATATTACGAATTTAGCTAAATTAAGTTGCTTTTAATAAAATAATATCTAAAACGTTTTTGCTTCATTTTATATAATAATTAGGGATCCCTATATAAATAATATTGATTCATTATATTATAAAATTGTTACAATGTAAATAAATATTTTTTACTCTTACTCACCTGATGTAAAGGGCTCTTGCCTTACCTTACCTCCTATCACCAACCACAACCGACTCTAGGAGTCGGTAGGTATGTGCACCAACACAACAAGAAAACAAATTAATTAGGTGTCAGTATTTTAACCCGCAGACCCGCCTCGAAAATCTAAAATCACGATAGGTTAACAATCACAAACGAATGGCACGCGTCGTAACTCGTAACCTAACGGCAAATAAGGGTTTTTTGAACGATCTAATTAGATCTAATAAGCCGACACCTGATCCTACGAGAAGAAAAGATAGATGAGCCTGTTAACAATAAAACATTGCCAAGTTTCAAATAGGCACTAGGCACCCACCTGTAATCTTTAATTTTTATCTGTTTTTTGTTATTGGGATTTAATTGCATATTTATTAATAATATCTTATAGAACAATGAAAACATTTATCAATCATTTGTAACTTATTTTCTTATGTTTTTAAAAATAAAACATTTAAGTAATAATTAAATAAGTCAATAAGTGCCCTTGTTCAATCAACATTTGGCAACATGCAAGCCATTGCAAGCTACTGTAAAAATAATACGATATAAGCCCAAATAAGTGGGCCTCACTCGCCTGCAAAATTTGGCATTATTTCTGTTCTGCGCAATTAAAGCGGTGGAGGTGCAGGGTTGGAGAGCATAGCGTTTTATAAGCGATTTGTGTCGTAAAGGAAGCCCAAGTTTTTGGGATTACAATTTTCTTTTTATGCGGTCGGGCAACGATTTCAGTTTTTAAAATTAATGTTGGATGGGGTGCGCGCTAAATTTAAAAGATAATATGTTGAACTTTGATGGTAATTCAATGTTCTATTGTTTTGATACTTTTAATGATTGGAAATTAGTTAAAACACGTTATATATTTAAATAAATAATTTATTAATTTTACATGTGAGGCCCGGCCTCAGTTGCTTTATACGACGAGCCGCCACTGCTATAAAGCTAACTATAACTAAATTGGACGATCTAGAAATCGCCAAGTAAAAAGTTTTTCATTTTATTTTGAAAACTCAGTACAGGAAATGATTTAAATTTTGTCGGATAGAGTTATAAATAGCAGGGACGTTGTAGATAAAACTTCTCCGAAATATTGTAGTCTTGTTGGTTGGTGGTGTTATTGTACATTTATGTCTTAGATGTAGATTATGAATATCAATCCTAAAAACAATCTTTCGGTACACGTTAGACGGTATTTTGGTAAGCATTATTCTGTGATACAGACTATGTAGCTTACGCCTATCTCCGATGCATAACCATTTTAAGGACCTGAGCTTGTGGCTTACAGGATTTCTTTTCCGTATGTCACAGATAAAACGGATAGAAAAATTCTGAATTTTTTGAACACGCTGATAATTCAGCGTAGTCAAGCATGAACCATAGATGACATCACAGGAGTTAAAAGTTGACAGGACCAAGGAGTCACAGAGAAGACGCTTCAGCCAAAATCCAAAGCATGTCTGGATACATATAACATTTTCAATTTAAAAATAGCCTTTCCTGTACATACTGTGACAATCCGATTTTGTCACACATGAACAATTAGAATCTAATGCCTTATATCACATGTCTGACTTGTATTGTGTCTTTAAAAGAAAATTGAATTTTGCCTTCTTAAAGCGATGTTTGGTCCCCGGTATAAAGGTAATACGTACCCAAGGTCAACGGCCTCTGTTTTTGTTGTCTTTGACGAAGCGGGCTACATTATCCTCATATTTTAAATCACATATCTCCCTGGAATACACTATCAGAGACTTATTCTAGTGTTTCATTAGGTAATCCAATTAATATATTTCTCTGTTATGATAACCTGTCAAATCGACTAATGAATTTTCTAGGTTAATATTCTTCTTCTGACACATGTTTGGGCAATAATATTAGGCAACCCAAACTTCAATGGCCGTTTGCTCCGAGAATGGCAGGGATATCTTAGGACTTGGGTTTCTTTAAATAATTTTTAATGAATTGTAGGATTTACGAATTGGCTTCTTATGTAAAACTGAATTTGGGTGCATCTGTTTCATTTCTCTTGGCTTGGAGTATCTGCAAGTGAATGGGCATGGCTAAAGACTTCATTCCGTGTCGCCGCCAGTGTGTGAACCGGCCTCTTTTAGAATCGAACGGCAGATCTTGCCGGAAGTTGGTGTCGCCCTAAATTCGCTTTATAACTCTCCACCTCTCTTTGGCGTTTCTCTTCTCTCTCACATCCTGTTAACAGCACATTTTTAAGTTTTAACCTAGAATTCTTCAGTGACCTCACTTAACTTCCAGCGTTCAACGAGGCAGCAGGCGTTTCTAGATCCAGGGCTATTCAAGCCATCTGTTCTGCAGGATTTTGGATCTTGAAGCGTTACTTTCTGTGCCCCTTTATTTTGTTGTGTTCATTTTTGGTTTGCGGGGCCACAGAAAGCCACATCGTGGGATTTTTTGTCACCAGTTGTTCGCTGAAGGTAGGTTTTTTTTATATACCATGCCGTTTCTTTGTCGATTTTTCAACTGTTCTCCTAAAAACACCATCTGGGGCTCTCTTTTAGTTAAGTCTGGTCACTGAGACCATAAAGGGCTGACCTCAGGAGCATTCATCACCGTTAAGATCCCCAATTTCAATTTTAAAAACCCTACAGCTCCAATAGGTAAGCGTAATTCATTTTTCTTTCCTATTTTTTTTTTTTACTGTATATTGCTTCCAAATGGCTATCATTTAACACCACATGCTTTGTTCAGATAAATGTGCTTTCGTACTTATGACCGAGTATAATTGGCTTCGTTAGCTGAGTAATTAATATTCTTTATTGTTTTACGATTAAGTGGACCCCATTTTACCTATGCTACAAGATTTGTTTTTTTTGTTACCTGTTTACTGTTAATTTGGTTTAAATTCATTTAATCTTGACCTTGAAATTTAATTAACTTTATTTAAACTACAATTTTTTCTTTATAAAAAGGTGCAACTTACTGCTTATTTTGGAACGTTTTCTTTGTTTTATATAGCACAAGTGTGCTTGAAAGCCAGTGTTACATGGTATCTTAATTCTTACCATACAGGGTGTGCCCTAAATATAAATATTTTAAGTGGTTTAAAATCAAACCAAATATAATTGATTGTCACAATAATTTAAATCATTTTAACATCTACAAAATTAAAATAAATTATTTGATCAAACTTGAGATGATGTATTTTCAGATATTTATTTTTATTTATAGTTATCTTGTGTAATGGAGCCTTATTTGATTATAATTATTGTAAATCCACCAATTTGTCAAGATGGTTCTTGAATGGACATTTTTTTTAGTTTGTATTGTTTATTCTAAATAGTAACACTAGAGTCTGATGAGCTCTCTTTTTAATAGCGGCATATCCTGATTATGTAATTATTTTTTTATTATGTCCTGGCTTAAATAAATTACTGATTGGTTCGCTGTTTGATAACAAATATATTGACATCACTTGTGCTAAATTGTATATAGTTATATATTTCCCTTATGTGTGTACATAATTGATTTTTTTTTATTTTATGATGTAACCTTAGTACATAGGCGTACGTGCTGGCTTGACAAATTAATTTTATTTTAAGTTTTTGGCTCCTCAAGCTTAATTAAAATATTTAATCACTATAATATTAAGTCCCTGAATATAATTTTATAAATTTATTTTTTTACTTGAAAAACTTGATTTGTGACTTTAATTATTTTTATTGGCATTTTTCAAATTTAATTCTTGCCTATAATTTAACTTTTTTATAGTTGCTTTAATTTTTTTATAGTTCCTTTTTCCTTTTGTTTATTTTCACTTAGTTGGTTTTGCCATTTTAATTTTATTCCTTTACTATAAATTTATTGTACAAAGGGAAAAGGAACTAGGTAATTTTATTTATTAATAAGCCATCAGCTAATGCTTTTCTTTTTTTAACAGGGTCTTTCTCTTCTTCTTTCATCTTGTCTTCTTATCTTATCTTTCCTCTACTTCATCCCCCCTTGTTTTCGTCTTATGGACGTCTCGTTGACGTCCCACGACGCACCATCGTCTTCCTCCCCTCGGAAGAAGCCCATCTAGAACGCCTTCATATCAGGTTTATTATTTTAAGACTAACCCCCATATATGTCTCATTTTTTTAATTTCATTTAATAAAAGCCAGCATTAATTTTAATTATTTTTGTTGTTTTATTTATGCAGCTCCCCCTGTGGTTTGCTTTATCTATTTCTTTTTTTTTACCTAAGTCGTGAAGTCCAGCAGAGAGTGAGGCCTCAGCACGATCTTGAAGGTTTCCGTTTTGACCTGGCTGCAAAACGGTGGCGCCCTACCCCCCCTTACTCTCTGCTAATAGAGCTAGGGCATTTGCACGCGGTCCCTCAGCCTCTCACCTCAGCTCGGCTTCGTTTTGGCTTCACTTTTAGTTCTTTGATTTATTTTAAATAAATTTCTAATTAAAAAAAAAAATAAAAAAAAAATTAATTCATTTTTAATAACAGCGAAAGACGCGTTGCAATACATTCCGAGACATGTATACTGAATCTTAGGTCCGCGTCCATCCATAGCCCCAAGTTCTTTAATTCGTCACAAAATTCCAGTCCCACACCATCTACAGAGATTGAAATATTAGTTTTCAGAAACTCTCGATCTCTACGCCTACAAAACAGCATTGCTTTACTCTTGCCAGGATTGAGTAAAAGTGAATGGTTTCGAAATACATTGTATAGAGAGTCTAGGTTACGGTCAATTATTATACAAGCCCTGTTCATTTCTGAAGGAAGAAAGGAATAAAATATTTGCGTATCATCCGCGTACATTTGTATAAAGCAGTCGGTAATAAGCTTTAAAAAAAAGTCGTATAGACAGAGAAGAGCAGCGGCCCAAGAATTGACCCCTGAGGAACCCCACATGTTAATGATTTCTTATCAGACAGCTGTCCCCGTAGGCACACTCAGTGCTCTCTATCTGCTAGATAATTCTGAAGGAATAACACTGCCGAAGTTGAGAGACCTATGTACTTGTATATTTTTAAGAACGTGATGGCTAATTGTATCAAAAGCCTTTGAAAAATCCAAAAGCACAAGAACTGTTGCCATTCCAGTATCCAAAGCTCTAAAAATATGATCCGTCGCATTCAAAAGTGCGGTTGTACAACTGTGCCCCCTACGAAAACCAGATTGTGTATCAGTGAGTATGTTATTCTCCTCAAAGTGTAATACCAGTTGTTTTTTTATAAGTTTCTCAATCTTTTAGTTCTTTAATATCTTTATTTTTTGGGAGGGGTACAACGTGAGCTAATTTCCATTAAGATGGATAATTGGATGTAAAAATACAAAAATTTATAATATGAAAAATATACCTTAATAAAAATGGACAGCAAAGCAGAATAAATTTAATGTTTAAGCCATCTGCACCAGTGGCTCCACTTTTATAGTTAACAGGGTTCGGCTTACCTCAACTTCATTTATAGCCTTAAAATTTAGATAACTATGCAACTCATCAATTACCCCATTGTAATATTGTGATACAACGTTATGATCTGTTGGAATATTGGGAACAGAGTGCACAAAAAAATCATTTATCGTATTAGCATCCGATAACTGAACCGGTATATCGCCGAACTTTGACCTTGTGTGTATATTTAATTTATTTAGGGACTCCCGTACCGAATTTTTGTTTCGAGTAAGGTTATATCGTATATATGCTTTTTTTTCGCGTTCAATAGATTTATTTACGAAATTACGTATCGCCTTATATTCCTCAAAAGCACGCGGATTTTTAGTTCTTTTAAATTTTGAAAATAATTTGTCACGTTCTTTAATCATAATCTTAATTGTGCCTGTTAGCCAAGGCTTATGTGATTTTCTTAATCTGACAATTTTAGGGGCGCATGAAGGTCAAGCAAAACATTTAAATTACGATTCAAAATTTTGTCGTCAACAGTACTACAATCAAATATGTTTCGCCAGGGAATAGATTTCAAATAGGAAAAAAACTGTTCGTAATTAATATTCTTAATATCTCTGTATGTTGTAGGCTCGATCTTAAGACATATTATATTCGTCAAAATCAAAAACAGCGTAAACCAACTCATGATCGGAAATATTTGGCACATGTATACTACTACACTCCGAAACCTTGCAATCTTCAGGCACAACAATCATATCCAAAAGGGACGCGCTAAGTGAGGTTACCCTGGTTGGAAAGTTCACTATCTGCTTAAGACCTACGCTGCTTAAAAGATTTAGAAAGTTATTAAAATTAGCGGAGATATCTGCCAAATCAATATTGAAGTCGCCTAAGCAAAAGACCTTGTAATATTTTGGCAGATAATCCATTAAAATATTCTCAAAACTACCCAAAAACTCATTTAAGTTTAAACGTGGAGGTTTATAATATGTACAGCTTAAGGCAAAGCTAAGATTTTTAAGTTTTATAGGCACCCAGATATCCTCAAGAGTTTCACTATTCTCCAATTGTACAAACTTAAGGATACTTTTAATGTACAGGGTGGCCTACTTAAGATGACCCTGTACCTTTTCTCGGAAATTGTAAGAGTTATGAAACAAAGTTCATAATAAAAAGTAATTGATTGCAAAGAAATTTTTATTTTATTATATTTTAATGTATACAGGGGGTAAGTCGTTTAGCTGGAATTGATATCAACCTTCGCTTATTAAAAAGAACACCCTATATATTTTTATATTTTTAAACTTGACACGACACTATAGGTGTTCTTTGTTAATATATATATTATAAAATTCTAAACCATTCTTCAGTAAATCAGATTTTCCATAATTTTTAAAAAATACACAATTTTTGTAAACCCACAATTTACATACTTCAAGTTACATTCAAATGGCGCGAAGATATAAACTACTTAATAAATGATTAAGTTAAAAAAATTTCATGCAGTTGATGTAAAATATTATACAGGGCGTTTGAAACACATACCTAAAGCTTCTAGTTTTCAAACTTGCACATTTCAATTTTTTTATATGAGACACTCTACATATTTTAATTTATTTTCAATTAGGCATTCATCCTCTATCATTTCATCTATAGATGTTCTATACCTAAATTAAATACTTATAAAGTTATTTGCTTTTCTTTGCAATTTCACTTTTTTGTCTATTTTAAGACAATTTAAATTATTATTCGAAATTGATAAAACATATAAAAGCAGATTCGATTCTGGAGTTTGAAAGTAAATTGGAACATTGTCTCAGGTATGAATTGAATATAGTAAATCAGTTTATGGTATTAAAATCAAAAAATCAAGCTCTTACCGAGAGGGACGCAGTTGTACACGTCGACTTTAATGAGAACTATCAAACTAAGCATACCCAAAAAGGTTAATCCTTCCATTTCAGAGGATTGATGCAGCAGATAAGTATGCACACAGTAGTGGTTTATACCAAAAAAGTTGAAAGTGAACAAATAAGTTCATGTTTCTGCACCTTGTTCAAAAATTTGTCACGCTCACCTCCCGCGATTTGGGCACATTTACAGCCTATACTCGACGGTTTACCCGCTAACGTTGTCAATCTACATTTTTTAAGCGATGGACCGGTTACTCAACGTCGTAATAAAAGTATGTTTCAAGTATTGGCAACAATGTTACGAGAATTTTACTTTAATGTGGAAAATTTCACGTGGAATTACCACGAAGCCAGACACGGCAAGGGAGCTCCCGATGGGGTGGGGGGAACATGTTAAAGGACAGAAGATAGATTAGTTGAAAGACTTGACCAGCTTACTTTAGAAAAGTTGCTCCGACATCAAAGTTGGCCATTGATGAAGCAGACATCTTAGCCAAAGAAGCACAACTTGGATCAGCGGAAAACATACAAAGTTTTTTAGGCACACCACAGGTTCACCAAACTACTGGAAGCTTGTTTTTTTCCAATCGCCTAAGAATGAAAACTGTAAGCTGTTTTTTCAACCTTGATGTCTGCAATCATTTTGTGATGGGTACTGTGGAATATTCAGTCATTAATCCAAAACCTCGTGTGGGAATCAAGTTTTATTTTCAACTCCCAACATTAAACGGTGAGGCTTTGAATATTCCTCGAGTTGGGTTATTTCACTGGTTCGTTTTATATATTGGTTAGGTGAATTAAACAGTTAGATCCCTTTTACTTGGCGTTTATTTATCCAATTCGGCACTTGTTTACGCAATAACACTTTAATACATGATTAAATACTAACTTATAACATTACTAACTTTTTATAACATTACTACAATAATTATAACTTGATGCTTTTATTTCAGCGAATGCAATATTTTATCATGTCCGTCGGACGATGACCCACTTTAAATTTTGACGTACGTATTGTGACCTTTCAGTGGTTTAATTTGGAGTGGTTCTCGAGGAGACGTCAGTGTGCTCCCGTCGCTAAAACATCATGCCACCGTCAGACCGGCCAATCAGAAGGCCACATATTTCGCGCGTTGTGTTCTAATTGGCTATTTACTGTTCCGCCATGTTTTCTGGACCAATGGTTAATTTCCCGCTTTGTGTACTGCGGTGAGCCTTATCTCCCAACGACAAAGCACATATACGTTGTTACAATCTTTAAAAATAGACGTTTTACCACTGAATTGTGTTGAAAACAATTTCTTGCTAAATTAACCGTAGCGACAGGCCGCTGTTTTAGAATTATATTTGCAAATTTGGTAGCTTGTCTGGGCGACAATATTATTTGTTCTGAAAACATTAAATGCATTTTGTTTCGCTGTTTCTCTGACCGTTGAGGAGTTGTGTTGCTAATGGAATATTTGAAAGGCATTTATTTTACCTAAATAAAGAACAGTATTGGTTCGGAAAACATTGGTTGCATTTAATTTCATTATTTTTATTGCATTTGAGCAATCGTTTTCCAACACCTCGTTTTCATGCTGAGGACGTTTATGAATCCAAATCTGATTCTGATAATGAACCACTGGCGTCACTAATATCTCGGCGAAATATAGAGAAGTCCCAAAAAATTCCACAGCCCTGTAACGAATCATCTTGCAATTAGTTTTTTGCTTTTTGGTACTAGAGTGCACATATGAACCGCATTTATATTCTCAACTGATGTATTCATATAAAAAAATATTTTTTTACAATACACTTTCATTCGTCTTTTTGTGTTCAAGCTATTAAGTACCAAATTTCAATCGAACAGAGAAAATGTTTGTCACTTCCGGAACCTGCCCAAAAACTATAAGCTTCCGAAGACAAAGGTGCTCTACAAAATCAGAAAATTTCAATCGATTATATCCAGTGGTGTGGGCGCCACGTGGCACCAGTATTTAATTTTGATTTCGGCTTTGACGTTCAATAACTTTTTCCCGTATTTGCAAATTTTATCGCACCAGCCTAAATGATTGTTGAGTTGTTGGGACAATTCAATTATGCCACCGCAGACCGTTTATATAAGAAAATTATAAGATATTATAAAGTATACCTGTTTTCACTTGTTTCAGATTCGTCCTCCTTGATATCTAGTTCTTCATTTTTAATTTTCCAATCCCCATACATCTGATCAGTTCCTGCTTCACCCTCTTCAACTTTGACCTCTGCTTCGGTTTGGTCAGGGAATGTTTGTTTGTCCCTGTAAAACAGAAAAGTATCCCATTTTAAGCGAGACAATAAAAACAAAAACTTTTTATTGTTTTTACGACAAAAATCTCTTTACTTGGTATACCTAGGTCATATTGTAGTGATGTATAAATCAAATTATTCAAGTAGGAGAGGACTAGGTAGGTACTATACAGTAAATATCGATAAACAGCATCAGAATATATTTTAATAATTATATAGGTAGGGTCAATTAGGGTAAATCGAGGGGTAAATACAAATTTAACTCTAAAGGACCCAGTACAAACCTTACAGATATTGGCTTTATGTGGAGTGGAAAGGGCAAAACGTCTGCTTTCATATTAGTTAGTTCTTTAAGCTTGATGATCATATAAATCGACTTAAATTACACGTCACAAAGTCACGTTTATGATGTTGACAGACTCGACAATGATATCATTCCTATGTGGTGTGAAGCCGCACACTGGCCGACTTGCACAATCACGTACAAAACATACTATTAAAATGAAACGCTTGCATACATTTTTGAACGTCGGCAAGAAGGTCGGTTTTCAGCGAAACACCCCGGTTTTGTGACCACTTTACGTGTGCAGACAAAAGTACTGCAAAAGTCTATAAATAGATTTTGAAGAAGGCAAGGGCCTAGCGACACTTACGGCCGGTATTATAGGTTGAGTTTAAACTAAAAGTTTAAGTAAACTACGTTTCTTCTTCTTTTTCAGGTTTTTTGCCGAGTTTAAACTTTACTATTTTAGTTTAAGCTAACAGTCGGATCATTCGTCAGTTAGGACGGTTTAACCCGCCAATCGTCAATTTATTTTTACTTTTTTATGGGACTTAACCTATAATTTTGTAGTTTGTGGATTTATTTTGTTTTTTGGTGTTTTTGGTAGGTACTTAATTCATATTTCAAGGCAAGTAATATAAGAAATTTTTTTTCTGAGGTTGAATTTTGGAAGTTGTACCTACGTACTCTATTTTTATTTATACACATGAGTAACATTTTTGATACTGTAATAATATTTGTCTTTAGGTGGTGAAACTCCTGGCCGTTTTAGCTATGGAAGAAATAATTGATTTGGTAGATCAGAATATTTCTGACGATGAAGACAATTTGGATGCAATTAATATTGTAGAGGCACCTTGTCGCCTTCGAGAATTTATACAGCTCACACTTTTCTTGGGCAAATTTCTTTTTTGTTAATTTCTTCTTGTTTTCCCATTTTGTTTTAAGCTTTGTCATAGTCCTACTGCAACTTAGCTCGAAGTTACGTAATCGCAAACACTAATAAAATAACTAAGAACTAAGAATAAACCGGCCTAAAAACAAAGCACATAACATAAACTAAAAAACAAATACCTAGAGTAAAGTTAGGCACGGGCCGGAAACTATAAAACGGTCCTTTCATGATCTCAGTTTAACTACAAGATTATCTTCGTTAAACCTAGAAGTTTAAACTAAAAAGCTTAAACTATACCTATAATACCGGCCGTTAAAGCACCGGTTCCCGTCAGATCACCGCGGTGTCGAGCGCGGCTAGTACTTGGATGGGTGACCGCTTGGGAAACACCGCGTGCTCTTGTCTTAGGGAAGAGTGTAAAATGAATCGACATCAAAACCATCCTATTCACGCCGGACAGGCCGGATGAGATCGGATATCTCGTAGGATGAAGGTGCCGTTTCACACTCCCCAGTCGGTAGACCGCACGATTAAAAACCGTACGGTTGATGACCGGTTCAAGATGGCCTCTGATACGCCGACGACCGTAAAAAATAGTAAATAAAAAAAAAGATTTTGAAGAATTCCAAAGTTTTTGCTATAATGCTACTTTAGGAAATAGTCAGCCATTGCCATACTCAACAGCCTCGGTTTAACAGTTAAGTAGGTACCTATATAGATAGATAGTTAGATAAATAGATATTTATATTGCTAATAGTTACACAAAGGTGCTTTTACAAGTCAAAAAGAAAAAGGTAAGAATAAAACAAGGTAAAACCTTATAATACTAATTATATAAATAAATGTTAATATTAAAATAGCCAAGATAATTATTGATAAAATTTAAAACGTTAAAAATATTACAAATATTGCAATTACAAGACTATACAGAGTTAAAATTTTTGAACAAATACAATTAAAATAGTAAAAGATTTATAAACACATACAATTGAACCAATCAGTTCCAATATACAGGGTGGCCATTTGAAAACGCAACAAAGTCAATTTTGGGCACCCCAGGTTTAAAAAAAAAAACACTCGGACCCGTCGATTTGTGATTATAGAGGAAAACATTTTTTTGGCATTTTCGCTCCCTGAAAGTCAAATCCCTAGCGGGGCGCCAGCTACCCCAAAAATTCTAAATGGAATGGGGGGTCGAATGATACCTTGTTTTAAAAGTATTTTTATGTAGAGTATAACCCTAGAGTTTAACATCGCTACTATCTACCTAGCCTTTACAGTGGCTTCCCAAAAGTACAAAAACAGGTTGTTTTTACTTTTTTTATTACAAAAAATGACAACGATAAATAGCATTCGCTGGTATGAAACTTTGCTTTTTTGACAATTCTAGTTTTATTCCTGTGGCCCTCAATTATTGTTGCAGATCATATCCTTCGGTCGCGGTGAAGTAGTAAGGTTTAGTTAATTTCGTTACAGAATCGGCATAAAAGTGATTTTGGTTTACTCAATTGCTAAAAGGGTGCAAATCATTTCATTATTTTTTGCGAAAAATTAATAGAACTGCCCATCTGTTTAACCATCAACATCAAAATCGACAAGTCCATCGAAAGTACATTTTGGAATTGGTGCAAAAATTTCGGGAGACGGGGTCAGTAGCTAACAAAAAACGTGAAGTGGAAAATCCAGGAGTAAATGAAGCTACAGAGGTGGCGATTTTAGGGCATGTTGTTCAAGATCCAACACTGAGTACAAGAAAGTTAGCGATATCATCTGGTGTTAAAAGAAGCAGCATTCAAACGATATTAAAAAACACAAGTTTCATTCTTACAAAATACATCTGGTGAAATTTGATTGAACAGGCAATAAATAATTAGAACTTTCTTTTCAACGTATGTTTTTCTGACGAATGCTCTTTCTTTCTAAACGGTACGGTGAATCGTCACAACTGTCTTTATTGGTCTGATTCAAATCCCAGAGTATTTCGTGAGGTGCATACGCAATATCCGGAAAAACTTGTTTGGGCTGGCATTTTTGGTAACCGTATAATAGGCCTGACGCCATTTATCCAGCGTTAGTAGAAATGATTGAGAATGATGATCAGTACATGGAAAACCACTTAATATTCTGGCAAGAAGGTGCGCAACCTCACTTTGCACTCATTGTTCGTCACGACCAAACGCTTCCAGGACTCGACAATGGATAGGAAGGAGATGAAGTATTGAGTGGCCCCCACGTTCTCCGAATCTAAGCCCGTTAGATTTCTTTTTATGGGGCCACTTAAAAACTTAAATTTATGCCATCCAACCAACATCCTTGGAACACCTACAACAACGGATAATTGATGAATGTCGTCAAATCACCCCACAGATTGACACAGATGCTTCAAAATGTACGAGAGCGTTGTGAACAAAATCCCTACTATTGCATGGAGGCTCAGGGGCAGCATTTCCGGCATTTACTGGACTGACTTGTAAGAATCTTTATTGTAATGAAAAAGCTAAAAACAACCTGTTTTTGTCCTTTTGATGAGCCACTGTACAGGTATAGGTAGATAGTAGCGATGCTAAACTCTGCACAAAAAATAACTTTAAAACAAAGTAACACTCGACCCCCAATTCCATTTAAAATTTTAGGGGTAGTTGTCGCCCCCGTTAGGGGTTTGACTTTCAGGGGGCGAAAATGCCAAAAAAATGTTTCCCCCTATAATCAAAAATCGACGGGTCAGAGCGTTTTAAACCTGGGGTGCCCAAAATTGGCTTTGTTTCGTTTTCAAATGGACACCCTATAATACACATTTTTAGATTCGGGGAAAATAGGGCGTGTCGGTATATGAAACTGTTACCAAAATGTTTACTCATTCTACAAGAGGACGTTATTAAATAACCCAAAAAAACAAAGTTGTCAGGTATTAAAGCCTGTTTATATAAAAAATCAGCTATTGCAATTTTCTTTGCATTTTTTTTTTAACTTGAACGCGTGTAGCGGTCTCTTATACCTCGTCTAAGGCAGCGGCCATATTATAAGAAACCAAACATACATATCCATTTAACCTCAGACCTCGCTTCGATACCATATACTAGAGGCGCTCATCGGATAAACATTATCGACAAATAATATCAATGTCACAAAAACATCGAAATCAAAACATGGATTTGTTTAAATTAATATCGATGTTTGACACTTTCATATACCTGTTGGAAACCAGGGTGGTTGCGCTAGTAAGCCGGCCAACTTCTAGTAGTCGGCCAAAAATGACTTTAATCACTTATAATTTGAATTTCGCGCGAGTTTAGCTCTATTTCTTACATTATTTGCTATCTTCTTTCAAATTCCAAGAACACATATATAAATATTTCTTTATTATAAGTCGACCCTTACTTCCGTAAATTGGTGCGAAAAATTAGGTGCTGGTCATTGTGTCTCGAAAAACAGTTTACAAAAGGCAGTGAATATCAAACAGGGCAACTCTAAAGGTAAGTTAAATTAATCCTATACTAGATATTATGTTTACCGGAGTAAGATTTTCTGGATGAGTATGACAATGGCAATCTTTTGTCATGGACAACAGGTTGCCACTATCTGCTGACGGTAGCTCTTTATGTGGAGGAACTAGGTCGTGGTCTATATACTTACACCTTCCCTTCGTCTTTGGTTTGCCTTGGGCGCCACCTGGTTTGATCGATGTCCAAACCAGGAAAATATACCGTATATCAGTTCTATTGAAAAATCTATGCAATAAATAAAACCAAAGTTTTCCCACACAAACAATATAGATTATATTAAATAAAAAAAGTTGAGGTTAATTTTATATGGTAAAAAAAATCAAATTATATAAGCATGATAACAAACCAGCCTTTCCGGGCGCAAGGATTTAAATTAAAATTTGGTGTAGCCTCAGGGAAAATTCTAGAACCTTGCAAATCTTTTAATAGCTTGTGGTTAAAAAAGTGTTACCCCTTGCAAAGATAGCTTTACAATGTTTAGTTACATAACAAAGGTTATGGATTAAATTTTAGTTAGTTAATTAATTGAAATATAAAATGAATTGAAATGGCTTATGGTGGAAATATGGTGACTGTACTTTAACTAAATAAAAAAAAAATGCGGCTATGCAACTTTTATACCACTCTGGCTCTGTATAGCTGGATCTATCAATCAGGACGGCCCCATGTGGTTTTCTCTGGTTGGCCAGGTGGCATTGATGTAGTAGCTCGTTATTTTTCTACTGGGAGCACATGAGGTAGGTGGTTTCCTAACCTTACATCCCCGTGAACGGCAAAACCAAAAATAACCCAAAACACAAAACCCCTAAAAATGATAGAAAGGAAAGTTACCCACTGAATTCCCACAAACAACAAACCAAGAACAAAAGAAATTAAAGCAGCTTACCTTTAAAAGGGGGGTGAGACCTCGTGGCCTTTTAAAAAAATGACCCAACGGCGAAGGTATTTTCAGGAAGTAAAACTAAAGGCCGCAAGAACTCTAAAGACACCCCCTTCTCCAACAAAATCAGCTGACTTAGTGTTGCTAACTTACCACCAACAAAAAAAAGAAGAGAACAGAGACACACTACAAAAGATCAAACGATACGAGAGTCTGGCTTTTACCAGGACCTAAATTAAATAACGAAATGAAGAAAGTAATTCTAAACAACCCCGTTTAAACATAAAATCGCCAAAAGTAGAAATGGACGGTCTGCGACTTGACCGAGACGCAAAAACGGAAATACATGGTTCACCTATGTGCGGCGCCTGATGCCATCAGCCACAGAAAACAGAAGTAGTGCGTTCGCCCCATACTCTGACTAACGTTCGATAAACAAGGATGAGACAACCTAATAAACAATTTTTCGAACAAAATAATTATAAAATATGCACTTTTGTGGAAATATTCAAGTTTAAGTTCAAGTTCAAAATAGCTTTATTGTCATAAAAATATAAAATTTTGTTGACAAAGCACATAAAATAACTAAAATATATAACACATCATTAAACAATTGAACAAATAAAGGCATAAACAACACAGCTGACAGATAATCTAAATGCATACAATAAATAAACTAACCACTGGTCAAGCCAAGCTGTTATTAAAAAACTTCTCAAGAGAATAACACGCCCTGGTAAAAAAGTAAGAGGCAGATCTCTCACTTGTTCCCGAAACCTCCCGACAAACAGAATCTCTAGTCAATCAAGCTGGAGGAAAAATATTCGTGTAAACTATAATATGCCCTAGTTAGCAGGTGTTTCCTTACCGTTCTACGAAATAAAGTTATAGAATTCAAAGTTTTAATTTCGGTAGGAAGGTGACTAAATATTTTCAGACTTTGATATATCAAGGATCTTTTAGTAAAGGTAGAGGTTGGTATGGGTAATGGTAAGTCGTGGGTCTGTCGCGTATGATGGTTAGGTTTCGTCTTCAAAAGCCTATTTTTGTTTTTAAAGACAAGGCTGACTGCCTCCAATATGAAAAGGGAGGTTAAGGTTAATATTTTTTGGGATATGAACAATGGTCTGCAGGAGTCCCTGGGTCTAGCTTTACATAAATATCTCACTGCACGTTTTTGCAAAATAAATATTGTTTCGAACAGTCCCTGATTACATAGCCCCCAAAATGCGACCCCATATCTAATTACCGATTCAACCAGTGCATAGTAAACACCTCTTGCAGTCGACATACCTAATTCTCTAACAACCGTCCGAACTGCAAAAAACGCCGAAGCCAGTCTCCCACTCAGATACAGAACATGGTTATCGAATTTTAAATTCATGTCCAATCTTATTCCAAGAAACTTCGCGCTATTGACGGAAACAATAAGGGAGTCACTTTTAATTTGAGCAGGATCTAGCCCACATCTAAATCCAACTGTGTGGGTCTTGTCCATGTTTAGTGTAAGAAGGTTAGAGTCAAACCACTTCCTCACTTTCAACATATCATCCGAAATCTGCTCGCTCAGTCGATCAACTGCCTCCGCGTGCCATAAGATTGTCGTATCATCCGCAAAAAGAGTGAACGTCAGTAGATGTAGCTAAGCTGATTCGAGCCCAAAAACCCATAAGAAATGACATGGGACCTAAAACCTGCATTTTTATCACCATTTTAGGGCGTGGCACTTTTCCTGGAAGCCATCATCCTCTCTTAACCTGAGTGGAAACCAGCTACTATCGCCATCTAGTATCTGACGTCATAACTGCTCGCAGTAGATACAGGATCCGTCTTAACCTAAGTGGTGCCCTCTGGTATTATCAGCCCTCATTATTTCAAAATTTTAACCCAACTTTTTGACCCATGGTCACGTGTTATTACATTTATAGCGGAGGAGAGATAACGTACCACATTCTTAATAGTACCCAAACCCAAATACCTAACCTGTAGAGACATCTATTTAAATAACCAATATTGAACAACTTAATGAATAAATAATAACATAAAAAAAGTTATGCCTACAGTGGTAATTGAACCAGAAACCTCCGGGTTTAAACTTCAAAGCCTTGCGAGATACGCTACGAAAGCATATAAACTTAAATAGTTAAACAATGTTCGACAACGTGAAACCACGGAGACACATCTGAACAGATTGTTGAAACAAAGGTCCTTAAGTGAGATTATGGCAATGTTATGGTTATAATGTACAAAATTAAGGCAAACCAGGCTGTTTTATCTACTCAGTAACTTTTAATTTGAGCAGGATCTAGCCCACATCTAAATCCAACTGTGTGGGTCTTGTCCATGTTTAGTGTAAGAAGGTTAGAGTCAAACCACTTCCTCACTTTCAACATATCATCCGAAATCTGCTCGCTCAGTCGATCAACTGCCTCCGCGTGCCATAAGATTGTCGTATCATCCGCAAAAAGAGTGAACGTCAGTAGATGTAGCTAAGCTGATTCGAGCCCAAAAACCCATAAGAAATGACATGGGACCTAAAACCTGCATTTTTATCACCATTTTAGGGCGTGGCACTTTTCCTGGAAGCCATCATCCTCTCTTAACCTGAGTGGAAACCAGCTACTATCGCCATCTAGTATCTGACGTCATAACTGCTCGCAGTAGATACAGGATCCGTCTTAACCTAAGTGGTGCCCTCTGGTATTATCAGCCCTCATTATTTCAAAATTTTAACCCAACTTTTTGACCCATGGTCACGTGTTATTACATTTATAGCGGAGGAGAGATAACGTACCACATTCTTAATAGTACCCAAACCCAAATACCTAACCTGTAGAGACATCTATTTAAATAACCAATATTGAACAACTTAATGAATAAATAATAACATAAAAAAAGTTATGCCTACAGTGGTAATTGAACCAGAAACCTCCGGGTTTAAACTTCAAAGCCTTGCGAGATACGCTACGAAAGCATATAAACTTAAATAGTTAAACAATGTTCGACAACGTGAAACCACGGAGACACATCTGAACAGATTGTTGAAACAAAGGTCCTTAAGTGAGATTATGGCAATGTTATGGTTATAATGTACAAAATTAAGGCAAACCAGGCTGTTTTATCTACTCAGTAAAACAAAATAATTGATATCTGAGTACTACCAGTGTTTCACATAAAAATAAATATTATAAGCGTAGGCAAATATTAACAATCTTGCGCATTCACCAATCTGTTTTGTAATGTAAGCATCAGCTTTCAATATTATTTTACAATCATTTACCCCGAAAGGGTTGCAACGTTTCTTATAGATAGATAGTATAAACTAAAAATCAGTAATTAACCGAAGCGTCAAGTCTTTTAGTTGATAATTAAAAACAAAGACATCAGATTACAAATTTAACAAAAAAAGTATCGTAATATAAACTGCTCTGTGTGGAATCAGATTAAACATATTATGAACCTTGCTGAACAGATCCTATTAAACCATCTGTTACAGAAAACAATCCTTGATAAAGAAACAAAGACGTTTATCCCCTTAAACATAATGGTATGTAAATTAAAAATAAAAACAAAATAGTTTCAACATACAAATTTATTATCAAAAAATATATAGGTATGCACCAAACAATACATACAGGGGTACATTAAAAATAGTTTTGTATAAAAAGGAACATTTTACCATGCAAAGTATTAAAAATAAATTATCTTATTGTTATATCTAAACAAAAACTTATCAGTTTAACTAAAGAATGATTATATACGAATTCACGATTATAGAAAATTACCAATTGTTTAAGAAAATCATTTAGGGAAGCTAGAGTTGCTTCTACCAAAGTTTGGATAGTTAGCTCACCAACACAAGCCAAGTTAAAGTAGTGACTTCCGGTGTTTTGCTTTATTTAGGATTCACAAGGATACCAACATTATATATAATTTTAAAATTAATAAAATCAAAAAATGTAAAAATTATATACATACAAAAAGTCAACCATTTAAATAAAATAATATATAATACAAGGGCACCTTCGTTTTAAAACATGCATACTAAAGATGCAGCTTAGAATGTGTAAATCTTTATTTTATGCTAATTCACTACTGTTAATTTGCAACAATGTATATTGTATCATTTATATGCAAAAATGCATTTCTTTGAACAGATAAAAATTACTTGCGTAATTTTGTACAAAAATGTATACAAGGAAGATGTAAAGCAAGTATACAACGACCACCCAGGCTCCCCAAATTCCCTAAAAATATTTCCTGATGAAATTGTAACCTTTCAAGAACAAATTTGACGTAATGTTATAAATAAACTAAACATACAACAAAGTCATTAAATTTGTAAATTATAAGCCACACTGTATGTTTCATGAAGAAATGTATAATTTTCTTTAAAAAGAGATATATAAACACTATTACTGTTAAATATCAATAAGCGTTAAAGATCTCGTGCTAAAAATTATTCAAAATATAAGCACATTGTATTTTCTGCAAACATTTGACGATGTTAAAGAACTACACATTTTGGTTAGTGCACACAATCACAAGCCATTACGTAGGGGCTCAGTATTTGTTTTGTATGTTGTAAAGGTCCCTTAGCATTAAGAATTAAGACATAAATGCAATATATATTTAAATACCAAATACTAAAGACCCTAAATATTCTTTTTAAATTTTTGAAAAAACCCTCAGTGACATCTTAAATGTAGTAAAAAAAATGTAATTTATATGCTCTAGGACTAAATATATTATAACAACAAGGACAAACTTATTATCAACCTCGTATGTATTATATTATTAAGTTTACATAATATGATAAATAGTACGGAATTAAAAACACAGAACAAAAGATATATACAATAAAAGCAATACCTTGTATATTAAATACTTCTGATCGATTATTATTAAGAACTTATCGACAGGGTGATCAGATAAATGTAAAATTTAGTCTAATAACACCAAAACTCAGCTACTGGCGCTTTTGGTTTTCAAGCTACGTACAAATAAAAATAATCTACATCATTACTAACACGCCCTTTTAAGGCAGTGTTGAAAAAATACAGATGTAAAATTATAATAAATTTGAACACATAAAAATGTGTGAAAAGGGCTCTCTGTTTAAACAGGGGCACGACGTGAACGTGGCCCTTTGAGCCCCATTTGATTTTTTTAAAGGAAACAAGAATTTTCCCTTTTAAAAAAAAAAAGAAAACACGAATTTCCTTAAGGAAAAAACAAATTTTCAAAACAAAAAACCTTTTTAAATTGGCCTCTTTTAGTTTGGCATCTTTTTCTATCATCTGATTTGATGGCTCTTTTAAAATCAGACAACAGTTAATTGCTATACGAATATTATGGCTCTTTTTAAATTGTATAGCGTTTATATGACTCTTTTTTGTACTCTATGATCTATTATGGTTCTTTTAAAATCATAGAGCAGAATGACTCTTTTTTGTACTCTATGATCAATTATGGTTCTTTTAAAATCATAGAGCAGACTACAATTGGCTCTTTTAACTTTGACTCTTAATTACGATGTGTAATGGCTCTTTTAAACGTTATAAGTATCGCTTGTTACATTTTTGATTCTTTTTAGGTCAACAATCAATAAATATCCATAGATGAGTAATGCCCCCATGGTAATGTGACAGGTGAAGTTTGAGATATTTGGCGTTTATCATCATGAGGACTGAGACCAATTTTATTTTGTTTTATAGTGTGTAACTCGTGCTTTCGGGACTGAATTAGATTTTGGGTAATAGGCTTTGTTATAAATGATTCCAAACATACAACATAGTCATCAAAAGTAATTTTATTTTTAATAACAGACTTTTTAACGCCCTTTATCTTTTTGGTAACACCTAAATTTAATAAGGTTCTCTCAATATCGGTTTTCTCGTTATTTTCGAGTTCCATTTTTAACCGCATTTGCTCAAACTCTTCTGGTGAATATTGTACTTTAGTGGCATACATCTTTGAACGAAGTCCAATAAAATGAGTTAATATTCGTCCATTGTTCTCATCTTTCATAATTCCAAGAACTTTCTTATTTACTTTTGGAATTCCATATATGTTATCCTCTGGGTAATCAAAAGTATCAAAATACTGACGACAGTTGTTTTTTATTACCTTGTACATATCGGGGTGAGTTATTTCATAAATAAGAGAATCCGTATCCGTGTATAAGATCTTACACTCAGAAAATCTGGTAATCATATAGTTATAGTGGAAATAGTATATAGTTGTTTTAGCAAGATCTAGAATGCACATACCCACATAAATAGGCTTGTTAAAATATAAATTGGTTTTGGCAAGCTCTATAATCAACAGATTTTCATTAATCATAACAGCGCTGCAAAATTCTGGACGAGCGATTAACGATTCAGCACCATATCGTCCATCCCATTTAGTTATTAATTTAACGGTAGAATGCTTTCTAATATTCTGCATGGTTTTACCGAAAACAGCATTGTTCATTAATTTAAAAAAGTTCTTTTCAAAGTCGTTTTTAGCATTTTGACGTAATTCAGTATTTAGATCTATATACTGTTTAAGCCAAGGAGCCTGTTTAAATGCAAGCACCCGGTGTATTTTCATTAATTTCACACCTAAACTTAAGGCTTGGTTTAAGTTGCGACAATGAATGACATATTCTTGTTTATTATACAAAGTTGTCAAAAGCTTTGAACATTTCGATCCAACGGGGATTTTATGTTCTGGACAAGGAGGCAGGTCTGCAAATTTATCATGTAACTCATAAGGAATCTCGAGGTCAACCTCCAAGATTGAGCCTTCATGAGCATTATCAACAATATCTAGAACATTTAACTGAGTAATTTCATCTTGAAAATACCATCTAAAACCACCATATGGTAGATATTGCGACATCGCCCAGCCATATTGATTATTAATATCTAGATATAAAAGATATTTCGATTCCTTGGAAGGATCATAATCAGGCATGTATTTATTATTTGCTTCAGCATATCGTTTAGAACACTGACTTACACCTCCCCGTATGCCCTTTTCAATAAATAAAACCATCTCATAATCCGTTAGAAGTTCAAGTTCATATGCAGTTTTATATAGCATTACTTGCCATGCATATCCGGGCAATATATACGCATGTGCAGGGCAAAGGCCATATGTTTTATGACTAATAAATCTAAATTCCTCAAAAACATCAGCCAATAGTAAAACATCGGTTTTTAAATATAAGTCTGAATAATCATCCATATTTTTACACTTAAATACATCCCACACCTGTTGCGCATGCTCATAATCGCTGTTAGTTATATGTTTATCTTCAAGACTGCTATAAAAAGCATATTTAGGTGGAAAACATACATCCTTTAATTTCTCCCAACCATCCATATATTCATAAGGGAAAACACCTTTTCTAGTTAACAAGTTAAATTGTTCCTCTGGCAAGTCCCGAAATTCTGATTTAAGTATGGGATAATTCTCTAAATAAGAAGCCAATTTATCAAGTCCAGCAGCCAAAAATCGAAAGCTGTCAAGGAATCTGAATTCTATTAGACTGTTGGGTATTTTTTTTGTAAATGAAATATATTTTTCCTTGTTCGCTGATAATATATCGATATTTCCAGGTATTTCTGCTAACGCCGTTATTAGCAGATGACCATCGTAGCAGCTAAGATTGTGGAATATAACAGGTATAACGCGTGCATCTTGGTAATTCAAATTACAAGTTTCATGGGCAGCTTCGCGCCATTTTCCAGTCAAGTGACAATGGTCTCGAACTCTTTTATGTTCTTCGGTGAACGGCTGCTCACAAATATGACAATGTGTTGCGTGATTAAATTCATTCCACTCTTTTGCTGATAAAGGTGCCATAGGCAAAGGGCATAGGAACACAGTTTCAACATCTTCGGCAAACTGTTGAAGCTCTCGCATAAACCACTCTATGCAATCAGCACCTGTATATGACTTATAAAACGAGAGGCTGTCATCATAGCTACATTTGACATAATACCCAATGCTAAATGGTACATGTTTCTGATACTTTTGAGTGTTTTTATTATTGTCGTCCTCAATAGGTATTAAGAGACACTCAGTGTCGGCATATATAACAAATGGTGCTTTTTCTTTAAACGAATAATTTTTAAATTTAATAAGTGCACACTCGGGACTAGGTATTTCAGGTACTACACAATTATTAATTTTAATACACTCTTTTGTGTGACGTGCCAACTTATCTGCAGAATTAAAATAATGTAAACATCTGTCACAGATAAACTTTTGTCTGCCGTTTTTGCTCAGTTGATGAGATAAGAGTCGCGAGAGACTTTTTATCCAAACATAATGAAACCTAACAGGTGCTAAATTATTATCTAACTCGTCGACCATTACATAACTATCCTGTAAAAAAAGCAAGTTTATATGTATGGTCTGTTTATTTTGAGTTAAATATGTTGGGAAAACCCTTATTCATTTTTTGTAATCTATAAACATTTATTGATATATTATTTTGATTCTCAAATCGCTGAATTAAACCATGTGTAATGGTAAAATGTATCCCTTTTAAATTTAAAACATCCTGTGGGTTTGGATAAGATGATGTTCGCTCAGAATGTTTGAAAGCTGGATATAAAGCAGAAGCAACGGCCCAAGCAAGACACATGTCATCAGTATTCTGAACATTAATACATGCCTCTTTCAATGCAATTTCTTTTGGTAGAGGTATGTAACTTCCGGCTTTAAGGGGGTTATATTGGTTGATATTCACCGTTGGACTTATTACTTTCCTTAACGCCCACCCAGAATCTCTTTCTTGGAACTCATCTAAATCGGTAACAATGATATCTACTATTTTATCTTTAAACTATAAATCCAAATCAGTGTTCTGATAAATTGGAGCATTAGCAGTATTTAAATATTTAGTCTCCTCCAAAATCACATCAGCTTTTGAAATTTGAAATTCCCCACAAAGAACTGCGTTGACCTTGAGAGCTTCACTCTTTTTTAAGGCATTTTTAATTCTACGCTTAAACAAAGCAGCACAGTCCTCGAGAAACGGTAGCACATCGGTATGGCGTATATTGGTTATAACACCTGTTCTAACTCTCGATTAAAATGCCGAGCCTAAGTCATCCCATTTAACCCTATGAGTAGCTGTCTCAGCCCGACGTACACCGCTTCCTCCACCTACCTTTTTATCCTTTAAATGCCTCTGAAAACTCTTAATCTGCCCCAAACAGGCTGAGATGTGTGTCTTTTCGGACACAGACTTGGCACGTTTTAGGACGTTATTCAGATTCCAAAGAGCACGAGAACACTCCGTTAAAACATTGCTACACATCTCAACAGTTAAATTAGGATTCTGCACCTGAATCCTAAGCGCTTGAACTATATCGCTGGCAAAAGGCATGATTGCTCTGAAACAAATCATAAGACGCTCATAAAGCTAATGTGGCTCAAACGGTTACGTCCCCCTATTTATACCCTCGGTTCTACTAGAAAATAACTGAGGAATTCCCAGAACTACAACAATGAATATACTAGATATGAACTTTCTTGATATAATAGATGCATCGAGCTCGCTTTTGATTTTATTTCTATCTAAACTAAATTGTGTTGCAAATGTAAAACATCAATCGCTATATGTTAGAAACAGCCCCATTATTTTTGTTGTGATGCTGACGTGTTTGTGTTGTGATGTATTGATGCAATCACGATAGTGTTTTGATAGTGTTGTGTTAACGTTGTGATGCTGGTGTGATGCTGTTGTGATGCTATTGTGATGCTGTTGTGATGCAGTTTTGATATCGTTTTGTTTTAAATACCCGTTCCGTTGCTAAGTACCTCATTAGAAGGTTAGAGGTCAACGAGATAAGATGTCTAAAATTAAATTAGCGCTTATGTCTTTACCAAACGGGCCAGACTTTGGTTATAGAATGTGCGAAAATGAATTGTTTATTGGAAATAAGCCTGTAGAAATTGAAAATAACACACTAATGATCGATAATGAAAAATATACCTTAACCACCGGACTACTGGATTTATTGACAAAAGAACACCCTACAGGATATTCCAATACAGAGTTGAAGAAATATAAAGAAATTATTCTTGTGTCAAGTGCGCACCGAAGGGGATTTAATAGTAAAAGCCATATAAAGTCTAGCAAAAGCTGGAAGTATACAAACATTATTTCTAGACTTTTTCAACCAAAAAGAACTTATGTTAAAAATAGGCACAGTGAAGATATACAAAACAGTGACTTTTTTCAGTTAGATGATGATCCTAATGTATTAGTACAACAGATGATAGAACTTGAAAGAGGCTCCGACAAAAATAAAAATAAAAAAATTATGAATATTTTGAAGCAGTTAGAGAAATTAGGCATTATAGAGTTTCACAAAAATAGCATAGAATAAATACGCTCTCCCCTTGTTTCTATGGGGCCCCTTTCAGAAATTCACATAAATTTAAATCAAACTTGGAGTCTAACTGGTGTGGCAAGAAGAGGTGAATCAAATTTATTAAGTGTTTTAATACATGAAATTGGACATTCTCTTGGGTTAGGACACTCTTCGGACCCAACTGCAATAATGTACACATTCTACAGCGAAGAGAGGATAAATATAACCGATGACGATATATATGGTATAGAGTATATGTATGGGATAAAAAGACAACCGTTTAAATATATTCCTAATACTTCGACAAAGAAAATATCAGTGTCAACAACTCCTGTGTCAACTACTATAAAAACAAAAGCTACATTGTCTACAAAGAAAACCACAGTAAAAACTACAACAACCATACTACCTATTACTGAACAACCAACAATCAAGGCAGAAACCCCTCCAGATCTATGTGAATTAGATTCCAAAACAGATAACTTATATTTAATTGTGAAAAACAAATTGTTCATTTTTTACCAAAAGTATGTTTGGATGATGAAGCTCGGTACAAAAGAAGTTTAATTAGATTAAGTTCTTGTCGAAAAAATAAAAACCATCTAAAAGAAATGTGTCATAACATGACAAATCAATAAATACCCACTGACCTACCTATCTGCCTACCTACCTACCTACCTACCTACCTACCTACCTACCTACCTACCTAACTACTTATTACCTGCCTGCCTACTTACCTAACCTACTACCGAACTCTCAACGTAGCAGAAATCAAAATTTTATAATATTATAAATAATTTATGAAACATAGTATTTAGATCACTTCATCTTAAACCACCATGGTTGCATTAACATCCTCCTACATTCTCTTGGTTGCCTTAGCGCAAAATATGTTTTATGTGTACCGACCCTATAATGTTCAAGATATATCAATAATGTTAGAAACAAAAAATTTTTCAACAAACAATACTTGGACCAAAATCATTTATCAAACGCTGGACAACAAGCATACTGGAGTTTTTGTAACACAAGTACCAACATCAGCTGTGGACTATCTCCACTACAAGATACGGTTCCAATATACAAATCTTACCTTTGGTGAAACTGAATGGAGAACCTTGATCAGCAAATACAATAATTGCAGTCTTAATTCCTCTCCACCAGATGAGTCAAACGATGCATTTATTTTAATTCTATTTATAGCTTTATCTTGCAGTATTTTGTTAAGTAATCTAATGTACAAAATTATTAAGAATCTATATAATGTAATGGTTTAATAAAAAAATCCTAAATTATAACTTAGATCTTTTATTCTACCTCTTGGTTAAAAAACAAAAATAATAACAGCAACAACAACCTAACCCTAATCCAAAGGAAATGTAATAAGGTCCTCTTGGTTAATAGTTAATGGTTATTAAGCTTGTTACTTCTTACAACTATAAAAAATAAATAATTTAAACATTTTTGAAAAATTAAGTTTTTTTTTTTTAATTAGGAATTCTTCGGTAAACAATAGGGTCCTTTTGGTCAACAGTTAACGGTTATTAAGCTTGTTACTTCTTGAGCAAAAAAAAAAAACATGTATTTGCAATCTTTCACTCCCTGCCGTTAGAGCATTAGCTATACTAACTTTGGCCCTATTGGCCCGATCAACCCCGTTCCTTTTGTAAACGACTCATGACGTCACCCTAAACACGTGACATGTATTTGCAATATTTCACTCCCTGCCGTTAGGGCATTAGCCATACTAACTTTGGCCCTATTGGCCCGATCAACCCCGTTCCTTTTGTAAACAACTTATGACGTCACCCTAAACACGCGACATGTATTTGCAATCTTTCACCCCCTGCCGTTAGGGCATTAGCTATACTAACTTTGGTCCTATTGGCCCGATCAACCCCGTTCTTTTTGTAAACGACTCATGACGTCAACCTAAACACGTGACATACATCAGCTGTTAATTTTGACATTTGACAGGTGACAGTTCTTAATTGACAGGTGACAGGTGTCATTTTCGAGTCATGCGCAAGAACCCATTTTATAGACCCCAGCTACGCATGCGCAATATCCTAGGCCCATTGGTTCCGGAGATATGACTCATAAAAATTGCTCCGAAAATTAACATTGGAGGGTCCTATGGCCTTTGTAATTTGCTAGCTTACCGCCACTTGTTAAATTAAATTTTTAAGACACACTGACGTAGAACAGCTGTTTTAAAATTAATTATATTTGCTGGATTATTTGGCCTGTGACTCTGTTAAAATGGGGATAATGCTTTATTTAACTACAAGTTTGTTTAATTATGGAAAAATATTATTCAGGTAGGCTTAATATTCAAAAAAATTTTATTCGAAACAATAAAAAAGGTTACCTTAACTTTCGGGTGTTTTAATACAGATTTTACATAGATGTGCACAATTTTGAGAATCATGCTTTAAACGTGTGCATTTTTCAAAGCAGATGTTTAAATTTCTTATAAACTACATATTTAAGAAAAAGTTATCCGTAGAAAACCCTTGTGATAATTTGTTTAGGCCCTCTGGTATAGAATCATTATAAATAAATGAAATTTCAAAAAGCTCTATATAATTTTCAAAATCAATCTCGGACCTCGATAACAGTGTTTCATTTTTAAGAATATATGTAAAAAAATTTTCACATAAATGACAATTAAACATTTTAAAATTGTTCATATAAATTCAATTTCCATAAAAATATAAAAAATAAAAAACTGTGATGTTAATTTTATAAAATAAAAATAAAACCAACTTACCCCGCTCAAAGTATAAGACAAATACCTTTTTAAGTGAAATTAAAAGGATATATATACTAGGGGTCCTCATAGAGTGAATGATGCAACAAAAAGATATGGGAGTTGATTTAAATATATGAGACAAACGTTCAGAAAGTTAGTTTCTAGTTTATAATATACTAAAATGACCACAAAAATTATTGTTGTAAACGGGTTAGACCTGGTAGAGGGAGAACATTATAGAATTCTGGACATTGAAAACAAAGACGGAGTCTACGGAGTTCAAACAGTACTTTATCTAGAGGATGATAAAATGGTATATCTTCCTAAGAGAATGTTAAAAACTGATGCTGAAGTGGCTAATATATGTTGTAGTCAAACATATCTTGTTCGAATGGGAAAACATTATGTTGAGAAATATAGGTGTACCACCCCTATTTTAGAGATACGCAAGTATTGGTAAGTAAAATATTATTTAACTTTTACGCTTGAAATTACAAAGGTTCTTTTCTTTTCTTTCAGAATAAAGTAGCCGAAATATTAATAATAATTGCTTTATAACTAATTATTGATAAATTGATGTATTAATATTATTGCTTTTTCTTGCTTCAGTCCTTAGTTTTAATTTTTAAAATTAAAAAGGCTCTTATTTAAATATAAATATATATATTTTCTAATAATTAATTAATATCTAAAAATTAGTACTATATTATCTGTTGGGTCGGTCCATGCTATTAAATAGTCCCCCATGCATGGGCCGTTCCATATCTCAATATGATTTGCAGGCATCATATAGGCCGGGGGGCCCTCAGAAAATAAGCAAACAAACTAAAAGGACGTAATTAGAAAATAAAATAAAAATATTGTTAACACTTACGGGTATACCCAGAAACGTTGTCTCAGCCAACTGCTGAATAAAGCTCAGCTGATTCATAACTAAAAAAAACATTTTCAAAATAAAACTTAACTAATACACTATAAAAAAGAACTCACATGCGGACATGGTCTTTATATTTTAAATAATTTTTCAGCTGGTGAACATCCTTTTATATATAAGTGCATTTTTTCTACTCGTTGTATTTACATTAACATATTAAAATGATTAAATATTAAAATGCTATTACTTACAAATTTAATGGGTTTGTTATATGTTTATTTATAACATTACGTCAAATTTGTTCTTGAAAGGTTACAATTTCATCAGGAAATATTTTTAGGGAATTTGGGGGGCCTGGGTGGTCTTTGTATACTTGCTTTACATCTTCCTTGTATACATTTTTGTACAGAATTACGCAAGTAATTTTGATCTGTTCAAAGAAATGCATTTTTGCATATAAATATCATAATATACATTGTTACAAATTTATCTTTGGCTTGTTGACCTCTACTTGACCAATAATAGAGTAAAACTAATAAAAATATAGATTATTTTTGCTTATATAGAATATTATTATGATGAAATGTGTTAACATTATTAATGGATTTTTAATAATATTATGTATAATAAACATAATTGTGAATCCTAAATAAAGCAAAACACCTGAAGTCACTACTTTAACTTGACTTGTGTTGGTGAGCTAACTATCCAAACTTTGGTAGAAGCAACTCTAGCTTCCCTAAATGATTTTCCTAAACAATTGGTAATTTTCTATAATCGTAAATTCGTATATAATCATTCTTTAGTTAAGCTGATAAGTTTTTGTTTAGATATAACAATAAGATAATTTATTTTTAATACTTTGCATGGTAAAATGTTCCTTTTTATACAAAACTATTTTTAATGTACCCCTGTATGTATTGTTTGGTGCATACCTATATATTTTTTGATAATAAATTTGTATGTTAAAATTATTTTGTTTTTATTTTTAATTTACATACCATTATGTTTAAGGGGATAAACGTCTTTGCTTCTTTATCAAGGATTGTTTTCTGTAACAGATGGTTTAATAGGATCTGTTCAGCAAGGTTCATAATATGTTTAATCTGATTCCACACAGAGCAGTTTATATTACGATACTTTTTTTGTTAAATTTGTAATCCGATGTCTTTGTTTTTAATTATCAACTAAAAGACTTGACGCTTCGGTTAATTACTGATTTTTAGTTTATACTATCTATCTATAAGAAACGTTGCAACCCTTTCGGGGTAAATGATTGTAAAATAATATTGAAAGCTGATGCTTACATCACAAAACAGATTGGTGAATGCGCAAGATTGTTAATATTTGCCTACGCTTATAATATTTATTTTATGTGAAACACTGGTAGTACTCAGATATCAATTATTTTGTTTTACTGAGTAGATAAAACAGCCTGGTTTGCCTTAATTTTGTACATTATAACCATAATATTGCCATAATCTCACTTAAGGACCTTTGTTTCAACAATCTGTTCAGATGTGTCCCCGTGGTTTCACGTTGTCGAACATTGTTTAACTATTTAAGTTTATATGCTTTCGTAGCGTATCTCGCAAGGCTTTGAAGTTCGAACCCGGAGGTTTATGGTTCAATTGCCACTGTAGGCATAACTTTTTTTATGTTATTATTTATTCATTAAGTTGTTCAATATTGGTTATTTAAATAGATGTCTCTACAGGTTAGGTATTTGGGTTTGGGTGCTATTAAGAATGTGGTACGTTATCTCTCCTCCGCTATAAATGTAATAACACGTGACCATGGGTCATAAAGTTGGGTTAGAATCTTGAAATAATGAGGGCTGATAATACCAGAGGGCACCACTTAGGTTAAGACGGATCCTGTATCTACTGCGAGCAGTTATGACGTCAGATACTAGATGGCGATAGTAGCTGGTTTCCACTCAGGTTAAGAGAGGATGATGGCTTCCAGGAAAAGTGCCACGCCCTAAAATGGTGATAAAAATGCAGGTTTTAGGTCCCATGTTATTTCTTATGGGTTTTTGGGCTCGTATCAGCTTAGCTACATCTACTAACGTCCCCCGAATATTAACATGAACTAGGTCATTTATATAAAGCAGAAAGAGAATAGGTTCCAATACAGAACCCTGTGGTACGCCACAATCAATCCCTCTACTCTGCGAAGCAGATGACCCAACAAACACTCGCTGACTCCGACCACCAAGAAACGACTCGAACCACCTCAATGCGACTCCTCTAAATCCATACTGTTGAAGCTTACGCAGCAGTATCCCGTGACTAACACAGTCAAAAGCCTTGGATAAGTCACAGAACACCGCCGCGGTAGCCCCCCCAATATTGACAGATCGATAAACCATTTCAAGAAACTGAAAAATTGCATCTCCTGTGTTCTTGTCGGCCTGAAAACCGAATTGTCTGTTGCTCATAATGGACTTGCTCTTCAGGAATGACACCATCCTTCCCTTGACCAGCCTTTCAATGATCTTCGACAACGTAGAGAGTAGAGAAATGGGTCGAAAACTGGAAATCTGCTCAGCGTCGCCCCCCTTATATAGGGGCACAACTTTTGCTCTTTTTAAAAGTGAGGGGAATGTACCAGACGACAAAGAATTATTTATTAGGTCAAGACAGAAATCTGGTAGGGATTCAATTATCTTCACAGATATCCCATCCTCGCCTGTGGATGTTCTATTTTTAATACCAGAGATTGCCATACGAAGCTCAGATATATCAGTGGGAAATAGACTAAAGGAATCTCTAATAGACAGGTGGGAAAGATATTGCATAGGATCATCAATGGGTGCAATGCTCGCAGTAAGCCGCCCAGCAACGGTGCAGTTGCAGTAGTGCTCATTGGCGAAGTCTGGGTTCAAGTTATGTATGAGACGACTCTGCGATCCGGTGAGCTCCCTGACAATCGCCCAACTCTCCTTTTGTGTATTATTCGACTAACTCAATCTACCATCGTAATAAGACTGCCTCGCCGTCCGAATCAAATCTCTGTAAATCCTTCTGTAACAGCGAAAGTAGTTCCAGAAAAATTCACTTGTTGTGAATTTTCTTATGTAGTGCAAGGATCTAAGGTTTTTAGATGATATTTTTAGCCCTTTAGTGACCCACGGTTTCTTATATTTAATGTTTAAGGGTTTAATAGGAAATGTCTTATTAAAAATGCTTGTCAAGTTTACATAAAATTCATTAAGGGGGTCCTGTCTGTCATATACGTTAGTCCAGCCACTGTTACAACACTCCTGGTAAGCGCTAAAAATTCTGCCATGAATGCGTCGGACCGAGCTGTCTCGGGAAAAAGTATCTATAGTTCCAATAACAGCCTGGTGATCAGAGAGACCGGAGTCTATAATACGGCACAGAGTATTCTCTTTCGTAAAATAAGAGCATATATAGTCAATGCAGGTAGCAGTTTGTCTAGAAATACGTGTTGGACCGTTCACATGCATGCTCATGTTGTGTGACTGGAGAAGATTTTTTAGTCTTAGACTTGATGTGCATGCGTCATCAATAAAGTTAATGTTAAAATCTCCTGCCAGCAACACCTTTGTATTGTTTTTAAATTGGCACATCAATGAATCAATATTAATGAGAAAGGCAGTTGTATTCGATGATGGAGGACGGTAAAGACATATAATATCTAAATTATTTGATTTTGAATAAATTATTGAGAACTCAAATTGACCTTCGATAATCAAATGATCGAGCTCATGGCAGGCTATGTATATATTATTTTTATTTTTATTTTTATTGTCATGCACCATAATCAAGGTGCCTCCATGAATCGAATTAGGTCTAGAGTAGATTGATAAAATACTATAGGCAGGCATGTGAACAGTTTCTCCAGGCCTCAGCCAGTGCTCCGTTATCAGCACAAAGTCAGGAAAGTCCAGATCACTTAAGAAAACAAACAATTCATCAACTTTGCTTCTCATCGATTGAATATTCAACAAGAACAGTAACTGCTTAGATCTCCGTCGAATGGCATCGTTAATGAAAAAGCTGAGGGGTAGTGCGGCCGTTGGAGTCACCAGAAGTCATTAGTTTCTCTGCAGTAGAACACCGGGTTACCGATGCAACAAAGCTGCCATTTCCAATCTTAAAATTAGGTGGAGGGAAACCCTTCGGAAATGTAGATACTTTTGGGATCCACTCATCGTTCCTCCCCAAAAGGTGATATAATCGCTGATCAAATGACAGGGCACCACTAGTGCTTATTTCGTGCACCTCATAATTTCCCCAATCAGCCATCCTGGAACAGATATCCTTGATAAGTCCACTCTTAGCCTCGTACGTAGAGATGTTCGAAAATGATTTTTCAGTTAGAAATAATGTGCCTGTTCTTGAACAATGGATGAACTTTTTTAGGTCAATGTTGATTTTATAAATCGAGTTGTTAAGGGCATTCCGTCCAGGTACATATGAGGGACCAACAATTATGAGATTAGTGTGACTGTAAAGATCTATTAGTCTTTTAAATGAATTCATGTTAACCCATCTACCTTTTACAGCGTTATGCGATCCTGCAAAAAGTACCACGTAGTCATTCTTGGTAAATTTGACGCTTAAACCATGGTTTCTATCAGCAATTTCTTCGACAAACTGCAACTCTTCAGTGTATTGACAGTTTATGTCGAATTTCGATTGGTTATGTTTCTTAAACAATAATGAACAGCCTCTCACGTTCCGTTTCCAATAATGAGCAATTGCGTCCGGGATCGTTCTGTATCACAATCTTTTGTGCGATATTTGTGACAGGGCCCAGAGAGGCCATCAAAGGACTGATCCTTGTTTACTCCACTTAGATTATTCGACACATTTTTTGTTGGTGAAGTCTGAGATGAAGCAGATATTTTTGCTACTACATCGTCCCTGGTTTTTGTTAAATCAATAAGCAAATTGGTTTGGGAAGCCACACTTGCAGTAAGCGTACTTCTAGTGTTAGCAATGTCATCATATGAGGCCTTCGCAGACACTGTTGTTTCGTCACTGTGGGTAGGCAAATTTGCTTGAGAAGCCACATTCTTCGTAAGCATACACTCAGTGTTAGCAATCCCTTGGGATGCAAACCTTTTCCGTGTTTTCACTTTTTGTCCGTGCTTCAAATCTTTTTTTTCCTTTTTGGTTAATGTATGCACACAAATACACATCCTCAAGTTCCGGAGCATCTCCGCCAAATACCGAAAAGTCCCTCTTTAACCTGGTTATGTATGCATCTTGTTGTTGTAGTTTAGCCTTAAGTTCTGATATAATCCCATTTAGTCTTTCACTTTCGTTACATTCCTCGGGATTCGATTGAAATTTCAATTGACAAACGTCAGAACACAATATTTTATGTCTCTCAATCACTTGAAGGGACTTGACCCGGTCCTGGCATGATCTATGGAAAATGTTGTGACATGATATACAAAAGTAGTTTTGAGTGTCTTTCAGTTTCTGGCAGCACTTGAATTTTGTCCTCCCATCCAGTTGCGTACTAATTTCCATTATGATGCAAAACCCAAAAAACGAATAAACTGTGGCAAATATTCAAAAATGTTCAAAAGTTTTTGTTTTTGTTAGCCATAGCATGGAAAAAAGAGACAGTTTCCTCCGGAACACATAAACACTTAAAGCTTTTGCATTTTTAATGCTTTATAAAAATGATCCCGGTCTATTAGCGATTTGTATAACAAAACAAACTTAAATTTATTGACGTTATTAAGGTCCACAGCAAAAAAGAAGGGAATTCCAAAGAGCGATAAGGCGAGAACGGTCGGCGATAAGAAATTCGAATTACCGTTTTTGACAATAGAATAAAATTAATGAAGATCAAAAATTTACTGAATTTTCACAATTTACGCTGGTGTCCAAAGTTTGTTTTCGTAGTTAATTAAGAATCATAAAAAAGACACTGTAAGGGACATAATTAAGTCAGTTACACATAAACTTTTTACGTAAATTACGCGAAAAAACACTTAAACAACAGAGCCGCAATACTCGATGTTTAGCCTACTAAAACCGAAGCCCAACTGTTACTGTACGAATCAAGGTAAATCTACATTCCCCACAAAGTCAATAGTGGCAATTTTTAAAATTGCTACATTATCCCCCAACGAAAATAAAATAGGCTATGAAATAGACTATTTTCCAAAAATAAAAAAATAAAAAAATACGCAATGACTATAATAATAGTCAACAATAATCAAGGATACAATAAAAGTAAAGATTTCTGGGTAGTTTTAGTTTGATAGCTGCGTGTATCACTCGCCTTAAAAGGGACTAAATCGGGAAGGTCAAAATCGGGTAAGTCATAATAGGGAAAAGTCTATCTAAAACTAACAGAAATGGAGATATGGTAAATATCGTGATATCACAACAAAAACGGTAAATAAATCATCAGTAGGATCTAGCCTACGAAAAAAATAGAAAATGCAGATTAAAGGAATTAATGCCAAGGGAGATTACTCTGGAATTTCCAGACAAAAACACTGTACAATATACACACCAAGTGTAATAGCAAAATTCAAAATAAAACCTCTAGTACTAGACTAAAGACACGAAAAAAATATTTTCAGAGAATATCTCGATGGCGAAATGCCCATGAAACCCCCAAGTGAAGGAAGAAGCACTCTCCAGGCAGCAGTGTGGAAATCCTGAATTATGTAGTAACGAAAGTTAGCATTGCGTGACTTCAATAATGGCGTGAAGCACCTCGTCTACTAACCTCACACAGCTGGTCTGAAGAATACGCCCACCAACACAGGACGTGACCCAAACAGCAACCAGGAAGGTACACTCTGAAAAGTGGAAAACCAAAAAAACATATCAAATAGATAATGGTCACCCAAATGTTCCACCCGTCACAAGGGACAATAGTTTGCTCCCTATGTTTTACTAAAAATGTCAAAGCACACAGAAAAATACAGGAACTATTTTTCTCTTTGACTTAATAAGTCGACTTCCAAAATAGGAAATTATTAGTGTACGTCTACACCAATAACCGAACAATACATAATCACTTTCAGTGATATGCAAGAAGATAAAAATCCTTAACGGTGTGAATCCTTAGGTGATTTTAAGAAGAAAAGTTTAAATTAACATATATCCCTAACCTATCAACTTTCGAACTACAGGGCGTTAAAGTTTTAAGAACAAAATCGTTTTTCTATCATAACTTTAACAACTTTCTAGCTATTTTTATGAATTTTTCACACATGCCCTCTAAACCTCAATAGCCATTTTTTGGTGTAGAAAAATTTTAAAATTTTTTAACCAGTGGCGTCCTGAAAGGGTTTGGACTAGACATTTTGGAAAAATATTATGTACGCCACTGCTTTTTCTGAAGATAAAAATTATTTTTAAAATACTCATTCATTTTAGGCCAAATTTAATATCTTGCCTTTTTATCGTCCGACAGTTTCCGAAAAAAAAAATTAAAAAAATCACAATCAACTATGGGATCAACACAATGACCTACCTAATCTGGTCCGGTTCTTCATCGTTACTGTACTCAGTTTTTATTTTTCGTTTTTCTTGATTAAATATTTCTGTTGTATCGCGGCATGGATTATTGATGTTTTCCCACAAATCACACATGTTCAACAAACTAACTCAGGTGTAACGCCGGTTAAATGGCACAAACGGCACAAATTAACATATTAAATTTTACAAAATTTAAATCTACGGACTTCTTGGGATACTTTATTTAGGGTCTGGTTTTTTAATCAAAAACCACCGATATCAAAAATTTTGTCAAAAACATTAAATCTAGGTTAATTCCTACATCTTCTCTTTCATTCTTTAATCGGAGCAAACAGCCAGCCAAACAAGCCATAATGCTGGTTTGCACTACTTTATTTAAGTAGGCCCCTAAGGCTACGCCATTTTTAGTCTAAGTTTTCGTTAACACAGACGTCGGCGAATTTAATTGTTTTGCTCACATTAAACATCTTACGCTCGAAAAAAATTATATACAATATAATACCCTTTATTAAGGGTGGGCAAAAAACATTGGTTTCATTTCCAACGTCGATGTTTATTTTAAATATTATATGGGGGTACGGGTAGGCACATCGAGGTTTTTTTCTTAAATTAAGATTTCAGTCACATTTATTTTAAAACATTTTTTTTTTGTGCGAAAACAAAAACAGTACACACAATACAGAATACAGTGGCACACTCTAATTTGTAATTTAAAATTATTAAATTTAAGACCATGGACAAGATAAATCACATTAAGTGAACATATATATATAGCTATTATTAGGTGTCCACCAACTCATAGTTTACATATTTTACAATATCATATGTCACACCCCGATATTTTAATTATAATATAATAATTTTAAAGGTTTGGCCAAAATTAAAATAAGCTCATTTTTTATAAAATTTTCATTATTTAAATATTTAGATTTATTAATGTCATAGATGACAGTTTGTCAAAATAGATAAGACTGCTATTTTTAAGTAGTTATTTTGCATTTAAGGGGCTTAAAATTTCCCTATTTTTGCCGCTTTCTTTTCCGTTCAGTAGCACGCATTACCTCATATAATAATATGTATTAGTACTATTTATTATGGCTATTACCCTGAATATCTTGAAGCAACAACAGAGATAGAAGATCCAGGGTCATTTCGACTTATGCGCCGTATGGGAATTGCCAAATGTACTTTTATTTCTTTAGAACAGGGCAGAAGAGTGAGTCTTAGAAAATTAGAGCAATGATAAAATTAGCAAAAACTTGCTAGAAAATTACAAAATAAACATTAAGTCCGTACTTACAAGTGTTTTCAAATTATTTATTTTCATTTGTAAACTAAAACGCGATTTAAAGATTTTATATAACTGCAGGCTGACAACATGACAACGTCTCATTTTTACTCGACATAACCTCGAAATCTCTAGCAAAATAAATGTTCATTTGCTTGAGAGTTCGTTTCTTTTTCGGCTTTTGTGTACTGTTTATCTTTACTTTTCTGTAAATTTTGATTGTATGATAATTTTGTGAAGAAGCCGAGGCAAAGCATAATATTGTGCATTATTTCAACAGACGCAAAACCCTGAACAAAGATTTATCATTCCACAGGTATATGTACCCAGACGGGATGCTTCTTTCTTTCTTTGGTTTAACCTACTTACGTTAATTTTGTAAAGAAACAATAATTAGGTGGTTCATTTCCTAAAAATTATAATTGCCCCTGCTGCTGTTGATTAAATTAGGTACCTATCAATGTTTACCAAAAAGTGCATGTAATCCAAAGAGACCTCCAAAAACCTAATATTTTACCTGTTGGAACTCTAAAAATAATTGGTAAATATCTAATAAAAATTATTAATATATATTCACCTGCGTTTTTTTTTTCTCAATCAGTATTTAGGTATATACAAAATCTTAAACAAACCAAGAACTTGAACGTTTATTTACAATTCCTGTTCGTTTGCTTTTTGTAAACGTCAAATGTAGCGGAAAAAGCAGCATAACCTCATTTTATTCCGGTAAAAACAAACGTATATTTATTTTTTCTCGCGCATGCGCACGGCGGTAAATGACCCTGACGAAACAAGGAACCTCGGCTTCACTACGTTTACATTGGTTAAATGGGCAAGGCGCCATATAGTACTAATACATTATATGCAGTATCTACACTTATCTTTTATTATTGTACGAAACTAGAGAAGAATAGAATTATATTTTTTTGTTTTGTAGAATCGGTGAAAAGAAAAAAACCTGAAAGAGGAAGTGACAGTATTGACAGCGATAAACAGAGTAGTGACAAAAACGAGACGACAATTCTGGAGCTTGGTAGAAAAAGTGCCAATGTCTAAAAATTGCATGCCTTGCTAGTGATTCTGCTCAAACTCAAATTACATATGTTAATCACGAAAAAGGCCAATGTCCTCAATTATTATACTATTTGACCTTATTTATCTTAGTCCAATAGAAAAAGGGCCAATATCTGGACATTGACCCTTAGATTAGTTTTAAAATGTTGTATAAACAGCCAATGTCACAATGGACATTGGCCCTTTTTCTACCAGCTCCAGAATTAAAGATGCTAATCCTCAGACTGTCGTATGATTAATATTTATTTATTTATTTATTTATAAAATTTAGGATACAACAGAACTGAGTTCCAAAAAACCATCCGCTAAATACAATTTAATATTAATATTGGGTTTCTACATTAATATGAATGGAAAAAATAGACATATAATATTTTTCATACATTAACAAATACATGCGCGAGGAAAAGTTCTTTTAGTTTTGATTTAAATTTCAAAATTGAAGCAGAAAAAACTTCAATGTCATAACAATACTTATTACAAACTATTTGCATTCTAATCAACGGGGTATTACGTCCTAATTTGTTCTGAGCAATGGTATATTAAACAATTCATGACTTCTTAGTTCCCTTGCAGGAACATTAAAACTCAAAATTGATAAAATAAGTGGTGAATCAATTTGATGGTTTATAAGTTTAAATATTGTGTATATATCCGGCATTCGACGCTTCTCGGAAAGCGGTAAAATCTTAAATTTTTTGGCTACATTCTCCGGGGTACAAGCGGCTTTATATGCCAATACTTTGAGAAATTTATTTTGAATTGCTTGGATTCTGTTTATATAAATTTTATAATTAGGATTCCATATAACTGAAGCGAAAGAGAGTTTACTGTAAACAAATGCGAAATAAAGTGATAATAGCCCACTAAACATCACACGTTACAATAACGTTTCGTAACGTTTATTTTTGGTAGACGATTAAACATTTTTCTGTTACGTTTTTATTTTGTTTTGGTAATGTACCTTATTTTAAAATTTGAAATGTTTTTTTGCCAACGTTTCTTTTATGTACATATTTTCGTTAATATTTGGATTTGTGTTAACATTCCATTAATGTTACAATTATTGTTACATGTTTGTTGTTGTTATCGTAATTTTCATGTAGGAATTACATTACAAAATATAATTATTTTCACATGTTTAGTAGTATAACGTTTAACGTTTTAATTACGTTAATCGTGTACGTTTTTTTAACAGGATTTCAATTGCGCGCGACACCGACCGATCGGTTCGTCGTTTCGTAGGAGGGTGACGCGATGACGCCATTCTTTTAACTGCAACTTGCAGGGTCGCAAAGTTTTGTGTTTTCTATTTTCAATTTTCTTTTACTTTCTGTTTAGCGATATGGATAGTGATTCTATTGAAAAGGTAAGTTTAGATGGCTTTTATTAAATTGATTTAAATAAGGAAGTTGGTAGGGCCTATGTTAAATTGTAAAATTCATTTTTGTGGCACTTGAAGTGACCATTTTACATAACCAAAATGGAGGTAAATTTTATCATTTTATACCTAGCCAACAATTATTTAAGCTACAATTAGTTGATGTAGGTACCTACATTATAATTAAAAACTTTATTAGGTACATGGATAGCTCGTTTTTCATGATTTTACTAAAATTGTACCTACTTATTTTTTTCTTGTAGAGATTATTGTTATTGGCGAGCTATAGTTTTATTTTTTAACCGAATGAAATTAAATTGTGATAGTGAATAAATAAATAGTGATTTTTAGGTTTGTGGAAAAAGTCTAAATTTTGGTTTTTAGTTTTGTTGTACATAACTCAAACCTAAAAAACGGTTATTTGACGTTGATAATTTCACAATTATTAATTAAATGATAAAAAAACATACAGTTATGATTATCAATCTTCAGTTTAACGGTGCATGGAATGAGCACTGGTTAGTGGCCAATTCTCGGGTTAAACCTTGAAAGTGAACTGAACATGTACCGGGTGGCCAAATAATACCATTATAACCTTACAGCTGTAGGAAAAAATATCATTAATATACTGGCTAGAAAAATCTCTGAAAATTATTTTTAAGTTCGTAAGATGTCCACTAAGGAGCGTAAACAGACATGGTCAAATAGAAAATGAGGTATTTCTCGTTATGCTTACCAAATTAAGAGGTCCTGAAAATATATATGTTTTGATCCTTCGGGTATGCGGTATGCCGAATGTTTTTTGTTACGTATACGTATTTTACTTTATCTTCCAAAACCAAATGGTGGGAGAATATCAAAATTTGTTTGATATAAAAACAGGTAACTTTGCTTGGGCTGGTTTTTTTATACTGCCGAGGGCCATTCTTATTTGGCCACCCGGTACCTACACCTAGACCCAATACGTTTATGCTATAAAGTTTTTGAATTTATTCTTCTAAATGTTTAAGAGATAGAAAAATACACCCATGCTCTACTCCACTTTTTAATAAACGAAGTTATGCTAATTTTATTGTTATAACGACTTAAAAACCAAAAATTTTTTGACACGGCCTATTATTTTTCTATTTATTTACACTTGACAATAATAGGTTTAAATGAAGCTTACAACTTTTAGTTTACTTATCTGATATGGTCAAAAAGTTACATTTTAGTTTCGTTCTGTTTACAGATGCTGTAAAAGGGCCATTCCATGGAATGACCGACCAAGAATTCTCTATAGTAGTCGCGGACTGGTTTCGTTTTTCGAAACAAAGAACACAAAAGGTCGAAGCAATAACAAAATAATATATCTACGTAATTGGTAGATAATTAATGAATAAAACGCTTCATCTAAACAAAGGACTTTATTATTGAATTTTATTTCTAGGCAAATATTTTATTTAGTACCTACTCTTTTTTTAATGTGGCTTTATATCAGACTTTAAATTTACTAAAAATTCTCACAATGATAATCACTCACTTGCTTTCTTCTATACAGGGTGGCTTACAATGCGAAACCAAATAAAACTAATTTTTTTAAATTTTGAGGACAAGCTCTTAGGCGATATACGACATTTGCACATTATACACGGTAGTTAAAAAGATATAAAGGCTTTTTTCCACCATTTATCTTTTGGCAAATTATATAGCAAAGTCTGTCTCATGGTTTCTGCCTATTTAAAAAATTTAGACAACTTTATTTTTATATTTTGACGTGTCGATCTAAAGTAGGTTGTCTTCAGGATAAAACAAAAGTAGGTAATCTACGATAAAATATGTGATGTCCATTATAGAGTGAAACAGCATATGAATTTTACACATGAAAGATTCTAAATGTATAGTTTACCGTAATTTAGGGTAGTATTTTAACATTAAGGATCTACTTTTCTTGCTGTAAGGATGCCCTATTATAGGCCGAAACGTCAAAAAATTAAAAATAAAGTTTTCTAAATTGTTTAAAAAGGCAGGGACCAGATAGACTATAATTTGACAAAAGTTAATATAAAATAAAAAATAAATAAGTAGATAAACAATTATTAGTCGTTTTGTTTTAATGTGTTTGCCTTTTAAATTTAACTATTTATTATGATATTTGATTATAATTTAGGTATTTTCCAGATTCTAACCCTATGTTCAAAAAACAGAAATGGTGGAAAAACGCCTTTTAATGTTTTTAACTAGGTAGGTACCCTGTATAATTTACAAATGTCGTATATTGCCTAAGAGCTTGTGGTTTATAGTCCTCAAAACTGTTATAAAATGTAAGGTGTTCCTTTTTTTAAAAAAAAAGTTTTATTTGGTTTTGCATTGTAAGCCCCCTTCGGTTGGGGTTGAACCCGGGGTGACATGCCCTGACAATTTAAGATTTAATTAATTAAGATCTCAGAAACTAGGTAGGTATATAGCCTTGTTATTCATATTATGTCTACTATTAAGGTCAGTAGTAGATAATGAACAGGTAGTAGGAGTTGGTAGGTAGGTAGGTAGTAAGGTAAGTAATTAAAAAATTTAAAAAAATACGTAAAATATATTTTAGGATATCACAATAAATATAAACTTACTTTTAACTAGATGTTAACTAGATATAATAATAGATAATATAAGCTATAACACACCGAACTAGCGATTTTCTGCAATAGATACCACTTATACTTAACTGATTTTATAATGTACGTCTGTACAAGCTAGAAATATGCCTAGGCATTAAGAGTTATTGTTGTCGATAGTTGAAAACATGACAATGCTTTGTTAAAACAAATAATGATACGTCAAAACAGTAACAAAATGAAGGTAAACAAATCAGACACTTAAAATGTCAGATTTCATTTGAACGAATAAACATTATAAAAATTGTAAGTTTGCAGATATTTTCTAAATAATAGCATTTGAAGAAAAAATAGTATGTTTTATTTGATTCGTCTTTAACTTCATGGCTGAGCGCTAGCAAATTAAAAGACTGAACAAATAAAGTCTGACTTTTTCGCGATATAAAACAATATACTTAGGTATAATTAGGTACTATTAATATAATATTAAAATATATAAATATCATAATTTAACAATCAGTTTTAAACGTAAAACTCAGTTTTGTAAACATTAAGTCAACAACAACATAAATTTCATGAAATTAAAAAAAAAAAACAGTAAGATAAGTCGTTTGAAGAAAAACTAGTATACAGGGTGTCCCATGTAAGATATCTATCTCTTACAGAAGAATCAGAAAAAAATCTACGCGATCTTGAAATTTTAAACATAAATTTTGGCAATTAATTTTTTTCTGATTTCACAAAAGAAGACAGGTCAAAATAAGAACCACATTCCTATGTAATTTTTTCTCCTCTACATGATAACGTAATTAAATTTTTCATCCGACGTTTCGTTCCTTCGTAATAATCATCAAATAATATTGATGATGATTTTTTCGTCCAAAACGTCGGATAAATGTAAGAAGCGATATGTCGTGGGATTTAGAATTAAAGTTAGAATTTTTTAGGGAGAACACAAAATTTTTCGACTATTTAAAAAATGAAGTTAATGATGGCTGCGAAGAAACGAAATGTCGTATTGAAAATCTAAGAACGCCGGCTTGTAGAGCAGAAAAAGTGGCTATGAGGATGTGAAATTTATTTTGTCATATCTTTTTAAATAGAGTCAGAAAAAAATAAAAACAAAATCGGGAAAATTCGGTTTTTCGCAAATATCTTCGGAAGTAATCGAATTTTTTTAGATTTCGAATCGTTACTTTGAAGAGTTTAGCAAAGCGCAACTTTTCTCTAATTTAACCATCTCTGTATCTCCTGTGGTTTACGAGATCCCTGTGGTGTGCATTCTTATATGAGACACCGTGTATATCATTATCTGCGGTAAGCAAATTATTTAAAAATCACTATAAAGTCGTGTGGCATTTAAATGCTTGTAAAACTTTAAAAATAGTAAATATATCTATATAGGCATAATATATTCTAAAAAAATGTCAGTTGCAGTTAGGAGAACTGCCGCATGAAAATTGTTAAAAAGGGGTATTTACTTTTTTCAGTTTTATGTTCTTTTCTCTCAAATCCCACGCTCATTTTGGCCTGCATTGTAAAAGCTCATACTTTATTAGAATAAGGGTCTCTGCCGTCTCTGCCTCTGGTCAACATCTGGTTAAGGTTCTTCGAAAGTGTGTCTTTGTATTGATATAGTATACTGACAATGTAAGATGTTTGTATATACAGTGTGGTTCAAATTCATGTGCCCAGTACAGGGATTTCAGAAACTATAAGAGATACAAAAAGGGTTACATGGGGAAAGTTGTAGAGACTTAGGCGAGAAACATGAAACTGTTTTCAAAAATTAAAATTTTTTTTCGAAAAATTTTATAACAAAAATAGTTTTCGAGTAATGTCCATCAGAAGAAAATGGGAAAAGATTAGAGACGCTGTGAAGAATTAAGTACATATATTATTATGTATTCAGTGAAATAAAATTATTAAAGGAACAAAAATTACTCTTTGATTATTATTAACAAATTATCAACCACTTTTAACAATATAAACCTAATTTTATTAAATAATAACAATATGTACTAAGTAAGATTTAATTCAGATATTATTAGGTATATGTACAGGCTGGTTCAGTTAAGTGGCACTCGGAAATAGCTCAAAAAATATAAAAGGTAGCAAAAAAAGGTAAATGTGAACGTTGTAGGAAATGATTTATAGCATCTTTTGGTATACCCAACTCGTGTACAGGGTGTCCCACATTCGTGGAATACTAAGGTATGAAATTTGTGTTCTTTGGACACTCTGTATATTATTACAGTTTTGAATAGTCCCATAAAAGACCTTTATGAAAATATATAGATAGTTTGTTATACTTATTTCTATTACTTTTTTATATACAGGGTATTAAGTTATCGCAAAATTACATTAGAAAGCCGTTTCATTCAGAACCTGCGTATAATAGGAAACATTTTTTTTTTATTTTAAAAGTGCATTTAAAAAATCTTTGGATCTACTGGAATATTCAGAAAAAGTTTCCTATTATAGGCGGGTTCCAAATAAACAGGGTGGTTCATAAATGCGTGACACGTAGAAACTCTTTTTTAAATGAAGCAGCCTGTATTTTTTCGTTTGTTGAATTTTACACAAAATTCTGAGACTATTTCTATATAGGTAATATGTTTATCTTAAACAGTTTTACACATAAGTTGAGTTAAAAATCAAGATAATTAAATTTGGAAGCCCCGTATCACGAATAAGGTTAAAAATTTAGAAGAAGGTCTTATGTACTTTTGTATTAAAAATATATTGACTACATTTTGATAATTTTGTTATATTATTTAAAGTAAAACACTTTTTTACTTCAATTTCCACTTTATTTGACAATACGACATGTTTCACTGCACTGCAGCTTCGTCAGGTACCTGCGTAATTAAAATGCAATAAAATAATACGATTCACCAATAATACGATTCACCAAGACCTAATTTAGCAAAATAAGGGTAGAGTCTATTTCATGTGAAGTTTATTTTGGTAATTGCATTCTTTTGTCGGTATATAGGTACTCACTAGTTGCTAATTCCGACCAAAATGTAAGTGCCTGAAAATTAAAAGTAAATGTTATTTTAAAGAGATTTTGTAACATTTTGGTGGTTCCATATTATTCAAAAATAATAATGAATATAACAAGTGTATGTTAAAGCTATAAAAGTGGTGTTTTTATGACTATATACTTACAGTCTCAAATTTTCACCTTCACACAAACGTAGAAGAAGAGAATAATTTAAATAAATTAATCATTCAGTATGGTAACCAAGAAGAACTTCAAGTTAACTGGTGCTCCGAAATAATATAAAATTAAAAACCAAGCAGAAAATCTATAAGCTGTGATGTGCAGTTCTAACTTTAGAGGCAAGCTAATAAATAGTATCTACAAGAGGTTAGTACCTATAGTAATAAATAAATAAACTGCTCCCTTTTGAGAATTATGAACCCACGATTGTGAACCTTGTACGCCGCCCTGTTAGTGCCAACCTGATAGCTCCCTTAAAAATTGATAGTACAGGGTGGACGTCACAATTGGTGTCAGGATGTGTCGGTGAGAGAAAATAGAAGAGAAACGCACTGAGAGTAGAAAATGGTGAAAAATTGTAGTGAAAATTATATGGTAGAAACACTTATGAATACATGGTAAAAAGAAAAACAAAACAAGAACTTTACCATGGCATCTCCACCAGCGACTCCTTTAGCCCCATGGCCCATAGCTCCAGTGAACATTACTACAAACAATGTGGTTATCGGCATTGAATCCATTCCAACGTACGATGGACAAGGCAGTAACGAAGAATTTCTTGCCGTAATTATGGAAACCGCCCTTCTAGCCAATTGGACAGATGAGCAAAAAGTCGCTATTGCTCGTCTTAAACTTCGAAACAGAGCCAAGCAATTCATCGAGTCCGAGCTAACACTTCAAGCCACTACTTCCTGGACTACTTTAAAGGACTCATTAAAAAGCAGTTCATACGTCAATATGTAAAGGGTGCGGCTATGAAAAATTTCGTCGAATGCCGTCAACGTACAGGTGAGTCTTGTAGACAATTCCTTACTCGATTAAAGTTGCTAGCTAATCGCACAGTAACATATGGACCAGAATTCAGGCAACAGATGCAGTTATCCAAATAAAACTAGAACAAGACATCACAACGCAATTTACTTTGGGTCTTCTGATGCCAATCAAACAGCGAGTCTTTTATGGGACTATTCAAAACTGTAATAATATACAGAGTGTCCAAAGAACACAAATTTCATACCTTAGTATTCCACGAATGTGGGACACCCTGTACACGAGTTGGGTATACCAAAAGATGCTATAAATCATTTCCTACAACGTTCACATTTAACTTTTTTTGCTACCTTTTATATTTTTTGAGCTATTTCCGAGTGCCACTTAACTGAACCAGCCTGTACATATACCTAATAATATCTGAATTAAATCTTACTTAGTACATGTTGTTATTATTTAATAAAATTAGGTTTATATTGTTAAAAGTGGTTGATAATTTGTTAATAATAATCAAAGAGTAATTATTGTTCCTTTAATAATTTTATTTCACTGAATACATAATAATATATGTACTTAATTCTTCACAGCGTCTCTAGTCTTTTCCCATTTTTTTCTGATGGACATTACTCGAAAACTATTTTTGTTATACCTAAAATTTTTCGAAAAAAAATATTAATTTTTGAAAACAGTTTCATGTTTCTCGCCTAAGTCTCTACAACTTTCCCCATTTAACCCTTTTTGTATCTCTTATAGTTTCTGAAATCCCTGTACTGGGCACATGAATTTGAACCACACTGTATATACAAACATCTTACATTGTCAGTATACTATATCAATACAAAGACACACTTTCGAAGAACCTTAACCAGATGTTGACCAGAGGCAGAGACGGCAGAGACCCTTATTCTAATAAAGTATGAGCTTTTACAATGCAGGCCAAAATGAGCGTGGGATTTGAGAGAAAAGAACATAAAACTGAAAAAAGTAAATACCCCTTTTTAACAATTTTCATGCGGCAGTTCTCCTAACTGCAACTGACATTTTTTTAGAATATATTATGCCTATATAGATATATTTACTATTTTTAAAGTTTTACAAGCATTTAAATGCCACACGACTTTATAGTGATTTTTAAATAATTTGCTTACCGCAGATAATGATATACACGGTGTCTCATATAAGAATGCACACCACAGGGATCTCGTAAACCACAGGAGATACAGAGATGGTTAAATTAGAGAAAAGTTGCGCTTTGCTAAACTCTTCAAAGTAACGATTCGAAATCTAAAAAAATTCGATTACTTCCGAAGATATTTGCGAAAAACCGAATTTTCCCGATTTTGTTTTTATTTTTTTCTGACTCTATTTAAAAAGATATGACAAAATAAATTTCACATCCTCATAGCCACTTTTTCTGCTCTACAAGCCGGCGTTCTTAGATTTTCAATACGACATTTCGTTTCTTCGCAGCCATCATTAACTTCATTTTTTAAATAGTCGAAAAATTTTTTGTTCTCCCTAAAAAATTCTAACTTTAATTCTAAATCCCACGACATATCGCTTCTTACATTTATCCGACGTTTTGGACGAAAAAATCATCATCAATATTATTTGATGATTATTACGAGGGAGCGAAACGTCGGATGAAAAATTTAATTACGTTATCATGTAGAGGAGAAAAAATTACATAGGAATGTGGTTCTTATTTTGACCTGTCTTCTTTTGTGAAATCAGAAAAAAATTAATTGCCAAAATTTATGTTTAAAATTTCAAGAACGCGTAGATTTTTTTCTGATTCTTCTGTAAGAGATAGATATCTTACATGGGACACCCTGTATACTAGTTTTTCTTCAAACGACTTATCTTACTGTTTTTTTTTTAATTTCATGAAATTTATGTTGTTGTTGACTTAATGTTTACAAAACTGAGTTTTACGTTTAAAACTGATTGTTAAATTATGATATTTATATATTTTAATATTATATTAATAGTACCTAATTATACCTAAGTACCTATATTGTTTTATATCGCGAAAAAGTCAGGCTTTATTTGTTCAGTCTTTTATTTTGCCAGCGCTCAGCCATGAAGTTAAAGACGAATCAAATAAAACATACTATTTTTTCTTCAAATGCTATTATTTAGAAAATATCTGCAAACTTACAATTTTTATAATGTTTATTCGTTCAAATGAAATCTGACATTTTAAGTGTCTGATTTGTTTACCTTCATTTTGTTACTGTTTTGACGTATCATTATTTGTTTTAACAAAGCATTGTCATGGTTTCAACTATCGACAACAATAACTCTTAATGCCTAGGCATATTTCTAGCTTGTACAGACGTACATTATAAAATCAGTTAAGTATAAGTGGTATCTATTGCAGAAAATCGCTAGTTCGGTGTGTTATAGCTTATATTATCTATTATTATATCTAGTTAACATCTAGTTAAAAGTAAGTTTATATTTATTGTGATATCCTAAAATATATTTTACGTATCTTTTTAAATTTTTTAATTACTTACCTTACTACCTACCTACCTACCAACTTCTACTACCTGTTCATTATCTACTACTGACCTTAATAGTAGACATAATATGAATAACAAGGCTATATACCTAGTTTCTGAGATCTTAATTAATTAAATCTTAAATTGTCAGGGCATGTCACCCCGGGTTCAACCCCAACCGAAGGGGGCTTACAATGCAAAACCAAATAAAACTTTTTTTTAAAAAAAAGGAACACCTTACATTTTATAACAGTTTTGAGGACTATAAACCACAAGCTCTTAGGCAATATACGACATTTGTAAATTATACAGGGTACCTACCTAGTTAAAAACATTAAAAGGCGTTTTTCCACCATTTCTGTTTTTTTAACATAGGATTAGAATCTGGAAAATACCTAAATTATAAGCAAATATCATAATAAATAGTTAAATTTAAAAGGCAAACACATTAAAACAAAACGACTAATAATTGTTTATCTACTTATTTATTTTTTATTTTATATTAACTTTTGTCAAATTATAGTCTATCTGGTCCCTGCCTTTTTAAACAATTTAGAAAACTTTATTTTTTATTTTTTGACGTTTCGGCCTATAATAGGTCATCCTTACAGCAAGAAAAGTAGATCCTTAATGTTAAAATACTACCCTAAATTACGATAAACTATACATTTAGAATCTTTCATGTGTAAAATTCATATGCTGTTTCACTCTATAATGGACATCACATATTTTATCGTAGATTACTTTTGTTTTATCCTGAAGACAACCTACTTTAGATCGACACGTCAAAATATAAAAATAAAGTTGTCTAAATTTTTTAAATAGGCAGAAACCATGAGACAGACTTTGCTATATAATTTGCAAAAAGATAAATGGTGGAAAAAAGCCTTTATATCTTTTTAACTGCCGTGTATAATGTGCAAATGTCGTATATCGCCTAAGAGCTTGTCCTCAAAATTTAAAAAAATTAGTTTTATTTGGTTTCGAATTGTAAGCCACCCTGTATAGAAGAAAGCAAGTGAGTGATTATCATTGTGAGAATAAACAGCAAATTATTGCTACTTTCCTTTGGCACAGTCAGAATTGTGAACATTTTATTTGCATTCTTTTTAACTGTGTTTAAACTTGGGCTTATTTTATCACAAATTGGTCCATATCTCCTGAACCACCCTGTATAATATAATAACGTGACACGTACATCAAATCGATCAGTTTTAAGGCTGATAATAAAACATATAAAAATACATGCAAGGTGTCCCATTTAAAGAAGATACGTTTGGTTTGTCACGACTTTATGAAACACCCTGTATATTTAAACGAATTTTTAATTGTGCTACTTATTGATATCTACAACTCTTGTATAAGAAATGTTTAAGTAACTTTCTTAGTTTACCCGTCAAATTACTTTATCGCACTAATGGCCCACGGCCCACTCTCTATATGCCATTTCAAGTTTATTTTTGCCAGAGTAGGCTATTAATTCATTATTATCAATAATCAAAGTATTGTTACCAATAATGAATTCACAGCCTATACTCTGAGAAAAGTCAACTTCGAATACTACATATACTACCGCATTTTTTAGATGATATAAAAATAATTACGTTATAATAAAGGGGGATAAGATTGATTGAGATGTAGGACATCTACATATAAGTACCTACCCCTAAAATTTTAAGTTCCTACCTAATGAATATTTAAAGAAGTTTATTATTTTCTAAAATAATACAATTATTTCCAAGTAGCAACATAAAAAGCGGAGAAAAAGACCGGCGCGTTGCTGCTTCGCTCCTCTCGATAGCTCTGCTACCAGCCAGCCATAATATGAAATGAACATGCGACGTTGACAAATCTAACACGTTCTTTTCCTTCCTTTTCATATAGAATTGAGAATTAGGGATTTCCTATTGATGCCAATGCTACTCGAACCAAGGAGGACGAACGAGAATCGGGGAAGTTCGAGAATTAGGAAAAATTATGTCCCTCCAGAAATAAAGGGAACAGGAAGTTTAATAACAATATCCTCTCTCGTAATCAAATCTTCGTCCCTTTTTGCTGGGAAGAAAAATTTATCATTGGCAATCTTTTTTAGATAATTGACGACATACTCTGCCGTATTAATTTTATCAACTTGCCCAACATAATATTTAATTCTCTTCTTCAATGGGTATTTCACAATAACAAAATCATGCATATTTATATCATAATCTGCTTCCGTTGTAAATTCGTCCGATATATCGGAACTGTCATCACACAAATCTTCAATTGACACGTCACTGTCACTGGAGTCTGCAAATAAATTTTTTGTGACAGCTAGGGTGACCAGACCTCCTATTTTTAATATGAGTTTCATATATTTTAACTCATTCTTCTATCTCATATTCAAGTGTTTAATATGAGACTTTTCTCATATATTTTCACTTGCCCGAAAAAAAAAAGTTTATCGAGTCTTGTTCACGTCACAGAACTCACAGAGCACACCCAGAACGGTTCTGCGTTCTAGCGCTCCGAACTTGTCTTTAGTCACTACCAAATAACGATATCTAACCTAACCAACCTGCTAACCTCCTAACGTCATTTTAATTGAATCATTTTTAACATATTTTAGTAAATTAGTAAGATAATATGTTAAGAATGAATAAAAAAGGGGAAAAAAAACGCTACGAATGCACTTTTAAACCCGAATTGGAAATCCACTTCAAATGGATAAAGCCTGTATTAAGTGATAAAACCAAAGCAAATTGCCAGTTGTGCAAAAAAGAATTGATTTATTATTTTTCAGTAAAAAAAATCTCATATATTTTTCTACCATCTCATATAATTTTATAGAGGCAATCCTATTTTTTTCTTTTTTGGATCTGGTCACCCTAGACAGCCTTTACTTTTACCTTCTGTGTTTTTTTGATTCCTTTGGCTATTTTCTCTGCTTCTTTTTGCTTTTTTTCTTCAATCACTGGCGTGTCGGTTAGGATCGTTGATGTGACTTTCTTTCTTTTCTGATTTAACTTTCTGGATTCTGCTTTTAAATGTGGTCTTATTGATTCGGGAGTAACAATATTATTTTTAGGAGTTAGATGCAAAGATAAATTATTTTCCGTATTCTCTCTAGATCAGCCTACTTGAGCAGTATCTTTATCTAAGGGCAAACCATCTGTATCAGAAATATCTGGGTCATTCGTAGAATTATCAGCATCAGGCTCTGCACGATTTGTACCAAACGAACACAAATAGTCAGATATGTTCGGGTATCACGTTCCGTTCACTCCGTGCGCTCCTTACGTGCTCCAGCCGTTCGGGTATGGCCATTTTGTGCAAGTAGAGTGAACCCGTTTGCGTTCGACTATTACGGAGTAAGGTAAATCGAGCTCACTCTAAAAGTTCCACTTCGAGAAAGCGGATTCCTAGAGTGAACTTGCGCAGAAAGGAGCAAACTGTCAAAAGTGTTTTTTTAGGTTAACAAATTCGGTTTTTATTTTTAATACAATGTCTCTTTTCTTTCTTCGTGTTTTTAAAATATGGATAACATGAAAGAAATGGAAATTAACAAGAAAACTTGCTATGTAGTTACCGATCCCGGTAACAGATGTGTTGTGGTGGACGGTTCACTGTTTACTCTGCAATCGGAAGAGTAGCTATTTTTGCTCTCGTATTATTTAAAAAATTAATTTAAATTATTAGGAAAAAGTAAAATACTTAGGAATATGAGAAGACAATGTATATCTTGATTTTTATTTTATAATCTTTTAAAAATAACCCCAAAATAACCAACAAACAACAAATCAATATCAGCTGATATTGACAAGAGACAAGATTGACTTTCTTTCGCTCTGGTGGGTATTACTTTTCTGTCCTTTTACTCCAAAATAGTATAACAAAAATCTGTTCGTGCTCTACTCCAACTCCGGTCTGAATAGACGAACTCACCTCTAATTGTAGTATTCCTTAAACGGACCGAAACAGGTTACGTCGAGTGGCTGGAGTTTGTGGCTACAATGTGGTGGTAATGTAACCAATACAATACCGTTCACCTTACAATATTGTAGTACTCTAACATCCATATGGCTCTCATGGTTATCTAGTATTATTAATATCTTGTTATCTGCATTGCAATGTACTGCATCTGCAACGTGCTTCAAATACTCCAAAAAGTTTGTTCCAGTCATCCAGCCACTGGGGTTTGCTGCACCTTTTGACACCATTAAGCATGTGCAGTTTAAAGTTTTTCCTTGAGAAAATGAAAAACGTCGGTACATATGTACCATTAGCACAGATAGTGGCACACATTGTGACTAAAACTCCTCTCTCGGCGCTCGTCACCTTACCTACTTGCTTTTGACCACACGGAGCCATGATTTTTTGGGGCCTGTGTACAGTTGTCACTGCGGTTTCATCGCCGTTGTATATATGATTAGGATTAAAACCATATTTTTCAATCACGTGACGTAGATTGTTAAAAAATAGATCAACATTATGTTTATATTGAAACTAGTTGCACGGCTTAAGCTGGTGGCTTCAGGTGTTCGTAGACTTATTTTATGTCTTGCTCTGAAAAGTTTCATCCATTCCTCTCCAGCACTCTTATCTCGCCTCCAAGATTCCGGAATTGATTTTTCGTTGGAGATAGCAAATCTGTAGGCGAATAACCGGGTTTCCTTAGCTGATAATCCGTAACACATATTTGCGACAGTAATCAAGTATTCACTAAGCAACTGTTCTTCGTCATCTGAAAAGATTTGGGAATATCCATGATGCCTCTCGAAACTGAAACTTGCCTTTTGCTCTTCATCGACACTCTTATATTTTGTAACATATCTGTGTAATGCGGATTTGGTAACCTTATGTTAGAAAAATGTTTGGGAAATAACAGTTTTATATACTTTTATTATAATATTTATTACGAATGCTATTTTTATGTATTCACAAAATCGGTTCTTACAACAGACTGCCCTTCCTTGGCTATATGTTCCCGTTGAACTATATCAACCACTTATGTTAATGTAAACAACCTATAGACTAAACAAACCCGAATACTTATCCTATAGGTATACATATTTTGTCATTCTAAAATGTCTTTTCCTTTAACTTGAAATATAATTATAACACTCGGCCATCCTACAAAGGGCGCGTCCCCGCGTCCCACAGAACTAACCCCATGGACTTGGAGGTTTAACCCTGTAACAATACGGAAACCCCTTAAAAGTATCACATATAAAAAAAAACGTTAATAAGTGCCTTGACATCTGAAAAGTATTTTTTCTTTCTTTTTTTCAACTTAAAATTGTCACAACTGATTAAATGCGTTCTGATTACAACAAAATATACAGTAAGCAAGCACTTGGCCAGAGTACCTAGCTACAATGCATTTTCATTGAAATAAGGATATGCACGAAGGCAATTTAATGCTCCTCATAAACTTCATCTTACAACTTCTAGCCGCCAAGCTAGGTCTAACCATCTCACTATAATCATGACAGCAGCATAATAGCTAATGGTCGCTTCTAGCCGCCGTGCTAGGTATACTCAACATATCACTGATCAAGTCAACAGCATAATAGCTGACAGGAACTTCTCTCAAGCCGTCCTGCAAGGCAATCCGAAATACAACTCGTTCAATAAACAATAGATAAGTTGACAGGAACTTCTATCACGCCGTCCTGTTAGGCATAAAACTACATTTCTCTAATAAAACAACAGCATGATAACTGACAGAAACTTCTCTCTATATAGCTCTAGCCGCCTGGTTTCGTAATACACAACAAATCACTTTTTAGATGTCTCAGCCTTACACAATAATCAATCAACTTAGCAAATAAAAATACTCAAATACACACTAAATATATTTTTCTTTTTTTTTTTAATTACGTAATCTCTATTTTAACTCTCTAAAAGATCAATTAAATCATCCGTTTCCATAACCTCTCTATCTGTATCGTCGCTCTCAGAATCGATTCCGATTTTGCCAGTAGTACTGTTATACGGTCTCAAAGAATCAGCTGCTACTATAGTACTAAAATTTTTATACCCTCGCATTCCCTTACAACTTTTAATTTTATACCTGTCACCATCAAATAACTTTAAAACAACATATGGACCCGAATATTTATTACTAAGCTTTTTGTTCACACCTTGTATATTGCAACTAACACTATTTTTCCATAAAACTAAGTCTCCCTTTTTATATTTCCTGGCAGGTTTTCTCCTTTTGTCGTAACTAACTTTCATTTTCCTAGCAACTTTATTAAGATTTTCATGTGCAATTTTCATTTTCTTATTATTATCCGCGTTACTTTGGTTTTGTTCTAAATCGTTTAAAAGTCGCCCTTTATGATTAAACAAAAGCTCAAAGGGACTATATTTTGTGCTACTGTTTACCGTATTATTTAAACCCCATAAAACATCAGGTAGTTTTGTGTCCCAATAACACTCATCGCTAACAGATGTTCTCAAAGCATCTAAGAGCGTTCTATGGTACCGTTCAATTTGGCCATTAGCACGTGGGGTTGAGACTGCTGTGGTGACATGCTTTATTTGTTTATCTTGTACGAATTCTTTAAAATATCTACTTGTAAAGGCCAAATTGTTATCGGATATGATTCTTTTAGGGTAGCCTAAGTACGTACCAAATATTTCTTTGAGATTTTTAATGCATTCGGCAGAACCTAACGTACGACATGGTTTAGCTATAACAAATTTTGTAAATGAATCAATCACAGTTAATAAATAAGTATACCCTGTTTTGCTCTTTGGGAAAGGACCTACATGATCAATGTGAGTAGTATCCATAGGCGTATCAGGTTTTGGGATAGGGTGTAGATGACCCTCAAATTTCCCATAGTGACCCTTCTTGTAGGAGCAATCCAAACAAGAAGCTACATATTTGCGAATAAAACGATTCATTTTCGCGAACCAGTAACTATCTTTTATAATAGATAAGCAGCGAGAAAACCCGGGATGGCCGATTTTATCGTGATATCCTTGCAAAATATTCCATCTAGCTGACTTTGGGATAACTAACTTTTCTCCATTTAATGTTTTCCTAAATAATCTACAATTCTTATATACTTAATTTCGAGCTAATTATTTATCTGTCTTATTTAATAATTGTTTGATTATGTTCTGTAAGTTATCATCTTGCAATTGAACTGTTAAAAACCAGTCTTGATTATTTTCAGTGTTAATTTGTAAAATGTTACTTTCTAAAGCAGCGGTTCTCAAACTTTTTTGGTGACGGAACCCTTTTGGGAAGCAAAATACTTGATGGAACCCTACAATAAAACAATAGTTTTTAAAAGTGTATTCTTTATTAATAAGCATAATAAAAGTACAATGTAACAGTTACTAATTATTACTTACTTTACCACATGGCAAGTACAATAATAGAAGATATTAAAAAAGAAAAAATCTAACTAATGGGAGGTATGAAACTGTTTTTTATTTTTCATCAATTGGTTGATATCAGGTTTGATAGAAGACAGTTGAAGTCTCATATCAGGTTCGGCGTCCAGTCTATTGCGATATTTTGTTTTCGTGGCTGCATAGGTTGAGAATCCTGTTTCGCACAAATATGTTGTTGGGAACGGGAGAAGAATATTCAGAGCCATTTTGCCAAGCATTGGATATTCATCACGGATTCTGCACCAAAAATCGTTGAGAGGCGTCGTTTTGAACAGTGACTCCATACTTGTGTCTGATGACATTTCTAAAAGAGATTCATATATCTCGTTTGACATACTTTCGGGCTTTTCCAAGTTGGGTAAAAAAGGATTATGAATCCATGAATTCAGTTTCATTTTTGTATTCTGTTCTTTGGGAAAATACTTTTCAAAAGATGCGCGCATCGAACTGAGATATTGGACCAATTCTTCAAACACATCATCTTGAAACATTTCTGAGTCGTTATTGCTAACAAACTCACTGAGTGACGTAAAGCTTTCTATTTCTTTCTTACCAACGCAAATAATCCAAAAATCTAATTTTCTTTTGAAGGCAGTTATTTTATTATTGGCCTGAAACACTGTTGTCTGTTTACCTTGCAATGATAAATTCAATTCGTTCAGTTTTTGAGAGATATCCGCCATAAAAGACAATCGGAACAACCAAGTTTTATCATACAAACGGTCCTTCAAATTAAAAGAAGTATCTGCTGAAAGAAACATTTGTAACTCGGCTCTAAGTTCAAATAGCCTTGTTAAAGTTTTACCCCGAGACAGCCATCGCACTTCTGTATGGAGCAGCAGTGTTTTATGTTTGCTGCCATAATCTTCACACAATAATGAGAACAATCGGGATTGTAGTGGTCGTGATTTGATAAAATTAATTATTTTTACCGCTTCATCCATAACTAATTAAATCGGGCTATGTCAAGGGCTGATACATGGTTTTCTTCAAATTTCTTGAAGTGTAATCCGGATAAATCTCAGACCCTCGAATTTTCCGTTTTTGCTAACGCCAATGCTCGACCGGTCAGGATGCTCGGCATCATGCTGGATAGTTCTTTGACATGGGCTTGTCATGTTGACTTCTTGTGTGGAGGACTCTCCAGCGTGGTGTTTCTTCTGAGGCGGCTCCGGCGTTGTTTTTCTGGGAATATCCTTAGGAATGCCTACTTTGCACTGTTTCACTCTCGCCTTGTGTATGGAGTGACCTTGTGGGGATATTCTTCTAGTGCAGGGAGAGTATTTAAACTCCAAAAGCGAGCAGTTAGGGTTCTTTGTGGTGCTGGTATAATTGACCACTGTAGACCACTTTTCAGGACAGCAGAGATTTTGACACTCCCTTCCATCTATATATTCTATCAGCTATTGGAAGTGCATAGAGGGAGGCATCAGTTTCGGACTCATGCGGAGAACCACAATTATCGCACTCGCTCTGCTAATCTCTTAATTGAACCAAATTTCAGACTATCTAAATCTAAAAAAAATTCAATACAGATTCACCTATACAATATCCTACCCTTGGACTTGAAGAATTTGGGAAATGATCGTTTTAAAAATAAGCTAAAGGATATTTTAATTGAGAAGGCTTATTACTCCATTGAGGGGTTCGTTCAGGAAGCCCGTACCTTGACCATCTGACTCAAGACTCTATATTGCTCTTTTAATTTAATTTTTTTGTTAGTAACATTGCTTTTTGTTTTGTTTCTTGTGTTATTTTCTTATTCTCTATTTTTTAACTGTACTTACTGTTGTTCTGAATTTTTAATTTTGTTTTATTTTGTAAGACTTGCTACAAACTATATTATATTAGTAACGTAGTCAGAATAAATAAATACATAAATAGATTTGATGGCATTTGCTTCATCGCAAGTGCTTGTCTATGCAGAATACAATGGCTGGAACTACAATTAGGCGCTTTATTTTTTATTCGTGACACTGCTCCTGCTGTTTTACCTGTCATCGCCTTGGCCCCATCTGTACAAATGTCAATGCAATTGTTCCAACTGAGATTATTTTCTTCAAAAAATATATTTATTTTATTAAAAAGTTCTTCCCCGGTAGTGTTTGTGAGCAGCGGTGAACACATAAGCATGTCTTCTTCAAAAGAACTTTCATATGGATATGTCACGATAACCAGCAAGATAGCCAAACTAGCGACATCAGTTGACTCGTCCATTTGCAAGGCGAATCGTGTTTTTTGTAGACGTGTAACTAGTTCTTGTTTGACGTAGCTTGCCAGATCATGGATTCGCCGTGAAACAGTATCGTTTGATAGCGGCACAGTAGAAAGATGCTTTGCAGATTTTTCATCGAGCATACATTTTGTTATGTCTAATACACATGGCTTTATTAAATTCTCAGCGATAGTGTGCGCTTCACCTGCTTGTGCAATGCGATAGCTAACTAAATATGATGCCTCCGTGGCCTTTTCGTTGATAGTTTTTGTTACATGCATCATATTTTTTTGACTTTCCAATAACTGATCTTTTTTACGAACAAAAAATTCTTTATTCTTGTCTTTAGACTCTGGGTGTACAGTTTGTAAATGTCGGCGCAATTTGGCAGGTGCCATGGAACTATTAGGAAGCAGTTTACTACATAGCATGCAGAGAGGTGAGCCGTTGGAATCAACAAATCCGAAACTGATATATGATTCATCATACTTCCTTTTTTTCGTCTTTGAAACCGTCGAGTTTGACGTCGTGGCATCATCGTCTGGATCGGTGATTGCTATATTCTCCGCGCGTACTGCTTTTGAACATTCAGCGTCATTAGAAGATGTTGTTGCAACACGTTTAACACCTTTAAGCCAACGTTCCATTCTTCTTTATTTATAATGTTACACGTCAGGATGGTGGGGTCTAAATAATGCACAATCGTTACTGCGTATAAGAGACTAAGTTTAGCACAATGAAGAAATGTATAAAACTGAGACAACAGAATACAGCAGGCAGTAGAACAATGAACACTAGTTTCTCGCTAGCGAGCTTGTAAGTAGGTAGGTAGGAACTTATCGCTCCGAACGCTAATCGTCAACTGACTGACGAGGCGCGACGCGCGATCGCCGCTTTTATACTTAGTCCTAGACTCGATCTCGAATATTCTCGAAAATACTCGAGTCGGCGCCTTTGATAAACAAAAAGCAAAAATAAAAAGAGAAATATAAAAATTGCGTTGTAAACAATTCAGAGGCGGCTTTTATCAAAGGGACTGCGCGCTCACAAGTATACAAGTATACATGTTGATACCAAACTTATGAGATATTGTACCAGCTATTGTAACACATGTTTATACAAATACAAATAAATAAATAAATATACCTACGCGCGGCCGCGGAGTCAAAACGTTCGACCAGAGAGAGGTGCTTTGATTTTTTTTCTAAATTCTTGAGGAACCCCTACAGAGGTATCGCGGAACCCTAGGGTTCCGCGGAACACACTTAGAGTATAGCTGTTCTAAAGGATTTCTACTTAAAGCGTCAACATGCTGCATTGATTTTCCAGGTTTATGTTCAATTTCAAAATCATATTCTTGTACAGAAAGCCACCACCTAGCTATACGGGGAATTAAATTACGTTTCTCGAAAGTATACCTAACTGCAGTACAATCTGTTATAATCTTAAAATGAGATCCCATTAAGTAAATCCTAAAACGTTTTAAAGTTTCTATTACCGCTAGAGTTTCTAGTTCATAACTGTGGTATACTTTTTCTGCCGATGATGTAACCCTACTAAAATATGCTACTGGTTTGATTGCGCCATCAATTTGTACCTGCATAAGAATACCACCGATACCAAGGCTACTGGCATCAGTATGAACTTGGGTTTTCAAGCTGATATTAAAAGAAACTAGAATTGGTTTGTTAATTAAGAAATTTTTTAATTCTGTAAATGATTTTTCTTGGGAACTGTCCCATTTCCATATGGCATTTTTCTTAGTTAATGCGATTAAGGGTAAGGCGATAGTTGCAAAATTCCTAATAAATTTTCTAAAATAACCGGTAAGTCCGAAAAATTGCCTAACTTCGTGAACAATTGAAGGTCTTTTAAATTTCTCAACGGCAGCGGTTTTGATTAAGCCCGGGGAAATACCCTGAGGACTTATTGCATGTCCTAAGTAATTAATATGAGTTTTTAAAAATGAACATTTTAATAAATTTAGTTTTAATCCGCTCTGATCTAATAGAAACAGTACTTTTTCTAAAGTTTCAAGGCCCTCATTTACCGTAACGGATGGTATTAATAAATCATCCATATACACGAGTACATGTTCATGTTGCCAATTACTTTATTAGTTAGCCTCTGAAAAACTGACGGTGCATTTACTAGACCAAATGGCATTTTTAGATATTCATAATGGCCATCGGGAGTAATAAAACTAGTTTTATGAATTGAACTGGGCGTTACAGGTATTTGATGAAAGCCCTGACTACAATCTAAACTTGAATAAAAAACCTTGCCAGAAAGCTTATTTATTTGCTCTTCGATATTAGGTATCGGATATATCTCTTTTACTGTAATTTTATTTAAAGCTCTATAGTCTACGCATAGTCGGTAATCGCCGTTTTTCTTTTTAACTAGTACTACTGGGCTAGCAAAATCAGATTCAGATTCCCTTATAATTCCCGCCTCCAACAAATCATTTACTTTATTTCGAACTATATCTCTTTCTTGAAAGGACAACCTGTATGGTCGATAACATACAGGTTTAGCATCTTTAACTAACGTGATATCCATCATACCACAATTTATCGTACCCAACTCTTTACTATTGGCCGCAAAACAGCTGGCCCACTTCTTTAAAATGCCCAATAAATTATCTTTTTCGCTACTCTCTAAATTTTCGTTAACGTCAATATTATCTAAATTCATAGTTTTACGATTAGAATCAGACAGACTCACCCTTAAACTCTTGAATTCTTTAGCCTCCTCACACCGATCTGCTCTAGCTATCAGCTGTCCTTTTCTCCACTTGACATTTTCATCCCCCACATTTAAAACAGGTATCTGTGACGTCGGAGCTCTAAGTACCCCACCCGGGATGCATATAATGGCACGGCCTTTCTGATAAAAATTGTTCTTCAGCACCACGTCGGTCCCGTCTTCCGCACCAACGATATTTACCTCAACTGTTGTCGAAGTGTTGGACTTTAACTCTATATCATTTCTGGCTATCAATTTCAGTCTTGCTTCATCTTCATCAAGCGTCATCTGACTAAATGCATCTGTGATATCTTCAATGAATTTGCAATCTGTGGCAGTAATTTGTAGGCAAATTCCTTCCCTGTTGATAAACGGCTGACCAATTATCATATCACTCTCACCGATATCTGCATCTGTTACCACTGCGGTTACACCAATGTTGAAATCGTCTATTTGCAGCATAAATGACGCCTCCAAGTTACTCACAGTTTTGGATCCTCCAGATCCTTTCAGTATAGTGTGTGTCGGAATCGTATGTAAATTGTATATCTTCACTGTATCCCGCTTTAATAAGTTGACTTGGCTTCCAGTATCTATGTACGCAATAGCTGATTTTCCATTAATCTTGCACGGCTTTTGATAAAATGTATTAACTTGATTTCTATTAACGAGCTTTACCTCTTTATTCTCGAATTTTTTGTTTTGAGTTTGTTGGTGCAGGCGACACTGATCTGCCTTGTGGCCAATTCGGTGACACCGGTAACATCTGGCAGACTGTCTGCAGATTCTAGAAGTGTGCCCTAATTTTCCACAATTGTAACAAGTTTTCTCGTGTTGATGTTCTCTGCTTGTGTATGGAATTGCCTCTCGTTCCCATCTAAGTCGTTTTGGGTTGCTAAGTCCAGGTGACTGATAATTTTCCATCGCCGAAATAAATCCGGAATAAAGCTCATTAGGGGTCGAATATTGAAAAGCCCGCGCGTTTGTTTGTAATTCTGTAGGAAGCCCTTTTATTATACAGGAAATAGAGGCTTCGCTGTCTAAACGACACTGTTGACAAAGCGATAATTTTGCATGATAGTAATGAGTCATTGATTCATCACTCTTTTTTGTTCTCATCACTAGTTCTTCTAACAACGTGGCATAATCAACACAACGCGGAAAAGCATGTGTAAGGGACGTCTTCCACTCTTCCCAGGTTTTGTTGTAGTCCTCGACTTTATTAAAAAAATCTCGAGCCGCACCTTTCAATCGAATCTGCATATAACAGCTTTTATCATAATCACTCCAACAATGGATCTGCCCTAGCTGGTCGATTTTCTGCAACCATGACGACACTGTGATTTTATGGTCAGGATCAAAAAATGGTACTAACTCCGCTTTTGGCCGCACTGAAACAGTTTCGGTTTCATTGACGTCATTTTGATTTTCGGAATCAAGTTTTCTTTTTAGAGCTGCGTTGATTTTGCGTTCGATATGTTTGCTGAGCAAATCTTCGTAAATGGTTCTTTCATCTTCGCTTTCGCTCATATTTCTCGATTGAGTAGAAAAACTAGCACACTAACTTAACTAATATAGTTTGTTTAATCACTCTGTATAAATACGCGGCAAGCCACACCCGAAGTTTTTTTTTTAATTAGTCTTTAGATTCGCACTGGCTAACGAAATTTCCACGCGGTTCTTTATCCCACTTCTGATGTTAGAAAAATGTTTGGGAAATAACAGTTTTATATACTTTTATTATAATATTTATTACGAATGCTATTTTTATGTATTCACAAAATCGGTTCTTACAACAGACTGCCCTTCCTTGGCTATACGTTCCCGGCTGAACTATATCAACCACTTATGTTAATGTAAACAACCTATAGACTAAACAAACTCGAATACTTATCCTATAGGTATACATATTTTGTCATTCTAAAATGTCTTTTCCTTTAACTTGAAATATAATTATAACACTTATATTGACCAGCATCATCTCTGATTTTAATATTTTCATTAATTACAGCTAACCCAGCTTGCTTCATCTTGGCTGCATTTTGTATGTGCGTTTGCTTACTGTCTTTATGAGATTTGTTAGTTTTCCTAACCCTTTTTTTGTTATCCATTTTCTGCAATCAAAAAGAAACACCTGTTATATATGCTCTTATAAGTAGGACCAAAGTAACCTTAACTTAACCATATTACCATACGTAAATCATACGTAATGTATTTTATTAAAAATAAAATTTAGCATTATACCTAGTCAAACCATAAAACATTATTTAAATGTAATACAATTGTTTGATCAAAATAATCACTGTCCATTGCAGTCCCACTATGCACAATTCAATTAATTTGCCATTATAAACAGTAGGGTTTATAGTGGGACAGTCCCAGTATGCATCCCATAATTGTGCCCCAATTAGGTTATGAATTTATGTTGCCAACAGAAACGTAAATATGACCAATATTAATCTCAGCTTACCTTGTAAACACTTTAGGCGGTATGTAGAGAAATTTTCACATATATCTTTTAGTAAATAACGTCGATATTCTACTCGATATCAGTAGTGGGGATAGGCCGGTTCAACGCCATAGGGAGCTCCAATGTTAATTTTTGGAGCAATTTTTATCTGTTATCCAAAACAGAGTCTGTTGAACAGGGTCTGTTGAACAGGGCTGTTCAGGTCAACAGGGTCCGTTGAACAGGGTCTGTTGAACAGGGCTGTTCAGGTCAACAGGGTCCGTTGAACACAACAGGATCACAACGTCAACACAACACAGCGAAACCTGTTTGAAGAATCAGCGTAGGTCAAAAATTGCTCCGAAAATTAACATTGGAGCTCCCTATGGCGTTGAACCGGCCTATCCCCACTACTGATATGGACACGAAATTAGAAACTTTGCTTCTGAGAAATTAGATGCTCGCCGGTTTCAGACAAACTAAACAATTTGCTGATAATATTTTTACCTGATAATAGAGGGCAGTTAGTACACGTAAATGTCACTCTAATTAATTCGAATTTTTCCTTAACTTATTTTGCGGGAAAATTGAATTGTCCCAGTATGCAACCTGTCCCAGTATACAACAGTCTCCCCTATGCCTGAAAAGTGTTTGCTTCTAATTTTAAATATTTATGGAATATTTAAAATTTTTCGGAGAAACTAATATGAAATATTTCTGATACATGATTGTGCTGTGTGTGTGCCATGAGATGTCGCCACGTGCAACATCTCGCATGTGTATCGTTACATTATGTGTTGAAATGCACTGTAAGGTGAGACTCTATAGCCTTGTCGATGAACCGTAATACGGCGAAACGCATCCAATAATTGGGTGTGATGTAAAGGGACAAACTCCTTTCTTTTACATCGCATTTTGGGTTTCAGCACCACTTGACATAAGATACCTGCTTGTGCGGGTTCCATTCCAGCGTCCTCGCTGGTCTGGTTTGGTGGATAGCTCGATTGCCAAAAGATGTCGCCACGTGCAACATGTCACATGTGTAACTTTAGAATAATTAGAACAAGCAGTTTCGAAAAAAAAAATAATTTGAATTTATATATTATTACCATGTGAAAATATCTTCTGAAAATCTTCTGAATCCTGAGGTTATACTTCTTACCCTAATAGTGTAAGTAAGATTTAAATCTTTAATTTTTTTTTGTAAAAAAGTGGTTCATCAAAGATCAAAATGTCTTTGTATTTATTTCTCGTATTTGATGTAATCTTTCAAATGAACCCCCAGACAAAAACGAGGATTTGACAAGCCTTAAAAGACACCAAAACCAATCTTTTTATATTACCTTTTCCTCCCGCAATATCCTCCCACCAACTCTTGTTTATATCGTATGTCACACCCCGATATTTTATTATTCATAATAAAAAAAATAAATAATTGTAAGGGTAGCTCTGTTCGATTTTGATACCCATCACGTGGATTTATTTTGGTCGTGTCTATCTTGATCGTAAATCCACTATGCTTTTTAATTTATATATCCCTGTACTGGCGACGGTGTATTTGCCTCTTTTCTTTCCATATTTTATTGTCGCTTTGGAGAACAAAGGACGGATACACTCTGAAAGCACTAAACACAATAAGCCATCAGTGTTGCTAAAAGTGCATGCACCACTTATGGCGTTCAGCATGTAGCAGACACTTGTTGTTTGAAACGTCACGGATTCGTTTTTATTTGAGAAATCCGTGAGCCAGATTTCAGAATTATTAAAATTACATTAAATCACCAAACTGTCGGTTTAGGAAAATATTACAAGTCTTGTGACAAGAAACTCGAAATGGTTTATTCAGTAGGACCAAAATGTAGCTCTAACTTGCCAAGGAATGCAGATACAAGGAAGGTTGACAAAAAAAACTTAAATGAATAAAGGCAGGTAATGTTCAAATCTGAACTATTTCAGCATACACATAGTATGAAAGTATAATTTATCAATTAAGAACATTATATGAAGTGAAAATCGATTTTTCGCATTTAATACAAGGCTAAATATACTTTATTCCGGTTAGGTACCTCCTACAGTCTTACATACATAAAGTGGGTCTAAAATATTTTAACAATAAATAAAAGTTCCTACTTATTTACAACATATGGATGCCAAAGGAGGTATTGATGTGAATAGTGTTATCCTTAACTTGATAATCAAAATGATCCCATTTAAACATCTTAACGTCCTCTGGATACTTACGCCGGAGAAGGTTCAACTTTAAATTACTTTTTCGAATGCTTACAACTAACGTCAAATGACTACATTTAAACTTTCAACATATTGACTTCCTCCGGAACCTTATGACGAAGAAGGTGGCTGCTTAAATTCCTTTTCCACTTAGTTTGATAGTTACATTGACTGCATTTAAGCATATTGACTTCCCCTGGATCCTTATGTCGAAGAAAATGCCTGTTTATATTGCCTTTCAACTTAGTTTGATAGCCACATTCACCGCATTTGAACATATTGACTTTTCCTGGATCCTCATGCCGAAGGTGACTATTTAAACTACTTTTTACCACAGTTTGATAGGGACATTGACTGCATTTAAACATATTGACTTCCCCCGGATCCCTATGCCGAAGAAAGTGACTCTTTAAATCACTTTTAAACTTAGTTTGACTATTTCCCTCATATACTGTAACTACAATGCGCCTTTCACTTGATTTTCGGTGAAAATCAGCCCTCGGTCGCGATTGAGCTGAAAATTGCACTCTTCTGGTTTTTCATTGTTGGTTACCTACGAGAATAACCGTAACTGTCACAACAAGTTGAAATTTCTGCTTTGACAATTTCGCGTCAATTTATCAAAATGATTCGTTTTTAGTTTTTCATTCAGGAAATAGTCTAAAAAATATATTTCGTGCATGTAAAATGGCTTGATAATCATGCACTCAGATTTGTTGCCCTAAAGAAACAGCTTTCATGCATTTTTATTGTTATTTCCCTCTCTCTTCGGTCGGGCACTTTTTGGTAAATAACAATAAAAATGCATTCAAGCTATTTCTAGGGCAACAAACCTTCATGCATGATTTTCAGCAATTTTACATGCACTTAACATATTACTATTGATAAGCACACTGACCGCATTTAAACATATTGACCTCCCCTGGATCCTTATGCCGAAGAAAGTGAGTGTTTAAATCCCTTTTAAACTTAGTTTTATAGCGACACTGACCGCATTTAAACATATTGACTTCCCCTGGATCCTTATGCCGAAGACAGTGAATGTTTAAATCCCTTTTAAACTTAGTTTGATAGGCACACTGACCACATTTAAACATATTGACTTCCGCTGGATCCTTATGCCGAAGAAGGTGACTGCGTACATTATTTTTCAACTCAGTTTGATAGGTACATTGACTGCATTTAAGCATATTGACTTCCCCTGGATCCTAATGCCGAAGAAGATGACGGTATAAACTACTTTTATACTTAGTTTGATAGGCACATTCAGTGCAATGAAATATATTGGCCTCCTCTGGACTCTTATGTCCAAGAAGATGCCTGGTTAAATTGCCTTTCAACTTAGTTTGATAGGCACACTCACCGCATTTGAACATATTGACTTTCCCTGGATCCTCATGCCGAAGAAGGTGACTGTTTAAACTACTTTTTACCACAGTTTGATAGGGACATTGACTGCATTTAAAGATATTGACTTCCCCTGGATCCTTATGCCGAAGAAGGTGCCTGTTCAAACTAGTTTTTACTACAGATTGATAGGAACATTGACTGCATTGAAACATATTGACTTCCCCGGGATGCTTATGTCGAATAAGGTGTCTATTTAAATCTCCTTTAAACTTAGTTTGATAGGCACATTGACTGCATTTAAACATATTGACTTCCCCTGGAGCCTTATGCCGAAGAAGGTGCCTGTTCAAACTACTTTTTACTACAGATTGATAGGAACATTGACTGCATTTAAACATATTGACTTCCCCCGGATCCTTATGCCGAAGAAGATGACGGTATAAACTACTTTTAAACTTAGTTTGATAGGTACATTCAGTGCATTGAAATATATTGCCTTCCCCTGGATTCTTATGTCGAAGAAGATGCCTCTTTAAATTGCCTTTCAACTTAGTTTGATAGGCACACTCACCGCATTTGAACATATTAACTTTCCATGGATCCTTATGCCGAAGAAGGTGACTGGTTAAATTACTTTTGAACTTAGTTTTAACTTTCGCTGGATCCTTATAGAGACGGTGCTTGAGTAAATTTCTTTGCCGAAATATCACTGTATCGTTCTCAATGTTTACATTAAGTTTATGAACAGCTCGTTGATGATACTGCTGATTAGTCTGAAGTCTGCAATTTTGATGTTCGGCAATGCTGTAATAGAGAAAAACATTATATTAGTCGGAGGAGTTAATTTTTTAGTAATATTACCATATACAGGGCCATTTCTTTAAATGTCTCGCCCAATAGGTGATTTCAAAATCAGCTACATAAAAAAATTAAATCTTCAGAAGGAGCGCTATATGGTCCCAAGAGAACATTTGCCTGTTTAGAACTTAACTATGCAAGTTTTTACAATATAAAATAAACAAATAAATATTATTTACCAAAAAAAATTACCTCGACATACATTCGAAATAGCGCTGGTGTATTCCGGTTTTATAGTATGCACAGGGTTTCTTCATATATATTTCCGCCCACTTACAGGGGTTATTACAAAAGATACAAAAAAATGGTAAATACAAACATTTAATATTTTTTCTCAAATAGTGTGATTTTATTACCAGGCAAATTCAGAAAATGTCGTAAACGTCAAAATTTGACAGGAGGTCGTTTTTTTTTTTAAATGAAATACCATGTATGGGTGATAAGAGATTATCGATTGATAGGACAGGCTGCAAGACAATTTTTTATCTGATCTTTTTTTTATATATTTATTTATTTATTACTGACCTCGAAACAGATAAATCTGGTAATGAGGCCTATATATATAATAACAATACATTTTTAACAAATTCCTTAAATGGTAAAAGTAATAGTTAAAATTCTAATGTTTACATTTTACAGAGAAAGTAAAAAAATGTCTAAATAACATGTTAAATTTTCTATATTTTATTAGTTTGGTACTGTCTCTTTAATATATTTTTTCGGGTTGGTATGCAGTATTTTTTTTCGGTGTTCATTAAGAAGTTCATCAGGAATATAATTATAGGTTTGAATGCTTCCCTCATATGGAGAGTCTTGTTTTTTCTTTGAGCGAGCGAATGTATTTCTTAAGGCATCTTTTGATCTTATATTATAGTTGTAATCATTTTTGTTTTGTTTTAGAACTGTGTTTGCTTTAATTAATTAATTTATTTTGTACACTATGTATTAATTTGGTTCGCTCAAATTTTCTAAGTTGATTTATAGAAAGAAATGGGTATGTTCTGTACAAGTGTTCACTGGGTGTCTAATAATTTATGGCAAATAAAGCTTTTATTGATTTATTTTGTAGTCTTTGTAGTTTCTTTATTAAATATTCACTAGCATTACCCCAACAAGGTATTAGATATCTTAAATGTGGTTCAATAAAACTGTTATACAGAAGTTATCTTGAATTATCATTGAGTTGGTGGGAGCATCTGCTAAGTGCTCCGACAATAGGTGCCACTTTATTGATAATGTTATTTATTTAAGAATTCCATGTTAAATTGTTGGAAATTATGAGACCAAGATATTTATATTATGATACTTGTTTTAACAGAGTTGATTGTTTAATTTTATTTTTGGATTACACGTCTTTTTCCTTTTTGTTTAATTATCATATAATATACACTTTTAAGACAAACTAGTAGAATATTGGGGTGTGCAGCAATATGAAAGAATACTCTTTAAAGTTTTATTCCAAGCTTTCGAAAATCTTTATTATCATTTCCATCATCAGGGAGACTACAAAAATGAGAAAATAGTAACAGTGAGGCTGCTATACAATTATAAAGTGTTAAATTACTTACAACTTTGTTGAGGGTGATCATGTGGATCTTAGAAATTCGTAATTGGAGCATCAAAGCAGTAGTAAAACTCGTTAAAGACAAAAAAACCAAGAGTTCACACAGGTTAGGTAGATTTTAAAATTGTATAAGGACGAACCACGAACATGAAACAGGAAAACTTAGTTGCGTTCACATACTTAATAAGAATTTTATTTAATTAATTAAGTTAGCTTAGCCAACTTTAAACGGTATATCAGTCATTTGGAGCGAATGAGCAGACAAAACGTGCAAACCACCGTGACAAAGACAGGTTATGAATCTCCGTCAGATTTCATTTTTGAAAAATTGACAGTTGATATCTGTCATTTTATGTGACTTATTTGAATAAAGCCATTAACAATTGGACGACGAAGAAGAAGACGAAGAAGGCGGAATCCAATCACCATGGTGTGCAAGATTGTCATTTATATTTTATTATACAGTAAACTGTTGACATCGTTTGATTTAATTTTAATTTTATGTAGATGAATTATTTAAGTTATTACGATTAAAGTTATTATTTTTATTTTTATCTAAGAAGAGGAGGTATGAGTAAATCTCACTGAGGTGTTGAATATCTGTTCTTTTGTTTATGCATTGTGGTTTCTGAGCGATAAAAGACATCTCAAGGAAGAGTCTTTTAGTTTGATTTGATTGAATCGTTAATATTTTAGCCGAGTTGTAGTCTATGTTGTGTAGAAATTTATTGGCATGTTCTGCGAGTGCACATCTCTCAGGGTGAAGCCTACAGTCACTCCTGTGATTAGTGATTCTACCAGATAACGGTCTGGAAGTTTGACCAATGTATATTTTGTCACAATCGGCACATGGAATACTGTAAACCACATCTGATTGTTGTTTTAAGTCAGTTTTGTCTTTTGTTTTTGAGTATATTGACCTTATTGTGAGGGCAGATTTGTTAGCAATTTTTATGTTATCAATTTGGTTGAAAATTCTAGAGAGTTCAGGGGTGATGTCCCTAATGAAAGGTAGTGAGGTATACTTACAAAGTTGTGTCGCTCCAGTTGCAACTGTGTTATTATAATTCATACTTGCCTCAACAGTAGGAGGATTATTAATTTGGTCTGACGACGTATTGAACAAAATCTTATTTAGGAGTTTTTTAGGGTAGGAGTTATCTATGAAAAGTTGAAGAAGTATATGTAGATTTTTGTTGAGGAAGGATGGATGTGAAATTTTCGAAACTCTCATTTTCATTTGTGTGACTAAGTTCTTTTTAGTACTATGTTTGTGATAGGACTAATAGTTTAGGAATCTACCCGAACTACAGGGTTATCTGTACCAGTCTATGGTGATTTTGTTGTTATCATCACGTATAAAGTTAGTATCTAGGAAGGGAACAGAATAAAATTCATCTTCTGTCTCTATTGTGAATTGTATGTAAGGGTCGTAGTCGTTGAGAGTATCTACTATTTCTGTTATACCATCCTGTGGTAATGCAATGATGATATCATCTACATATTTTTTTATAAAATGTGGTTTAAAGGAAAGGACAGGGATGACCACATCCAACAGGTCGTCCATGACATAATTGGCCAAAATAGGTGACATTGAAGCTCCCATGGGGGTGCCAAACGTTTGTTTGTAATACTTTTTGTTGAAGGAAAAATATGTATTATCAAAAAGGAAGGTTATGATTTCTAGAAATGTTTCTTGGTTTATGTGACAGTTTGCACTAATGCGATCCCAACTTTTATAAACCGCTCTATGGGTAGCGTCCAAATAAACATTCCTAAAAAGGGAAACCACATCCAAACTGGCCAGAACATAGTTGGGTGGTAGTTGCATATTATTAAATGTATTGGAAATTAAATCAAACGTTGTCAACAGTTTACTGTATAATAAAATATAAATGACAATCTTGCACACCATGGTGATTGGATTCCGCCTTCTTCGTCTTCCAATTGTTAATGGCTTTATTCAAATAAGTCACATAAAATGACAGACATCAACTGTCAATTTTTCAAAAATGAAATCTGACGGAGATTCATAACCTGTCTTTATCACGGTGGTTTGCACGTTTTGTTTGCTCATTCGCTCCAAATGACTGATATACCTTTTAAAGTTGGCTAAGCTAACTTAATCAATTAAATAAAATTCTTATTAAGTAGGTATGTGAACGCAACTAAGTTTTCCTGTTTCATGTTCGTGGTTCGTCCTTATGCAATTTTAAAATCTACCTAACCTATGTGAACTCTTGGTTTTTTTGTCTTCAACGAGTTTTACTACTGCTTTGATGCTCCAATTACGAATTTCTAAGATCCACATGATCACCCTCAACAAAGTTGTAAGTAATTTAACACTGTATAATTGTATAGCAGCCTCACTGTTACTTTTTTCTCATTTTTGTAGTCTCCCTGATGATGGAAATGATAATAAATATTTCCGAAAGCTTGGAATAAAACTTTAAAGAGTATTCTTTAATATTGCTGCACACCCCAATTTTCTACTAGTTTGTCTTCTAACTAGTCAGCAAAGACTACCCTCTCAAATATATACACTTTTATTTACATTAATAGTCAACTTGTTGTAGCAGAGCCATTCATAATATAGGTTTATGTCAGGGTTTACAATCCGTTCCAGTTCTTCTTCGCTCCTTGCAGAACATACTAACACTGTAATCTAATAACAGTATTTCTTGATTTAGGCGGGTACTTTGTGCATATCAGTAAGAGGACCACTAATTTAATTCATTTTTTCTTATTTTAGAAAAGACCATGAAATATACTTTATGCAGCGAAGACATGATGTACAGGGTAGGGTACAATATGAACCGGGCAGAGGCTTGAGTGTTGATTTATGAAAGAAACACTTAATATTTTTGAGAAATCAACTCTAATTAAAATTTTTTATAAGATAATACTTAAATAAGACTTTACATTTTCAAACAGTCTTTCTTTAACAGTAATAGGCTTGTTACCGATATTCTTTTTTTTGGTATTTTTTTTTATGGTATTCAGTACAATTCAATAATCTAGATAAGGTGTTAAATTTCAGCTCTCTAAGTGTTACGCATTGGTTTCATTTCAAATCTCCCGCGTTATTATTTAAATTTCCAGCGGAATGGTAAACCTGGCTATTCCACATAATAGATGGCTAGAAAAAAAAAAGAACGACTTCCGGAGAGAGAGAAATACATATCCGGCGAGTTCGAATCGTAGTTTTTAAACCAATCCTGGAATTCGTGTAAATTTGGTATTATTTGGATCCAAAGCAGTAGATGCTACAAAAAAGCCACAAGGTAGGTGGAAACTTTAGTTTGGTTGGCAAGCGACTTTGTAATTTCGGTATTTTTGGAGTAAATTCGATATATTCCTGGTCCTTCGATTAGACCGTATTTGGCGGTATAATTGACCGTATTTGGCGGCATTAAGTAACATTCTAGTACAAAACTTACATCCTGGTTATGCACAGCGCCGTATAGAGTTCTGTAATTGGTATTTACAAAATATCAACAGGAAAAATAATTTTGAAAGAACCGTTATATGGTCCGATGAGGCTCATTTTACCAGTGCTGGTATATTAAATCGACACAATACGAGGTTTTGGTCTCAGGAAAATCAGCATGTAATATTTCCACTCGAACGGCAAGACAGGTTTCATGTTTTATACTAGAAAGCAAAATAATTTATAAAATATTTGAAGGCAGCCTTAATGCAAATAAATATTCGGAAATTCTGGAAAACGCTGTACCGGAAATAATAGAAGACGTGCCCTTTGCGGGTCTCAGTAACTTGCATCAGCAACAAGATGGAGCACCCGCTCACAATGCGCTAATTATCAGGGCCTACTTAAACAATAATTTCCCAGGCCACTGGATTGGAACTAATGGACCTGTAAGATGGCCACCAAGGTCACCCAACTTGTCGGTTCTGGATTTCTTCTTGTCGGGATACCTTGAAAATAAAATCTATTCTATTCAATACCAAACAATTGCAGATTTAAGAAATGTCACTGAAAGAGCTTTAGGGAGTTACAAATGCGGCCTTTTATTATTTGAAATTCGTTAAGGCGAATAAGAATTATGTGTGAAACATGTCTAAAGCGTAGTGGAGAACAATTTGAGCAATATTTATAAGAAAGTTATATAAATGTTCAGCTTTTGTTCCTAATGTTTTACGTAGTAAAACACCACTCGATTGTTATTATTTTTACTGAAATATAACGTAAATGTCGTGCTTAATATTAAAAATAAGAATAAGGTATTATATATTTCTGATTGTTATGAACTAAATTATATTATTAAAACATATATAGGGTGACCCATTTAACACGTTGACTGCCACGGCATTCTCGGGAAAACCGCTTCCGGACGCCACGGTGCGAGAATCGCAACGTTAAGTCATAAAATATTGAAAACCAATATTTTTTACATTTTATGTGATATGTCACTTCTTTTTGCATTAAAATTTACTCACGAGTTAATTCGTTGTCGGGCATCCCCGAACAGAATTTTACTTGCGACGCCCAACCACGAGATAACTCCTGAAGGCAAGAAACACGATAATACGTGTCACGATTCATAACCTAGCCATGCTTAACCATTGTACTAACCAGTAAGGTGAAGGAACGAACCCATGTTCATTGTTTATGACTTTTTGTCGGTTTAGTAAAAATTATCTTGTTGTTTTTACTAAAAAATGTCGAGAAAACAAAATTTGAAACCAGAAGAACTCGACAAATATGCTAAAATGACTGAGTCTGAATGGGACAGTGTCCTAAAGGATAAACCAGATGACGATCTGGACCATGAAATTTCAAGCAAGCAGAGTTCAACAACAAGTAAAGATGATCAGGACTGGCCTCACCCATCCGCCGAAATATATTTAGACGAACAGTGGGCTGAAATTCAGGATGAACCACCAAATTTTGAATTTTTGGCAAATGATGTTGGACTAAAGGGACAAGGGCCGATAACTATGGAATATTCAGTGAATTTGTTTTTTTCTGAACTTCTGGGGTATTTGACTCAACAAACAATTTATATACAATCCAGGAGATCGAAAAGAACCCGTAGACAAGATCCTCGAGATTCACCAGATGGACCGAAACGACCCCAAATGAATTACGAATTGTCGACATATATATACACAATGCTTACTTAAAATCTTTGCTTCTTTTCTTGGTGACAAAATGACTAAATCCAGCGAAGTCAAAGTCGAAGATTTTCACTACTTGGAAACTATACCACCAACAGAAAAAAAAACAAACACCAACAAGTCCAAAAAACACAAACTTATAATAAGTTCGTGCATAGAATTATCCCTTATTCTTTCCGTCAGACCCAATCCTTGGACGCGTTTCGCCGTTTAGGGCTCTTCAGCAAGGCTCCGGGTCTGACGAAAAGGTAAGGGACCTTAAAGTGTTTTAACACAGAAATGCAAATAACCAAATGAGAGTTGCAGCACGTGGCTACATCTCTTGGCAACCACACGTATCAACCCAACCAGGACAGCGAGAATCCATATAGGTTCAAACGCTGGCAAGGCGGCCCATCGCGGGCAAGCTACGTTGGGTGTCGCTGGAAGCCAATGTATCGGTAGAGGCAAAAGGCCATTACAACACTAGGAAAAAAAAAATTGCAGACGCCAAACACCTAAAATTTCAATGCAAATACAACGAGTTAAGCCGTGATGGGCGTCGCAAAACAGTTAGCCAAAAACGAGATACCTCGTGGTGAGCGTCTGTCAACAAATTACCGACCATGAGATAACTCGTTGTTGGCAGTCAACGTGTTAAAAAAAAGCAAGTTGTTTTCTTTCTCGGAAACTATCGAACGTAAAAAAAATCGCTCACAAATCAGAGTCACTGGATTCTACGTAAAAAACTGCAAAAAGAACATTTCTTTTCTCTTTGATAAGCTACAGGGTAACCTAAACATGGGGTGTTCCCATGTAGTTGTAGTTCAGATTAAAAGTCCGGCAACCGAAAAATAATGTTTAAGTTATATAGATTCAGATGGAAATATTAAAAAACCCTTATATTAAATTTAAACACAATAGTATCTCAGTAAAATAATGCGTCGAATTTTTGTCATGTCCCATCCGGATTTTACAAAATCAGAAAAACTTACAATAAAATATTGCATTTTTGATGAGAAACTTGGTAAATCTGTAATAAAACAACTACAATGACAAACAATACAATTTGAATGAACATTTTTTTAAATACAATATTGTAAATTATTATTTTTGTTTATTTCACTTCATATTAATTACTTCACAAACTATTTGCACTACTAACTCTAAATATTTAACCGAATTTAAATGAAACGTAGCATGTGGTTGAAGAAAAGCAAATTCCCCTATTCACTTGTTCTACATATATTCTTAAGCTTGCAATCCTTTTTGATTCCTTCCCTTCTTGCTTAGAATTTTTTCGGCTGAATGAGGCACGATGACGGTCTAACAATTTTTGGGCTGGCATATGTGCAATAAATAATGAATGGCTAGGCATACCTGAATAGTTTTGGATTTTTTTATCAAGAAAAATGCTCTTTTGAATTTCTTCTGGAATATCTATATGTTATTTTCTACTATCGAAATCTGAATCTGAGAAGCTTAGTTCTGATTAAATAAATGTTGTTGTAGAGCCGTTACTACTACCAACTGAATCCGTACTATTTCCTTCAAAACCTTTCCTTAAAAGGATATTTTCTCTTTTTCCCCCATTTTTGACAATGGTAAATCTTCACTTGCACATTGGACTCCCTTGCTGCGAACTGCAGCTTTAAGCTGCAACACTTAAACACCCATATCACAAAACAAATAAGAGACCCATATCTTTAGACTTTGGTATGATTTTCATCCCATTTTCCTGCTCGACGTCCTCATTCTCAATACAAATTTCTGAAGTTTCAGGAAGTAACAAGTTATTAATCAAGGATTTCTGTTCTTTTTTTGGAAAAACCATGACGATGCTTTCGACCTGTGGGCAGTAACTCGATCTTTTTGACAATCAAAAAAAAACCTTGGTATTACTTTTGACTTAAGTCTGATATTTCCTTAGTCTTTATGTACAGGGTGTCCAGTTTTCGTATGTTTTACGGGTTATCTGCGTTATTAGTAAAGATAGAAGGTTGCGGTTTTCGCGGCACTGTGTTACTTTTTTGAGAAACAAACGATGCCACAAACAGAATTTTCATAGCCCCCTTAGTTTTTTAGATACGGGGTGTTTTTGAAAATTTTGCATTTTGGGACATTTTTAAAAAGCATTTTTAAAAAGCTTGTGATAAACTGAATCATAATAGCTAAAAATATATAGGGTGTCCCATTTAAAAAAATGCAAGTTTGCTCTTTTTCTCGAAAACAATTAAACAAAGAAAAAATCTGACTAAGCCACTGGATTCTACGTGAAAAAAACTAATAAGTTCATTTTTCACCTTTTTGATAAGCTGCAGCGTAACCGGGGGTGTCCCAAAATGCAAAATTTTCAAAATCACCCCGTATCTAAAAAACTAAGGGGGCTATCAAAATTCTGTTGATGGCATCGTTTGTTTCTCAAAAAAGTAACACAGTGCCGCGAAAACCGCAAACTTCTATCTTCACTAATAACGCAGATAACCCGTAAAACATACGAAAACTGGACACTCTGTAGAGGGGCATTTTTTTAAGTGCTGACTATATTAAAAAAGAAACCACATATTTCTCAATGATTTTCGACAAGGAAGCCGAGATTAATGTCAAAAAATACATAGGTTCACAAATTTGACAGGTACGGCGCCATTTTGAATTTTTTTAAATGGCAACCTTCATAAATAACCAAACGAGTAAATTGCAATTGGCGATCAGATTTCAAAAACCTATAGTTGTTAATATTTATTTTCAGCCGTTTCGGAAACACGAAGGTTCCTAATTTGCCTTCATCGATTTTGTCTTTGAAGTGTCTCGTCCCTATTATTATTATACTGACGTAAAGGTTGTTCTCACACTTAACCTGAGCAGGCCCCTGCACTGATATACCCGAGCAATAACTCAACTGTCCAACAACATTATATAAATATTTAAGCTAAAGTCATGACCCTGCTCACAGTATATCAGTGCACCCGGCCCTTGAACCAAAACAATAAGATTATAATTAAAACTAAAAGTTAATATATCCCAGAAAAGAATAATTATTGTTTCATCTAGCCTATATAAATGTATTGTATTGACATGCTATAATATAGGTACTATAAAGCTAACTATAACTAAATTAGACAATCTAGAAATCGCCAAGTAAAAAGTTTTTCATTTTATTTTGAAAACTCAGTACAGGAAATTATTTAAATTTTGTCGGGATAGAGTTATAAATAGCAGGGAAGTTGTAGGTAAAACTTCTCCGAAATATTGTAGTCTTGTGGCGTGGTGGTTGGTGGTGTTATTGTACATTTATGTCTTAGATGTAGATTAATAATATCATCCTAAAAACAATCTTTCGGTACAAGTTAGACGGTATTTTGGTAAGCATTATTCTGTGATACAGGGCAGCACTATGTAGCTTACGCCTATCCCCCATGCATAACCATTTTAAGGACCTGAGCTTGTGGCTTACAGGATTTCTTTTACGTATGTCACAGATAAAACGGATACAAAAATTCTGAATTTTTTGAACACGCTGATCATTCAGTGTAGTCAAGCATAAACCATAGATGACATCACAGGAGTTAAAAGTTGACAGGACCAAGGAGTCACAGAGAAGACGCTTCAGCCAAAATCCAAAGCATGTCTGGATACATATAACATTTTCAATTTAAAAATTGCCTTTCTTGTACAGCGACATTTTTTTAAGTGTCTCACCGGATTGGATTTGGATTGGATTTTCCTGCAGACTATAATAAAAAACAAATAACATATTTCTTTATGATTTTCGATAAGGAAGCCGACTTTAATACATATATTTCCAAATTTGACAGATTAGACGCCATTTTCAATTTTTTTAAATAACAGCCCTCATAAATAACCACACGATTGAATTGCATTTGGCGATCTGATTCTAAAACTATATAGTTGTTGATACTTATTTTCATCCGTTTCGGAAATACGGGGGTTCCTAATTTACCTCAATCAATTTTGTCTTTTAAGTGGCTCACCCCTTTAATAAATAGACATTCTTAGCTGAACACCCTAAATTTTTCACAGTGACGTAATAAGCAAGCGATCTGCGCTATAGTCAAATCCGACAGATGTCAAAAAGTGACAGATACGACGCCATTTTGATTTTTTTTAAATGGCAACCCTCATAAATAACCACACGATTGAAATGCATTTGGCGATCCGATTGTAAAAGTATAAAGTTGTTAATACTTACTTTTAACCGTTTCGGAAATACGGGGGTTCCTAATTTGCATCCATCGAATTTGTCTTTTAAGTGTCTCACACCTTTAATAAATAGACCTTCTAAGCTGAACACCTTAATTTTTTTCACAGTGAAATAATTTCCCGTGAGCAAGCGATCTACACAATAGTCAAATTCGACAGATGTCAAAACGTGACAGATACGACGCCATTTTGAATTTTTTTAAATGGTAACCCTCATAAATAACTAGACAATGCAATTGCTTTTGGTGATACGATTCTAAAACCATTTAGTTGTTGCTATTCATTTTCAGCCGTTTCGGAAATACGGGCGCTCCTAATTTGCCTATATCGATTTTGTCTTTTAAGTGTCCCACACCTTTATTAAATAGACCTTCTAAGCTGAACACCTTAATTTATTTCACAGTGAAATAATTTCCCGTGAGCAAGCGATCTACACAATAGTCAAATTCGACAGATGTCAAAACGTGACAGATACGAAGCCATTTTGAATTTTTTTTAAATGGTAACCCTCATAAATAACTAGACGATTCAATTGCTTTTGGCGATACGATTCTAAAATCATTTAGTTGTTGCTATTCATTTTCAGCCGTTTCGGAAATACGGGCGCTCCTAATTTGCCTCCATCGATTTTGTCTTTTAAGTGTCTCACCCCTTTTATAAATAGACCTTCTAAGCTGAACACCTTAATTTTTTTCACAGTAACATAATTTCCCGTGAGCAAGCGATCTACGCTATAGTCAAATCCGACAGATGTCAAAAAGTGACAGATACGACGCCACATTAAATGCCTGCGGCGCATTTTTTTAAGAAGGATAAGTGGACACCCCCCCCCCCGTGTCACAATCCTAAATACGCCACTGATGAGGGCTGCCATTAAAAAAAATTCAAAATGGCGTCGTCTCTGTCACTTTTTGACATCTGTCGGATTTGATTATAGCGCAGATCGCTTGCTCATGGGAAATTATGTCACTGTGAAAAAAATTAAGGTGTTTAGCTTAGAAGGTCTATTTATTAAAGGGGTGAGACACTTAAAAGACAAAATCGATGGAGGCAAAATAGGAACGCCCGTATTTCCAAAACGGCTGAAAATAAGTGTCAACAACTATATAGTTTTAGAATCGGATCGCCAAATGCAATTCAATCGTGTGGTTATTTATGGGGGTTGCCATTTGAGAAAATTCAAAATGGCGTCTCATCTGTCAAATTTGTAAATCTATATATTTTTTGACATTAAATTCAGCGTCTTTATCGAAAATCATTGAGAAATATGTTATTTGTTTTTTATTACAGTCAGCAGGAAAATCGCCAATAAGGTGAGACACTTAAAAAAATGTCCCTGTACATTCCGAGACATGTCTACTGAATCTTAGGTCCGCGTCCATCCATAGCCCCAAGTTCTTTAATTCGTCACAAAATTCCAGTCCCACACCATCTACAGAGATTGAAATATTAGTTTTTAGAAACTCTCGATCTCTACGCCTACAAAACAGCATTGCTTTACTCTTGCCAGGATTGAGTAAAAGTAAATGGTTTCGAAATACATTGTATAGAGAGTCTAGGTTACGGTCAATTATTATACAAGCCCTGTTCACTTCTGAAGAAAGAAAGGAATAACATATTTGCGTATCATCCACGTACATTTGTATAGAGCAGTCGGTAACAAACTTAAAAAAAAAGTCATATAGACAGAGAAGAGCAGCGGCCCAAGAATTGACCCCTGAGGAACCCCCCATGTTAATGATTTCTTATCAGACAGCTGCCCCCGTAGGCACACTCAGTGCTCTCTATCTGCTAGATAATTCTGAAGGAATAACACTGCCGAAGTTGAGAGACCTATGTACTTGTATATTTTTAAGAATGTGATGGCTAATTGGATCAAAAGCCTTCGAAAAATCCAAAAGCACAAGAACTGTTGCCATTCCGGTATCCAAAGCTCTAAAAATATAATCCGTCACATTCAAAAGTGCGGTAGTACAACTGTGCCCCCTACGAAAACCAGATTGTGTATCAGTGAGTATGTTATTCTCCTCCAAGTGTAATACCAGTTGTTTTTTTATAAGTTTCTCAATCTTTTAGTTCTTTAATATCTTTATTTTTTGGGAGGGGTACAACGTGAGCTAATTTCCATTGAGATGGACAATTGGATGTAAAAATACAAAAATTTATAATATGAAAAATATACCTTAATAAAAATGGGCAGCAAAGCAGAATAAATTTAATGTTTAAGCCGTCTGCAACAGTGGCTCCACTTTTTATAGTTAACAGGGTGCGGCTTACCTCAACTTCATTTATAGCCTTAAAATTTAGATAACTATGCAACTCATCAATTACCCCATTGTAGTATTGTGATACAACGTTATGATCTGTTGGAATATTGGGAACAGAGTGCACAAAAAAATCATTTATCTTATTAGCATCCGATAAGTGGGCCGGTATATCGCCGAACGTTGACCCTGTGTGTATATTTAATTTATTAAAGGACTCCCGTACCGAATTTTTGTTTCGAGTAAGGTTATATCGTATATATGCTTTTTTTTTTCGCGTTCAATAGATTTATTTACGAAATTACGTATCGCCTTATCTTCCTTAAAAACACATGGATTTTTAGTTCTTTTAAATTTTGAAAATAATTTGTCACGTTCTTTAATCATAATCTTAATTGTGCCTGTTATCCAAGGCTTATGTGATTTTCTCAATCTAACAATTTTAGGGGCGCATGAAAGCCAAGCAAAACATTTAAATTACGATTCAAAATTCTGTCGTCAACAGTACTACAATCAAATATATTTCGCCAGGGAATAGATTTCAAATCGGAAAAAAACTGTTCGTAATTTATATTCTTAATATCTCTGTATGTTGTAGGCTCGATCTTAAGACATATTATATTCGTCAAAATCAAAAACAGCGTAAACCAACTCATGATCGGAAATATTTGGCACATGTATACTACTACACTCCGAAACCTTGCAATCTTCAGGCACAACAATCATATCCAAAAGGGACGCGCTATGTGAGGTTACCCTGGTTGTAAAGTTCACTGTCTGCTTAAGACCTACGCTACTTAAAAGATTTAGAAAGTTATTAGAATTAGCGGAGATATCTGCCAAATCAATATTGAAGTCGCCTAAGCAAAAGACCTTGTCATATTTTGGCAGATAATCAATTAAAATATTCTCAAAACTACCTAAAAACTCATTTAAGTTTATAATATTATGTACAGCTTAAGGCAAAGCTATTTTTAAGTTTTATAGACACCCAGATATCCTCAAGAGTTTCACTATTCTCCAATTGTACAAACTTAAGGATACTTTTAATGTACAGGGTGGCCTACGTAAGATGACCCTGTACCTTTTCTCGGAAACTGTAAGAGTTATGAAACAAAGTTCATAATAAAAAGTAATTGATTGTAAAGAAATTTTTATTTTATTATATTTTTATGTATACAGGGTAAGTCGTTTAGCTGGAATTGATATCAACTTTCGCTTATTAAATGGAACACCCTATATATTTTTATATTTTTAAATTTGACACGACACTGTAGGTGTTTTTTGTTAATATATGTATTAAAAAATTCTAAAACATTCTTCAGTAAATCAGATTTTCCATAATTTTTAAAAAATACACAATTTTTGTAAACCCACAATTTACATACTTCAAGTTACATTCAAATGGCGCGAAGATATAAACTACTTAATAAATGATTAAGTTAAAAAAATTTCATGCAGTTGACGTAAAATAATATACAGGGTGTTTGAAACACATAGCTAAAGCTTCTAGTTTTCAAACTTGCACATTTCAATTTTGTTTAAATGAGACACCCTATATATTTTAATTTATTTTCAATTAGGCATTCATCCTCTATCATTTCATATATAGATGTTCTATACCTAAATTAAATACTTATACAGTTATTTGATTTTCTTTGCAATTTCACTTTTTTGTCTATGTTAAAACAATTTAAATTATAATTCGAAATTGATAAAACATATACAAGCAGATTTGATTCTGGAGTTTGAAAGTAAATTGGAACATTGTCTCTGGTATGAATTGAATATAGTAAATCAGTTTATGGTATTAAAATCAAAAAATCAAGCTCTTACCGAGAGGGATGCAGTTATACACGTCGACTTTAATGAGAACTATCAAACTAAGCATACCGAAAAAGGTTAATCCTTCCATTTCAGAGGATTGATGCAGCTTATAAGTATGCACACAGTAGTGGTTTATACCAAAAAAGTTGAAAGTGAACAAATAAGTTCATGTTTCTGCACTTTGTCCAAAAATTTGTCACGCTCACCTCCGGCGATTTGGGCACATTTACAGCCTATACTCGACGGTTTACCCGCTAACGTTGTCAATCTACATTTTTTAAGCGATGGACCGGTTACTCAACGTCGTAATAAAAGTATGCTTCAAGTATTGGCAACAGTGTTACGAGAATTTTACTGTAATGTGGAAAATTTTACGTGGAATTACCACGAAGCCAGACACGGCAAATGAGCTCCCGATGGGGTGGGGGGAACATGTTAAAGGACAGAAGATAGATTAGTTAAAAGACCAGCTCACTTTAGAAAAGTTGCTCTGACATCAAAGTTTTGGCCATTAATGAAGCAGACATCTTAGCCAAAGAAGCACAACATGGATCAGCGGAAAACATAAAAAGTTTTTTAGGCACACCACAGGTTCACCAAACTACTGGAAGCTTGTTTTTTTCCAATCGCCTAAGAATGAAAACTTTAAGCTGTTTTTTCAACATTGATGTCTGCAATCATTTTGTGATGGGTACTGTGGAATATTCAGTCATTAATCCAAAACCTCGTGTGGGAATCAAGCTTTATTTTCAACTCCCAACATTAAACGGTGAGGCTTTGAATATTCCTCGAGTTGGGTTATTTCACTGGTTCGTTTTATATATTGGTTAGGTGAATTAAACAGTTAGATCCCTTTTACTAGGCGTTTATTTATCCAATTCGGCACTTGTTTACGCAATAACACTTTAATACATGATTAAATACTAACTTATAACATTACTAACTTTTTATAACATTACTACAATTATAACTTGATGCTTTTATTTCAGCGAATGCAATATTTTATCATGTCCGTCGGACGATAACCCACTTTAAATTTTGACGTACGTATTGACCTTTCAGTGGTTTAATTTGGAGTGGTTCTCGAGGAGACGTCAGTGTGCTCCCGTCGCTAAAACATCATGCCACCGTCAGACCGGCCAATCAGAAGGCCACATATTTCGCGCGTTGTGTTCTAATTGGCTATTTACTGTTTCGCCATGTTTTCTCTGGACCAATGGTTAATTTCCCGCTTTGTGTACTGCGGTGAGCCTTATCTCCCAACCACAAAGCACATATACGTTGTTACAATCTTTAAAAATAGACGTTTTACCACTGAATTGTGTTGAAAACAATTTCTTGCTAAATTAACCGTAGCGACAGGCCGCTGTTTTAGAATTATATTTGCAAATTTGGTAGCTTGTCTGGGCGACAATATTATTTGTTCTGAAAACATTAAATGCATTTTGTTTCGCTGTTTCTCTGACCGTTGAGGAGTTGTGTTGCTAATGGAATATTTGAAAGGCATTTATTTTACCTAAATAAAGAACAGTATTGATTCTGAAAACATTGGTTGCATTTAATTTCATTATTTTTATTGCATTTGAGCAATCGTTTTCCAACACCTCGTCTTCATGCTGAGGACGTATATGGATCCAAATCTGATTCTGATAATGAACCACTGGCGTCACTAATATCTCGGCGAAATATAGAGAAGTCCCAAAAAATTCCACAGCCCCGTAACGAATCATCTTGCAATTAGTTTTTTGCTTTTTGGTACTAGAGTGCACATATGAACCGCATTTATATTCTCAAGTGATGTATTCATATAAAAAAATATTTTTTTACAATACACTTTCATTCGTCTTTTTGTGTTCAAGCTATTAAGTACCAAATTTCAATCGAACAGAGAAAATGTTTGTCACTTCCGGAACCTGCCCAAAAACTATAAGCTTCCGAAGACAAAGGTTCTCTACAAAATCAGAAAATTTCAATCGATTATATCCAGTGGTGTGGGCGCCACGTGGCACCAGTATTTAATTTTGATTTCGGCTTTGACGTTCAATAACTTTTTCCCGAAACACCCAGTATTTGCAAATTTTATCGCACCAGCCTAAATGATTGTTGAGTTGTTGGGACAATTCAATTATGCCACCGCAGACCGTTTATATAAGAAAATTATAAGATTGTCGATTTGACACGGCTATTCATACACACAAACTTTTATGTGCGACGTCGTAAACATACGAGTATGTAGCAATCTAAAGTTTTGATTTAGTATCCCTTATAAGAAAAAAGTAATATGCATAGTGGCTCCTGGTATAATAGGGTACCTAAACCTAAGCAAAGTATACCTGTTTTCACTTGTTTCAGATTCGTCCTCCTTGATGTCTAGTTCTTCGTGTTTAATTTTCCAATCCCCATACATCTGATCAGTTCCTGCTTCACCCTCTTCAACTTTGACCTCTGCTTCGGTTTGGTCAGGGAATGTTTGTTTGTCCCTGTAAAACAGAAAAGTATCCCATTTTAGGCGAGACAATAAAAACAAAAACTTTTTATTGTTTTTACGACAAAAATCTCTTTACTTGGTATACCTAGGTCGAGACCTAGGTCATATTGTAGTGATGTATAAATCAAATTATTCAAGTAGGAGAGGACTAGGTAGGTACTATACAGTAAATATCGATAAACAGCATCAGAATATATTTTAATAATTATATAGGTAGGGTCAATTAAGGTAAATCGAGGGGTAAATACAAATTTAACTCTAAAGGACCCAGTACAAACCTTACAGATATTGGCTTTATGTGGAGTGGAAAGGGCAAAACGTCTGCTTTCATATTAGTTAGTTCTTTAAGCTTGATGATCATATAAATCGACTTAAATTACACGTCACAAAGTCACGTTTATGATGTTGACAGACTCGACACTGATATCATTCCTATGTGGTGTGAAGCCGCACACTGGCCGACTTGCACAATCACGTACAAAACATACTATTAAAATGAAACGCTTGCATAAATTTTTGAACGTCGGCAAGAAGGTCGGTTTTCAATAGTAATATGTTAAGTGCATGTAAAATTGCTGAAAATCATGCATGAAGGTTTGTTGCCCTAGAAACAGCTTGAATGCATTTTTATTGTTATTTACCAAAAAGTGCCCGACCGAAGGGAGGGCACTTTTTAAGGTAAATAACAATAAAAATGCATGAAAGCTGTTTCTTTAGGGCAACAAATCTGAGTGCATGATTATCAAGCCATTTTACATGCACGAAATATATTTTTTAGACTATTTCCTGAATGAAAAACTAAAAACGAATCATTTTGATAAATTGACGCGAAATTGTCAAAGCAGAAATTTCAACTTGTTGTGACAGTGACGGTTATTCTCGTAGGTAACCAACAATGAAAAACCAGAAGAGTGCAATTTTCAACAGTAATATACCGATAGAGGAGGCGTCTTATCGGTAATACCGATGTTTTTAACAAGAAATCGATTTTCTGACAAATTTTTACGAAATGTAATTTTTACTTATAATCTGATATGATCCCGAGAGCTTTAGCTCGAGGGTCTTATCTTTGATTATAAGTAAAAATTACATTGAGTGAAAATTTTCTTGGAAAATCGAGTTTCGAGTGAAAAACGAAGGTATGAAGATAAGAAACCGCCTCTAGAGGTGTATTTTATTGGATAATTTACTAAACATAAAAATGAAGGCCGTCTGATAAAGGTAAATATACAAGTTAGAGGTGTTACTAATTTTTTATTTAACAGGTTAACTGCCATGAGTACCATATCAGGTACACGCTACGTTGGTCGCAGGGGTCATTGTACTTATCCGCATGCTGGTCGATCTGGTCGACTCACTTTTATTAATAAATTCCAATTTTAAGCGTTAAGTTCTACTAACAGACAACCAAATATGCCTTTTTGTGAAGTGTGTTGCCGATATTAGCCTGAGTACCTTGTGTGGTACACGTGGCCCCGAAGGCAAAGTTGCGTAGTTATTGTTAGATAGTAAAAGAAGAAGGAAGAAAAGTAGCACAGAAAAAACACCTAGAGTTTGGACCAAATGCGAATCTTGCGAGAAGTTTTTATGTAATGGTTGTTTTTTCTCCAAACATGCATCAAAATTACCTTAATTCTAACAAAATAACTTGTATTTACCGTTGTACCTTTATAAGTATTTCATTACAATTATTTTTTTTAAATAAACGGGCCCCTCAAGCCGAAAACCAAATATACGCGGTTGGTCTCTGAGGCCACCAGTATTTATTTTCCGTTTAAAAGTAAAGGAATGAGTACCTACCGTGGAACACAGTTGCTTTCAATTTGTAGTTTCGCGTGTACCACTGTAGGTACTCATGGCTGGAATGTGCATTCTACCTGAGTACCTAAATTGGTACACACGGCCTGACGACACAGTTACGTAAATGACCCTTGGCAGTCAACCTGTTAAGTAAAAAAGCTACAAGCGTCTTTTCGAAAGCGTCTTTTCGAGCTAGCGGTAGTCTTATCGGGTAAGACGACCGTTACCAAGGTGGTTGCTATGAAAATGAGCGTTTTGATTGGTTCAATAAAAGTGAGGTGAATTATCAACAGTAATATACCGATAGAGGAGGCGTCTTATCGGTAATACCGATGTTTTTAACAAGAAATCGATTTTCTGACAAATTTTTACGAAATGTAATTTTTACTTATAATCTGATATGATCCCGAGAGCTTTAGCTCGAGGGTCTTATCTTTGATTATAAGTAAAAATTACATTGAGTGAAAATTTTCTTGGAAAATCGAGTTTCGAGTGAAAAACGAAGGTATGAAGATAAGAAACCGCCTCTAGAGGTGTATTTTATTGGATAATTTACTGAACATTAAAATGAAGGCCGTCTGATAAAGGTAAATATACAAGTTAGAGGTGTTACTAATTTTTTATTTAAGTAAAAAAGCTACAAGCGTCTTTTCGAAAGCGTCTTTTCGAGCTAGTGGTAGTTACCAAGGTGGTTGCTATGAAAATGAGCGTTTTGATTGGTTCAATAAAAGTGAGGTGAATTATCAGCTCAATCGCGACCGAGGGCTGATTTTCACCGAAAATCAAGTGAAAAGCGCATTGTAGTAACAGTATATGAGGGAAATAGTCAGCGAAACACCCCGGTTTTGTGACCGCTTTACGTGTGCAGACAAAAGTACTGCAAAAGTCTATAAATAGATTTTGAAGAATTCCAAAGTTTTTGCTAGTTAATGCTACTTTAGGAAATAGTCAGCCATTGCCATACTCAACAGCCTCGGTTTAGCAGTTAAGTAGGTACCTATATAGATAGATAGATAAATAGATATTTATTGCTAATAGTTACACAAAGGTGCTTTTAAAAGTCAAAAAGTAAAAGGTAAGAATAAAGTACAACATTATAATACTAATTATATAAATAAATGTTAATATTAAAATAGCCAAGCTAATTATTGATAAAATTTAAAACGTTAAAAATATTACAAATATTGCAATTGCAAGACATATAGAGTTAAAATTTTTGAACAAATACAATTAAAATAGTAAAAGATTTATAAACACATAAAATTGAAACAAACAGTTACAATATACATGCAGGGTGGCCATTTGAAAACGCAACAAAGTCAATTTTGGGCACCCCAGGTTTAAAAAAAAAAACCCTAGCGGAGGCGACAGCTACCCTTAAAATTCTAAATGGAATGGGGGGTCGAATGATACCTTGTTTTAAAAGTATTTTTATGTAGAGTATAACCCTAGAGTTTAACATCGCTACTATCCCAAAAGTGCAAAAACAGGTTGTTTTTACCTTTTTTATTACAAAAAATGACAACGATAAATAGCATTCGCTGGTATCAACTTTGCTTTTTTGACAATTCTAGTTTTATTCCTGTGGCCCTCAATTATTGTTGCAGATCATATCCTTCGGTCGCGGTGAAGTAGTAAGGTTTAGTTAATTTCGTTACAGAATCGGCATAGAAGTGATAACGGTTTACTCGATTGCTAAAAAGGTGCAAATCATTTTATTATTTTTTGCGAACAATGAACTGCCCAACTGCTTAACCATCAACATCAAAATCGACAAGTCCATCGAAAGTACATTTTTGGTGCAAAAATTTCGGGAGACGGGGTCAGTAGCTAACAAAAAACGTGAAGTGGAAAATCCAGGAGTAAATGAAGCTACAGAGGTGGCGACTTTAGGGCATGTTGTTCAAGATCCCATACCGAGTACAATAAAGTTAGCGACAGCATCTGGTGTTAAAAGTAGCAGCATTCAAACCATATTAAAAAAAAACACGAACTTTCTTTTCAACGTATGTTTTTCTGACGAATGCTCTTTCTTCCTAAACGGTACGGTGAATCGTCACAACTGTCTTTATTGGTCTGATTCAAATCCCAGAGTATTTCGTGAGGTGCATACGCAATATCCGGAAAAACTGAATGTTTGGGCTGGCATTTTTGGTAACCGTATAATAGGCCTGTTTTTTGACCTGGCAATTTAACAGGCGAAACGTATCTGGAAAATCGACGGGTCCGAGCGTTTTTAACCTGGGGTGCCCAAAATTGGCTTTGTTTCGTTTTCAAATGGCCACCCTATAATACACACATTTTTAGATTCGGGGAAACTAGGGCGTGTCGGTATATAAAACTGTTACCAAAATATTTACTCATTCTACAAGAGGACGTTATTAAATAACCCAAAAAAACAATGCTGTCAAATTTTTGAACGTCGGCAAGAAGGTCGGTTTTCAATAGTAATATGTTAAGTGCATGTAAAATTGCTGAAAATCATGCATGAAGGTTTGTTGCCCTAGAAACAGCTTGAATGCATTTTTATTGTTATTTACCAAAAAGTGCCCGACCGAAGGGAGGGCACTTTTTAAGGTAAATAACAATAAAAATGCATGAAAGCTGTTTCTTTAGGGCAACAAATCTGAGTGCATGATTATCAAGCCATTTTACATGCACGAAATATATTTTTTAGACTATTTCCTGAATGAAAAACTAAAAACGAATCATTTTGATAAATTGACGCGAAATTGTCAAAGCAGAAATTTCAACTTGTTGTGACAGTGACGGTTATTCTCGTAGGTAACCAACAATGAAAAACCAGAAGAGTGCAATTTTCAACAGTAATATACCGATAGAGGAGGCGTCTTATCGGTAATACCGATGTTTTTAACAAGAAATCGATTTTCTGACAAATTTTTACGAAATGTAATTTTTACTTATAATCTGATATGATCCCGAGAGCTTTAGCTCGAGGGTCTTATCTTTGATTATAAGTAAAAATTACATTGAGTGAAAATTTTCTTGGAAAATCGAGTTTCGAGTGAAAAACGAAGGTATGAAGATAAGAAACCGCCTCTAGAGGTGTATTTTATTGGATAATTTACTAAACATAAAAATGAAGGCCGTCTGATAAAGGTAAATATACAAGTTAGAGGTGTTACTAATTTTTTATTTAACAGGTTAACTGCCATGAGTACCATATCAGGTACACGCTACGTTGGTCGCAGGGGTCATTGTACTTATCCGCATGCTGGTCGATCTGGTCGACTCACTTTTATTAATAAATTCCAATTTTAAGCGTTAAGTTCTACTAACAGACAACCAAATATGCCTTTTTGTGAAGTGTGTTGCCGATATTAGCCTGAGTACCTTGTGTGGTACACGTGGCCCCGAAGGCAAAGTTGCGTAGTTATTGTTAGATAGTAAAAGAAGAAGGAAGAAAAGTAGCACAGAAAAAACACCTAGAGTTTGGACCAAATGCGAATCTTGCGAGAAGTTTTTATGTAATGGTTGTTTTTTCTCCAAACATGCATCAAAATTACCTTAATTCTAACAAAATAACTTGTATTTACCGTTGTACCTTTATAAGTATTTCATTACAATTATTTTTTTTAAATAAACGGGCCCCTCAAGCCGAAAACCAAATATACGCGGTTGGTCTCTGAGGCCACCAGTATTTATTTTCCGTTTAAAAGTAAAGGAATGAGTACCTACCGTGGAACACAGTTGCTTTCAATTTGTAGTTTCGCGTGTACCACTGTAGGTACTCATGGCTGGAATGTGCATTCTACCTGAGTACCTAAATTGGTACACACGGCCTGACGACACAGTTACGTAAATGACCCTTGGCAGTCAACCTGTTAAGTAAAAAAGCTACAAGCGTCTTTTCGAAAGCGTCTTTTCGAGCTAGCGGTAGTCTTATCGGGTAAGACGACCGTTACCAAGGTGGTTGCTATGAAAATGAGCGTTTTGATTGGTTCAATAAAAGTGAGGTGAATTATCAACAGTAATATACCGATAGAGGAGGCGTCTTATCGGTAATACCGATGTTTTTAACAAGAAATCGATTTTCTGACAAATTTTTACGAAATGTAATTTTTACTTATAATCTGATATGATCCCGAGAGCTTTAGCTCGAGGGTCTTATCTTTGATTATAAGTAAAAATTACATTGAGTGAAAATTTTCTTGGAAAATCGAGTTTCGAGTGAAAAACGAAGGTATGAAGATAAGAAACCGCCTCTAGAGGTGTATTTTATTGGATAATTTACTGAACATTAAAATGAAGGCCGTCTGATAAAGGTAAATATACAAGTTAGAGGTGTTACTAATTTTTTATTTAAGTAAAAAAGCTACAAGCGTCTTTTCGAAAGCGTCTTTTCGAGCTAGTGGTAGTTACCAAGGTGGTTGCTATGAAAATGAGCGTTTTGATTGGTTCAATAAAAGTGAGGTGAATTATCAGCTCAATCGCGACCGAGGGCTGATTTTCACCGAAAATCAAGTGAAAAGCGCATTGTAGTAACAGTATATGAGGGAAATAGTCAGCGAAACACCCCGGTTTTGTGACCGCTTTACGTGTGCAGACAAAAGTACTGTAAAAGTCTATAAATAGATTTTGAAGAATTCCAAAGTTTTTGCTAGTTAATGCTACTTTAGGAAATAGTCAGCCATTGCCATACTCAACAGCCTCGGTTTAGCAGTTAAGTAGGTACCTATATAGATAGATAGATAAATAGATATTTATTGCTAATAGTTACACAAAGGTGCTTTTAAAAGTCAAAAAGTAAAAGGTAAGAATAAAGTACAACATTATAATACTAATTATATAAATAAATGTTAATATTAAAATAGCCAAGCTAATTATTGATAAAATTTAAAACGTTAAAAATATTACAAATATTGCAATTGCAAGACATATAGAGTTAAAATTTTTGAACAAATACAATTAAAATAGTAAAAGATTTATAAACACATAAAATTGAAACAAACAGTTACAATATACATGCAGGGTGGCCATTTGAAAACGCAACAAAGTCAATTTTGGGCACCCCAGGTTTAAAAAAAAAAACCCTAGCGGAGGCGACAGCTACCCTTAAAATTCTAAATGGAATGGGGGGTCGAATGATACCTTGTTTTAAAAGTATTTTTATGTAGAGTATAACCCTAGAGTTTAACATCGCTACTATCCCAAAAGTGCAAAAACAGGTTGTTTTTACCTTTTTTATTACAAAAAATGACAACGATAAATAGCATTCGCTGGTATCAACTTTGCTTTTTTGACAATTCTAGTTTTATTCCTGTGGCCCTCAATTATTGTTGCAGATCATATCCTTCGGTCGCGGTGAAGTAGTAAGGTTTAGTTAATTTCGTTACAGAATCGGCATAGAAGTGATAACGGTTTACTCGATTGCTAAAAAGGTGCAAATCATTTTATTATTTTTTGCGAACAATGAACTGCCCAACTGCTTAACCATCAACATCAAAATCGACAAGTCCATCGAAAGTACATTTTTGGTGCAAAAATTTCGGGAGACGGGGTCAGTAGCTAACAAAAAACGTGAAGTGGAAAATCCAGGAGTAAATGAAGCTACAGAGGTGGCGACTTTAGGGCATGTTGTTCAAGATCCCATACCGAGTACAATAAAGTTAGCGACAGCATCTGGTGTTAAAAGTAGCAGCATTCAAACCATATTAAAAAAAAACACGAACTTTCTTTTCAACGTATGTTTTTCTGACGAATGCTCTTTCTTCCTAAACGGTACGGTGAATCGTCACAACTGTCTTTATTGGTCTGATTCAAATCCCAGAGTATTTCGTGAGGTGCATACGCAATATCCGGAAAAACTGAATGTTTGGGCTGGCATTTTTGGTAACCGTATAATAGGCCTGTTTTTTGACCTGGCAATTTAACAGGCGAAACGTATCTGGAAAATCGACGGGTCCGAGCGTTTTTAACCTGGGGTGCCCAAAATTGGCTTTGTTTCGTTTTCAAATGGCCACCCTATAATACACACATTTTTAGATTCGGGGAAACTAGGGCGTGTCGGTATATAAAACTGTTACCAAAATATTTACTCATTCTACAAGAGGACGTTATTAAATAACCCAAAAAAACAATGCTGTCAGGTATTAAAGCCTGTTTATAAAAAAAAATCAGCTATTGCAATTTTCTTTGCATTTTTTTTTAACTTGAACGCGTGTAGCGGTCTCTTATACCTCGTCTAAGGCAGCGGCCATATTATAGGAAACCGAACATACATATCCATGTGACCTCAGACCTCGCTTCGATACCATATACTAGAGGCGCTCATCGGAAAAACATTATCGACAAATAATATCGATGTCACAAAAACATCGAAATCAAAACATCGATTTGTTTAAATTAATATTGATGTTTGACACTTTCATATACCTGTTGGAAATTGACAACACTCACCAGGGTGGTTGCGCTAGTAAGCCGGCCAACTTCTAGTAGTCGGCCAAAAATGACATTAATCACTTATAATTTGAATTTCGCGCGAGTTTAGCTCTATTTCTTACATCTGCTGTCTTCTTTAAAATTCCAAGAACACATTTATAAATATTTTTTTATTATAAGTCGACCCTTACTTCCGTAAATTGGCGCGAAAAATTGGGTGCTAATCATTGTGTCTCCAAAAACAGTTTACAAAAGCCAGTGAAGATCAAACAGAGCAACTTTAAAGGTAAGTTGTAACAAAAGACCCCTAATCCGAGGCTGCCGATGGAAAATTCCACCCGATCGTTTTCCCCTTTTCGCGATGCGAGCCGCCTCGCCCGCGCGCAAATGCAGAAACCAACGAACGGCAGTCAGTTGAAGAAAACGAGATCGAAACGAAGGTAGATGGGCAGCGTCGCCTGGTAACAAGTTCAAGAGTTTTGGACACGTGTTTTTCTGTATCTTTTGTTTGTTACAAATTTGTAGTTATTTCAATAAATATTCAGTTCATAACAGCCAATGTTTCTGAGAACCCCTGTTCAATAACTATCTCACACTGACGCCCACGTTGAGGCCAGAAAATTGGCGTGTTATTTATTAAAAAGTAAAAACTTTCGGTCATCCTTGCATCTCGGCTACCGGATTTGTTAATCTCGGACTGAATCTTGTGATTGCATCGGTAAATAACATAGTAGTTATAAAGTGAACTGTGGTTTAAACTCGTTATAACTTTCTTTTTTTATACAAAAGTGGTCAAAACTTGATAGACATTGACATTAACCAGTGAAAAGTGCAGTCAACATTGCAATAAAATTTGGATTTTGTCATTGCTCCAATTGACTAAGGATACTTCTCGGGATACTTCCTGTTGACAAGTAGAAAATCGTAGGTTGTTTTAAGATTGTTAGCTGAACAAACTGTAAGTACCGAACTTATATTGTAAACACGGCGGCTAATCAGTATAATTTGCGTTCTCGACAAGTTAATAAGGAGTGCAAAGACTTTGAAACAAAAATGGCCGTAACTTTGAGTGATGAACAATTTAAAAAACTTTTAGAAAAACTTACCGTGGTACCACAGAACCCGACACAAGTTCCAATCGCACCAATTTTAACCGGAAATTTCGTCAATTGTACATCCAGGTTTGATGGAAGTAAAAACTCTGACAATAATGCTTTTATAGCCTCTGTTACGATTTATAAAGATTGTGCGCAAGTTTCCGATGATAACGCGTTGAAGGGACTTCCGATGTTGTTAGACGGGTTCGCCGCGACGTGGTTTCAAGGTGTAAAAATGACAATAAACTCTTGGGGTGATGCGATAGCACTGTTACGTTCAACTTTTGGTCCGCAAAAACCGCCTTATCGAGTTTACCGCGAATTGTTCTCAAAGGAACAAAGTGAAAATACTCCTACTGACATTTTTGTCTGCAAAGCACGATCTATTTTAGCGCAGCTTCCAAATATTATGCTCACAGAGCAAGTGCAATTAGACATGGTGTATGGACTGCGTAATCGTGTAATACGTGAAAAATTACCTCGTGATAAAATAACCAATTTTAAGGAACTATTAACGCAAGCTAGACTTATTGAAGAGACATTCGAACGTAATGATAGTGCGAGTACTATAAATAAACGTGTACGTTGCGAGTTTTGCCGTAATATCGGTCACGTTAAAGACGAGTGTCGAAAGTTTCTAAAAGTAAAAGACAATAAAAATCAAGATGGCAAAAATCAAGAGGAAACTGATGTTTCTGGCAAACCGAGCACTACTGCGCAATCGCAGACAAATCATTCTGCCAGCGTAAGCTGCTATGGTTGTGGTAAACCAGGTTTCATTCGTTCAAATTGTCCAAATTGTAAAAAGACAGGTACGGCTTCAATGGAATTTTTCAGCCTTGATACATTAGTTTGTCCGCGCGATAGACCCGTTCTTAAAGTTGATATATTGGGACATATTGGTCAGGGTCTCATTGATACAGCCGCGAAGCAAAGTGTCGCAAGCCAAATGTTTTATAAAATATTACAAGCAGAAAGTTGTGCATTTAATAAAGAAAGAAAAACAGTCAAATTTGCGAATGGACAATGCCAAATAAAGGATGTGCTTACCACTCAAGTAGATGTTGGCATTAAAAAAAAGGTGATTCCTACGAAATTCATTATTTTTAAGGATACTAACACGTGCACCTTGTTTGGCATAGACTTTCTACAAGATGCAAAAATTATTCTTGATTCTTCAAACAAAATGTGGAGGTTTTCTGATGAACCTAACAAAGAGTTTCAGTTGTCATATAAAAATTCACTAGCCTATAGCAATGACTCCCCAGATAAAGTAGATGCTAACATTTCATATAGTACTGATATTTTAAGAACCGATGAAGTCACTGTACTTTCAGAAGATGAACGATTAAAATTGAGTGCCTTGTTAGAAAAACGAAAAATATCTTTGAAGTGGGGGGAGACCCGACTCCATTTGCTGTCCATTATATAAATACTGGAAATCATCCACCTATAGCGTCACCTCCTTACCGCATGGCCCCTCTAAAAAAGCAAATGTTCAAAGAAGAACTTGATAAGCTCCTAAGTGAAGAAACCATTGAAGAATGCGAAAGTCCTTGGGCCGCGCCGGTTGTCCTTGTTCCAAAGAAAACAGGTGGCATAAGATTATGTTGCGATTGCCAAAAAATTAATGCCGTAACTATCACTGATTCCTATGGATTACCACGCTTAGATGATTTATTACATGCGGCTAAACGAACACCCTATATGACTACAATTGATTTACGCTCCGGTTACCATCAAGTTAGTGTTCATGAATCGGACCGCGATAAAACCGCTTTTGTAACTCCTTTTGGAATGTTTCGTTATACGCGCATGCCTTTCGGACTCAAAAATGCGCCGGCGACGTTCCAACGTCTTATGGACAGATTTCGAAACGGACTTAAAAAACCAGATGGTGAAATATTAGCATTAGCATATTTAGACGATTTAATTATATTGTCAAGTTCGTTTAATGAACATTTACAAGATTTAAATGTAGTATTCGATAGACTTGAGCAATTCAAACTACGCGCGAATCGAGAAAGCGATCCAAAGACGGCTGCCATATCCGAAAGGCCTCCCCCACGAAATGTCCATGAAGTACAATCGTTTTTACAGACCGCCAGTTGGTATAGACGATTTATCGAAACATTTGCTGAAGTATCACGACCGCTTAGTGACCTGACGAAAAAGAAAGCTGTATGGAAATGGGCCACGGCTGAACAAGAATCTTTTGACACACTCAAAAGATTGCTTACTACTGCGCCCGTACTTACTCAATGTGATGAGAGTAAACCTTATATTATTCGCACCGATGCTAGTAGTTACGCTCTAGGAGCAATCCTGCTGCAGGGAGAAAATGAAAACGAGCATCCGATTTATAGTGTCCTGATGGATGGAAGGAATAAAACACCGTGTTCCGTTAATCACTTTATTACTTACTAAATACACTGTACAAAATGGCTGAACTGAACCCGACGGATTACGGCGTAGAAGAGGCCTTGTTCCCCAGTTTACTACACTTTCCTCCCCCTTAAAGAAAATAATAACAATAATAAAAAAAAAAAAAAAATAATAAGAATTTTCATAAAATTATCTTTAAGCATAATCTTCTTTCTTTACAATTCTTTTGCTTCTTCTTGGCGTCATTCTGTTATAATCAGGAGATAACCTTTTAGCTTCAAAATTTACTTTACTTTCAGGACTATCTGAGTTCAACACATTTTCCTGACAATTCGGTGTTGTATCTACTGAAAAATTATATTCTATGATTTGATTAAGGTGCCTTCTCCATGTCTTATCAATACTAGGTATATAAACAAAATAACTTCTAGGACCAATATTTTTCTTAATTATACCCCTAACCCAAGAGGGTTTATTTACAATTCTATAATCCCTAACTGCTACTTGATCATTTACCTTGAAAATTTTTGATCTATTACCTTTACAATTTTTAACTTGATTCTCTTGACTTTTACAAACTTTGGCATTTTGATCATTAGCAACTTCTCTTTCCGTAATATTTACATTATTATTTATAAAATCTAAAACCGTTCTAATATTCCTATTAAACATTAGGTTTGCTGGGGATATACCTGTCGAACAGTGGGGTGTAATCCGATAAGACAATAAAAAATTATTTAAATAAAAATTCATATTCGCTAAAGAATTCTTTTCCATGACTTTGATTAGTGCATGTTTGAATGTTTTAACTGCATTCTCAGCTTGACCATTCGAAGCTGGATAAAAAGGTGCAATTTCCAAAAAATTTATATTATTTTTACTCAAAAACATTTGAAATTCACCAGACTTAAAATTTGTGGCATTGTCCGAAACCAAAGAAAAAGGTAAACCAAATCTAGAAAAAATGTCTCTTAAAATATTTATGGTTGTACTTGATTTGGTATTATTTGTGACAATCGCCTCAAGCCACTTAGTATGAGCATCTAATACAACTAAAATATATTTGTCCCCTATAGGACCTAAGAAATCAATATGCAATCTTTCCCACGGTCGTTTCGGATACTCCCAACATTTAAGTGCTACCTTTGCGGGTTCACTTCTTGTTTTTAAACAATTTTCACAGGACTTAATTAAATTTTCAATATCATTACCTAACTGAGGCCACCACACATACGAACGAGCCAAACTTTTAGTTTTAACCATCCCCATGTGTGTGGAGTGTAGCTGTCTCAGAACATTATGCTGCAATGTTGCAGGAATAACCACCTTATGCCCTAGCATTAAACAACCGTTTACAACAGAAAAATTATGTTTGTAATAAATATATGGTTTAAATTCTGGCTTGACTTTAGTTGGCCACAATAAATTTACATATTTACAAATTTCTAACAACCTTTTATCCTTATGTGTTTCACTTTTGACCTGTTCCCAACCTATCGGCAAATCAGAGTTTGATGCAATAAAATTTGAATACGAAACTTCAATATCGAATTCTTTTAACTCTTCCTTTAACGGTAACCGTGAAAAATAATCTGCTGTATTGTTTTCCGATCTAACATACTCAATATCAAAAATAAAATTTGACAGTATTAATGCCCAACGCTGCAATCTGTTCGTTGCCAGAGCAGGAATACCTTTTTTGTCGCCAAAAATTGTTACTAAACACTTTGCATCCGTTTTAATCGTAAATTTCCTACCATAAAGATACTGATAAAACTTTTTTACTCCAAAAATAATGGCTAAGCCTCTTTTTCCACCTGGGAATATTTTTGTTGATACTTTGAGGCGTAAGAGAAGCAAAACTTATAGGATGTTCTTCATTTCCTATCACGTGTGAAATCATGGCCCCTACACCATAATAAGAACTATCCACTATCAATTTTACTGGTAACTTCGGATTATAATGCGCTAAAATTGGTGCAGAACTAATAATATCTTTTACTTTTATATATGCCAAGTTACATTCTTCGGACCAGACAAACCTGACATTTTTTTTTAATAAACTGTACAAAGGTTTTAGTACCGAAGCTGCATTAGGTATAAACCGATTATAAAAATTTACAAACCCTAAAAATGATCGTAACTGAGTAATATTTTGTGGAACGGGTGCTTCTATTATTGCTTTTACTTTTTCATCACTCGTGTGCAAGCCTTTCCTATCAATTTTATAACCTAAATAATGCACAGAGCTTGTAAGAAAAACACATTTATTTAATGCGATTGTAAACCCGGCTTTTTCTAACCTAGTCAAAACCTTTTGCACTTTTTCTAAATGAGAAATTCGATTTTCCCCCGTAATTAGAATATCATTTAAAAAACATGCTACCCCTTCTAACCCTGCTAATACCTGTCCCATAATTCTCTGAAATATCGCTGGTGCACTGGCGATTCCGAAAGGCAAACGGTTATACCGAAATAAAGCCTTGTGGGTATTAATTGTAATGAATTCTTTTGACACATCATCCAACTCAACCTGCTGATAAGCATGAGATAGATCAATTTTTGTGAATTCCACACCGCCTTGTAACTTAGTAAAAAGCTCCTCGATACGAGGTAAAGGATACTTATCAACTTACAATATAGGGTTTACTGTAATCTTATAATCACCACAAATCCGTATGCTACCATCACTCTTGGCTACTGGGACAATCGGTGTTGCCCACTCGCTAAAGGGCACAGGGCTGAGGATATTCTCTGCAACAAGTCTGTCGATTTCAGCTTCCACTCCCCTGCACAATGCAAATGGTACCGAGCGTGCCTTGCAGAACTTTGGTTTGGCTCCTTCCTGTGTTGCTAATTGCAATTTACCACCAGTAAAATGTCCTAAGGAAAAAGAAAATACATTAGGAAATTAAGTCGCTAATTTTTGTCTAATTTGGGCCACTTCAGTATCAGCCATATTCAACAAAAATGATTTTTCCGAATAACTATCTACACTTAATTAGAATAAATTAAAAAAATCTCTCCCCAATAAAGGCGGTCCCCCATTTGGAATTATGTACAATTTTATTGGAAATGTTTTCCCCTTAAAAGTCAGATCAACTTCAATAAAACCAGAGGGATTTAGCAACGACCCGTCGTAGCTAGCCAAAGTTTTATTGGTTCTGTTCATCATATGTTTACTAAAATTCTTCTGCCGAAAAACTTCCGAAATTACTGATACTGAAGCACCTGTGTCAAGGTGAAACCTAAATTTATTTTTGTTTATCTCTACGTCTATCACAATCGCGTCTGAAAAAGACCCAAAGTTAAAAACATTAGCGATGCTTTCTTTTTCACTATGAGTGAAAACATCGTCACTTTTATCTACTACATAATTTTGCTTACTTTTATTTTTACACACTTTAGCTAGATGTCCTTTTAATTGGCAAAAATAATTTCTAAAATTACACTTATCTTTTTTATGTCCCTGCTTCCCACAGACTTGACAGTTGACGTTCCAATTTTCCCATCTGTCCGAAACTTGGGTCTGCCTAAATGAAGTGCCTGCCGGACCATTTCTTCTAACCGCGCCATCTTGCCTTTTCTGGTTGTTCCGCTGCCAATGTTGCTCTCCTTGTCTGTCACCGTCTCTTGCTCCGCTGCTCCTCTGCGCATGGCCCTGGTAAAAACATTCTTCTTTTACCGCCAATTCTAACCCCACGTGCCTGCCAACTTGGTTATTTGCGATTTCGACTGACTTTTTGAAGGAGATAGAGATTTCTCTTCGAACAGTCGCCTCATAATCTCGGAGTTTTGTAGTCCCAACACGAACTTGTCCCGCATCACTACTTCGAGCTCATTGCCAAACTCACATTTCGCCGCCAGATTACGTACTCTAGCTGCCCAGTCACTAACGGATTCCGCGCAATTTTTCTCACTCCCGTAGAACTTGTGCCTGGCTGCGAACGCACTGGTCGCCGACTGGAAATGTTTGTCGAACAGCGAAAAAAGGTCTTTAATATCTTTCTTTTCCGGGCTGGTTGGTACACAGAGACTGTACATTAGTCTATATGAGCCTTCATCACACGAGTTTAATAAGATGGCCCGCTTTACGTCATCCTTGATATTATTTGCGATGAAATACTGCTCTAGTCTTGCCTTAAATATCGCCCAATCGGAATCTTTGCTAGAAAATTCTCTCAGCTTACCGATCGCTGCAGCTTGTGCCATGATCAAGAATTTCTGGCTACCACGTGCTAATACTTATTTCCTTCAACTCCCGCGCTTTCTTGGAATTAGACGCTATGTTACCGCGTAAAATCCTTTAAAAATTTTCGCTTTCCTTGATTTCCCAACTGTAATCCTCGTCGCCAGCTATAGTGTCCTGATGGATGGAAGGAATAAAACACCGTGTTCCGTTAATCACTTTATTACTCACTAAATACACTGTACAAAATGGCTGAACTGAACCCGACGGAGTACGGCGTAGAAGAGGCCTTGTTCCCCAAGAAGAAACTTGTCATGTATGCACAATCACTATTGACTTTCCACATCGAAGTGCTAGCGATATAAGGGAGGAACAATTAAAGGACCCAGAGATAATAAAAATTATTAAAAGTTTCGAACAATCTGATGACCTAAATCTAGATTTTCGAAAGTGGACTGATAGAGGTTATATGATGACGCAGGGTGTTTTGTACAGATATTCCCCTGATCAAGACGGAGAAGAAGTACAGCTTGTTGTACCTGCACAAGAAAGAGAAAAAGTACTGAAAGAATATCATGATGATCCCAGCGCTGGACATTATGGCATAGAACGCACATACCAGCAACTTATCAAAAGATTTTATTTTCCTGGAATGAGAAGGTTTATTACAGAATACCTTAAAGCTTGTCCAGAATGCCAGAGGTATAGGATGACATCAAAAACCCGCAGGATTATTACAGACACCAGCCTATGCCCAACGCTTTGAAATTTTAAGCATTGATTTATTTGGCCCTTTACCACCAGGACCCAATGAAGAAAAATGGGTCTTCATTGTTGAAGATGCTTCAACTCGATGGGTAGAACTCTTTGCACTCCAACAGGCTACAGCAGAGGAATGTGCTAAAACGTTAATCAATGAAGTGTTTCTCAGATATGGACTACCACGAAAAGTCATCAGCGATAATGGGGTCCAATTCATTTCCACTGTAATGCAAAAGGTCTTCTTTTCCTTAAATATTAAGCAGGCATTAATACCATTATACCATGCGTCTGCTAACATGGTTGAGCGAAAAAATCGCGATTTAAAAGTAAGACTTGCCATCCTGGTTAAAGAAGATCATCAGTCATGGTCAGAGAAGCTTCTTATAGTAAGATTTGCTATGAACGCAGCATGGTGCCAATCTACAGGTCACTCTGCTGCCTATTTAAATTTTGGACGAGAATTGCGAACTTTAGATGATGTAAATCAAGACATTCGAACTGTCATTGAAACTGAAAATTTTATTACCCAAATCACCCCATATTTGAAAAGAATGGCGGATACATGAAAAAATGCATGAAGAACAGCAAGATAGACAGAAAAAGTACGCAGATGAAAAGAGACGAGATGTTCCAATGTTCCAAGTTGGCGATAAAGTCTAGGTTACTGTTCATGCCCTTAGTAATGCACAGAAGGGAACCACCTCTAAGTTTTATCCCAAGCGCGATGGGCCATATCAAATCATTTGCATCGTATCACCTACGAGTTACCAAGTCGCCAACCCAGATGATTTGACAATACCATTAGGAGTTCATCACGTATCGACTCTAACCGCTGCAAATATAAAAGAAGATGAGCAGCCCATAGTTCCAATTAGAAAACGAGGAAGACCACCCAAAAAGCAAAATGTAACTGGTCGCTCCTCGAATCGAGTTCGGAACCAGGAGGGGAGAGTGTAACAATAGACCCCTAATCCGAGGCTGCCGATGGAAAATTCCACCCGATCGTTTTCCCATTTTCGCGATGCGAGCCGCTTCGACCGCGCGCTAATGCAGAAACCAACGGCAGTCAGTTGAAGAAAACGAGATCAAAACGAAGGTCGATGGGCAGCGTCGCCTGGCAACAAGTTCAAGAGTTTTGGACACGTGTTTTTCTGTATCTTTTGTTCGTTACAAATTTGTAGTTATTTCAATAAATATTTAGTTCATAACAGCCAATGTTTCTGAGAACCCCTGTTCAATAACTATCTCACAAAGTTAAATTAATTCTATAGGTACTAGATAATATGCTTAACGGAGTAAGATTTTCTGGATGAGAAACACACTTTTTACTTCAATTCATCTATATTTTTATAAAATGTATAAATTCTGGTTTTCCTAACAATTAATTAGGGTAGGTACTAAAATAGATTTAACAAAGAAGATTTATTTAAATCTGTTTGACAATCCAATCAGCGGTCGGTATTCTTAAGTTTATTTATTTCCAGGGATTCCAACAAATCTAATTTAGGGCCTTTATTTTCAGTGTGGAGAATTTGGTAATTATAGTTAAATTTATAATTGCATTCTAATAAGAGATTGGAATAGTTAGAGTTGTTTTTCCTCCTTAATATAGCTTGAAAAATGTTCCTTTATTGTTTTAAAAAAACTTCTGTCAGATTGACCTATACAGGGTGTAATTTAATTGAGTGCCGATACTTAAGGGTGATAATCTATGAATGATTCTAAGATAAAAAGTTCATATGGACATATGTTCTAAACCTCTTCATTTTTGAGCTACAGGGTGTTAACATTTTAAGAAAAATATAACCTTTTTATATAAATCACTCTTAGATATTTTTATGAAATTTTGTACATACCTTTTAATCAATAAGGAGCATTTTTTGACCTAACAGATTTATAAAAATTTTTACCAGTGACGTCCGTACGGGGTTTGAACTGAATATTTTTAAAGAAAAAATGGATACGCCACTGCTTTTTCTAAAAACGAAACTTACTTTTGAAATTCTCATTTATTTTAAAGCAAATTTCGTTTATAGACTTACTTTTGTACGACGCACCGTTTTCGCGTAAAAAATAAAAACAAAAAAAAATAAAAAATTTTATTTCAAAAATCGCGATTAATTTAAAAGGAAAAATTCCAAACCTTAAATCGAAAGCGAAATGACAAGAGAAGATAAACAGAATAAAGAACCCACATTATTTACAGTAGTTGTTCGAAGTGTCGTCCACCCACACGTATGCAAGCATGGACTCTTCTTCCCATAGACTGACGCACATTTTCGAAGATTTCCGGGGTGTTTCTTATGGTTTGGCAGCATACTAATATACGATTTCGTAACTCTTCTTCGGTATGAATCGGCACTTGGTACACTAAGCTTTTCAGATGCCCCCAGAAAAAATAGTCTAAACTGTTAAGGTCCGGAGATCTAGGTGGCCATGGCTGCGTTCCTCCGCGACCTATCCACCGATTGCGATAGGTGTGATTTAAAAATTCACGCACTCGTAAGCTAAAATGTGGAGGCGCACCATCGTGCATTAGCCACATCTGGTTTCTTAATAATAATGGAAGGTCTTCAAGCATTGGCGGCAGATCTTCTTCAAGAAAGTGTAAATATGATTGTCCATCAAGTCTTCTTGGGAGAAAAAATGGGCCTATCAAATAATCATCAATAATGCCAGCCCAAACATTTATTGAGAACTGTTCTTGATGATTTGATTCTACAATTGCATAAGGGTTTTCATCCGCCCATAAATGGTTATTATGGAAATTTCTTATTGAGTTTCGAGAAAAATTAGCTTCGTCGGTAAAAAGAATGTGCCTGTCAAATAACGGATTTTCCATCAGGTTTTGAAGAAACCACACACAGAAATTAATGCGCATCGGGAAATCTCTAGGGAGTAATGCCTGGACTCTTTGAATGTGATATGGGTATAATAAATTTTCGATGAGAATTTTCCAAACAAGAAAATGTGAAACATTAAATGTTGCCGCGATTTTCCTCGTGCTACTTTCGGGGTTCTCCTCAATTTCGTGTAAAATTCCTTCTTCAAGTTCCGGTGTTCTTACTGTTTGATGGACTCCTTTAGCACTGTGGTCTACTCTTAAAGTTCCGGTCTCGTGGAGACGTCTATGAATCCTAGAAAATGTTCTCGGATCGGGTACTACGCGATTTGGATACCGCTCTTGGTATATCCGCCTGGCTTCGTATGCATTACCGTCTGCAAGCCCATAAATAAAATGCATGTCAGTTAATTCACTGTTTGTAAAATTTACCATTCTTTTATTATAATTTAACGTCTTACTGTAATAATAATTATTTAATAATGCAAAATCAATGCCAGGCCTTTTGTCTTTATGAAAAGAAACGTCAAAATTGATGTAGCTTTACCCAGCCTACTGATTTTTATTTGATTTGCTTTAAGAGGGCATTTAATATGGTTACCGTTTTTTTCTTTTCAAACGTTCAGTTGAATGTCACTGGTGAGTAGAAAATAAATTGTTGTCCCAAAAAAAGTGTTTCCACTCATGGTGGGTGCCAACCAAATTCAACAAAATAAATAAAAGCAGTCTCAATGAACCGAAGAAAAAAATGTTTTTTTTGTTTTTATTTTTTTACGCGAAAACGGTGCGTCGTACAAAAGTAAGTCTATAAACGAAATTTGCTTTAAAATAAATGAGAATTTCAAAAGTAAGTTTCGTTTTTAGAAAAAGCAGTGGCGTATCCATTTTTTCTTTAAAAATATTCAGTTCAAACCCCGTACGGACGTCACTGGTAAAAATTTTTATAAATCTGTTAGGTCAAAAAATGCTCCTTATTGATTAAAAGGTATGTACAAAATTTCATAAAAATATCTAAGAGTGATTTATATAAAAAGGTTATATTTTTCTTAAAATGTTAACACCCTGTAGCTCAAAAATGAAGAGGTTTAGGACATATGTCCATATGAACTTTTTATCTTAGAATCATTCATAGATTATCACCCTTAAGTATCGGCACTCAATTAAATTACACCCTGTATATGCTTTAGGCGAGGGGTGTCTCACTATGGCAGTAGGTGTACAAATCTTAAGGCAGGACCCAGCAGGACCAAAAAAATGCCAGGCAGGACATGGCAGGACGTGGCAGGACCAGCAGGACCAAAAAAATGCCAGGCAGGACGTGGCAGGACCTGGCAGTACCTTTTAAATCCAATAAGATTTCTCCAAAAACTTTAGTGGTAGTGGTAAATAGCGGGAACGAAAAATATTATTACCTCGATTTTTACTTAATTCAGTGAAAGTAAAATGAAAAGTGTTTGTGCGTGTATTAAAAGGTTAAAATAATTACACGCAAGTAAATAGCGTCCTGGCTAGAATTTGTTGGCCAGTGTTAGCAGGCTAGAGGCAAATCAAAACAATTTCCTAACTTCAAAAACAAGTTCAATAATTGCCGGCGTTTCGACTTTTATCAAGTCATTATCAAGTACACGGTATATCGCCTTAAGAAAAACACGGGAAAACATTGATGTGGTAGTATAAAATATTAATTTTAGTTGTGTCCCTGTTTGTTTATTTTGGACTGGAACATCTCGAATTTAGGAATATATGCTCGGGTTATGCATGCATACGACAAAAATTCCGTTTTCAAAATAGCCTTGATAATGAATTAATAGAGTCGAAACGTCGGCAATTTTTGAACTCGTCTTGAAAGTAAGGGCATTATTTTTATCTGTCCTTAACCCGCTAATACTGGCAACAAAATTTTTATCGAGGTTTTGACTACTTTTTATCAAAAATTTAAACAAATCGAAATTTCTGATTTTCAATACTAAGCACTAAACGAAACGCGGGTCGCGAGATTGCTGTTAAAAACAAACGTGGCACCTTTTAAAGTTCTGTGCCTTGTAGATCATTAATAAGATACATCAAATAGCCTAAAAACGCTTCTAAGGGGTAGGCCCCGGCCGGTCACTTTGACCGGCCTCATTGCTTCTTTCAAAGGGACCGGCGGCGACGCGCCCCTCAGAAGCTATTTTGGGCGATCAAACTGATTTGTAAACGAATCACAACAGTCGAGTTTGCAGTTTTATTTAATTTGTTTATGCAAGTTATTGATAAATATTCAGAAGTTGTGTACGTATTGCTTTCGTGCAAGCAAGTAAAATTTGTATAAACCCTTATTTAAACCAGTTGCAGTGTAATAGATCGATTTTCCCTACGATTTAAGTTAATAAAGGTAGGCCAACATATTCTTATAATGGACAAAACGCTGTGTATATACTTATATTTATAATATAAGTGAAACAACACTTCTGTCTTCTTCCACAAGATATATTTGAAATAGTATATTAGTGCTTGTCCCTACATGTTTCGCCCGTATATATATATACAGTAATCATCGAAGGAACTAAAAGGAATGTACAACAATGTAAAACCAAAAAACAGGCACCATAAAGGACTCGCCTATATCCAGTGTAATATAATAAATAATAATAATAAAACTGTAGGAACCTAGTACGAAAGATAAGAGGAAAGGAAAGAAAGGGGAGGTAGGCAAATTTTTTTTTGCATGTATTTATTACCTAGCAAGACATTGGTAGAACAAGCAGGACCTGGCAGGACCGTGGCAGGACAAGCAGAACCGTGGAAGGACAGGCAGGACAAGGACAAAAATTACCGGTCCTGCCAAATTTGGCAGTAGGTGTACAAATTTTGACCAGTGAGATACCCCTCGGCTTTAGGGCAATCATAATTGCATGTGAATTGATAGTGTGTAAAAGTGTGTAAAAGTGTGTTTACTTTCACATACAGGGTGGACGTAAAGTAAGGAATAAATTCATTATCTCGGAAACTACAATTTTTTAAAAAAATCGCTTGGACCCGTCGATTTTGTTTTTCGATCGCGCATAATCTGACATAAAATGTAGATATACAGGTTGTTCCAAATAAGAGTGCTAGAAAAAAATTTTTTTTCTTAAATGGAACCCCCTGTATATTATTGCATGTTCGGATTCTTCGAAAAATTCTGAACATTTTTCATGTAGCATGTGCTATACCTTAGCCCAAGCGTTTTGGAGTTATTCTCATTCAAAATTTGAAAAGTGGAAAAAAGTCATGCAGAAAACAAAGAATACCATTATTTTAAAAATGTTTTATTTGTCGAAAAAACAGTTTGGTGAACTTAAAAATAATTTTACTTAAGTAAATGTTCGAAGTGTCTTCCGTTGGTCAACTGACAATAGCCTAACCGATCTTCAAATTCTTGCTGAACATTTTGAACCATTTGGGGTGTAATTTGCCGAATTTGTTGCCGGATGCGATGTTTTAAATCATCTAAATTTGCCGGCTGGCTTTTGAATACTCTTTCCTTAAGGTATCCCCATAAAAAAAAGTCGAGTGGTGTTAAATCGGGTGACCTAGGCGGCCACTCAATAGAACCACCTCTTCCAATCCACCTGTTTGGAAAAGTATCGTCCAAATAAGTACGAACTCCCACAGCGAAATGTGGGGGAGCACCATCTTGTTGCAACCAGATATTATGATGTGGCAAATCGGGACGTTCTAACTCAGGAAAAAGGGTGGCCAGGGCTGGAACAAGTTCTTGTTCTAAAAAACTCAAGTATCTCTCGCCTGTTAAATTTTCGTCAAAAAAGAATGGCCCTATAACAGTGTCATCAACAACGCCAGCCCACACATTGAAAGCAAACCCTTTTCATTAATTTTTCGATTATATTGTGTGTGTCCTTCCCTCATCCAGTGTGGATTTACATCGGACCAATATCGATAATTTTGGGTATTTACGTCACCATTCAAGCAAAAAGTGGACTCATCGGAAAAAAATATATTTTTTACAAAATTTCTGTTTTCGAAACACATATCCTGTAAGCGCTCTCAAAATTCAAGGCGCCTCTCAAAGTCCCCTTCCAAAAGTTCTTGGAGAACTTACATTTTATAAGGATGGTATTTATTTCTATGCAGTATTTTAAGAACTGTTGTTTTTCCAATATCCACGTCACTTGCTACCTGCCTAGACACCACATGCTGGTTATCTTGAACTGCCAGTAAGACTTCTAATTGTTGATTTTCATCAACTTGAGGACGACCACATCTAGGGACATCTCTTACATGACCGAATTGCCTAAACTTGTACTCAATTTTGCTTACTGTTGATTGTGATATTGGCAGACGATTGGGGTATTTTTGATTAAATAACTCACAAACTTCTTGCTGCTTTCTAACTCTATCACCGTAGCCCATCATCATCAAAACCTCTATGCGCTGTTTCTCAGTGAGCCGCATTTTAATGTAATTTAGTTATGAAAAAACCAAATGAGTCTTTTGAAAACTAGTATAACGTTAGGAAAATACACATAAAACTGACAATAACAATAACTATTGACATTAATTCTTTTGATTCTTGCGTCATAAATCCAAAGCCTACTTGACTTTTTTTGCGCTTCACGCATGCTGACTATAAGTTTTGAATGAGAATAACTCCAAAACGCTTGGGCTAAGGTATAGCACATGCTACATGAAAAATGTTTAGAATTTTCCGAAGAATCCGAACATGCAATAATATATAGGGGGTTCCATTTAAGAAAAAAATATTTTTTCTGGCACTCTTATTTGGAACACCCTGTATATCTACATTTAATGTCAGAATATGCGCGATCGAAAAGCAAAATCGACGGGTCCGAGCGATTTTTTTAAAAAATTGTAGTTTCCGAGATAATGAATTTATTCCTTAGGACTTTACGTCCACACTGTATATAGTTTAGTAATGGAATTCCAGTTTTAATTACTTATAATAAATAATAAATGTTTTGTCTATATCAGGCTTACAAATACATATAAACATATTCTTCCTTTGCCATCATGTACATGGATATATCAAAAAAGTACGGCCGGGTCTAAAATAAATGATAAAGTCCTTAGGTAATATTAGAGTTAGTGGCCGACTACTGGCAAAGTCATAAATTGATGATTGTGCTAGTACTCGGCCAGAAGATTTTTTTGGCTATAAAAGCACTTACAGTGTTAAAATGTGGGTACTTTTTTAGGTATTGTGATAATAAATAATAAATAATAATATAAAATAATAAAAGATATCTAAGACAACAAAAACGCAGGCTAAAAAGAAAGTTCCATAAATATTCTCAAGAGTCCTTAGAAAAAGCTTTAGATTCTATGAGAAATGGAACTAAAATTCGAGAAACTTGCCGAAACTATGGTATACCACGTTCAACTCTGTAGGACCGGCTCGCAGATCGTGTCGCAAGCAATGAGCCTTAACGAATGGGCACCAGATCCATATATAAGTACATAAGTAGTCATCAATAATCTTACATGCAATAGAGCCGATGCCTACGTCCACCTCCCCAACCGATACTTTCAAAAAATATCTTAAATACCCCATGTCAATTCCAAAAACAAAACGTCCGAAAGCTGGACCCTTTTACAAGTGCCGTTTCGTCCAATGTTTGGAGAACATATTATATGGAGAAGGATAGAGTACAAAATGAGAAAGCAAAAAGAAAAGTGAAATAGTTAATAATACTAATAAAAAAAAAAGAAAACCCCCACGAAAGAAGCGAGATTCTAAAAGAATGCTTTGAAGCAAATATTAAATGTGAACATATTAACTAGATAGTGACGCAGAAGCAAAAGGCGATAAAAGTATGGGATGTGACTGGTGTCCTATGGATTTCACTTAGAAGCTTGCAGGAAGGTCATATAAAGAGGTGCAAGGTCTAGATTATAACTGCGATTTCTGCGAATACTCTTTTTGAGACTTATTTAACTTTACCTATACTTTTAAAAAATGTGTTTGCACATTTTAAGTATTTTTAACAGGTACATTTACTTAAGTGTTCTTTTTTTTTTAATATTTTAGGAAATATAAATAAGTTTTTTATGTTTTCCCCTTTTTATTGAGAAAATAAAAAATGCAAGCACGGGCCTGTGCTAAATAACCATTATTACAGGGTATTCCATACTCGATGGTACGTTAGAAGTATCTGGAGAACGAAAAGAAGAATAATTTTAAAATTTTCACTACGGTCATAGGAGGCTGCGCTCTAGCTTTTAAAAATAATTTCGCGGTTCGACATCAACTTTGGAATTTTAAATGGGACACCCTGTACTTTATTTTATTTTCAGATTCTACCAAGCAAAGGTTTTTTTTGTATAGGATATTTTTCCATTTCTTTTGCCGTTTCTTAAATAATAATTATTTTGTGTCTTTCTTTTACAGAAACTATGTGAATTAAAACTTCAATATTTTCGTCTCCAAATATCAAATCAACGTAACATTTTAACATAATTTAGTCAAAATGTGGTACTTTAATTTTGGCAACATAGAATCGCCGACTTCTATACACACTGTCCTAAAAATTAATTTTATCTACGACTATTTAATAATAGAAGCATAATGTGTTTGTTAGTACATATATAATGTGGTTCATATTACCATAGTTACTCATATTCCACAGCCGTGGAATATGGGATTTCATATTCCACGGTCCCAACAAAACAAAGTTACCTGAATTACGATAAAAACGCACCAGATCTAGTTTAAGCAGGCGTAAATGGTATTAATACCATAGCAACCGATTGACAAGTAAACGAATCATTTTTTTCCTCAGTCATTTAAGTTTCGCTGTGACATTTTGTTGTTGATTTCAAAGTAAAATATCATGATTTCGGATGACGAAAACGAAATCCAAAGTACCCCTCCAGAAATTCGGGCTGCAATTGTATTTTGTTTAATTATGGTTAACATCGTTGAATTGTATTTTTTAGTTAAGAAATACCATTAATAATAATCCTATTGTAATAAAATGTGTTGCTCTGAATCCATTTTCTAACTTCTTGAATACTGAATAGTCGTAGATAAAGTATAGTATTTGACTCGCGTATAATGGCTATATTACACTCGAATCCTTAAAACACTCGCCTTCGGCTCGTGTTTTAAAATCTCGTGTAATATAGCCTTCATTATACGCTCGTTAAATAATGTACTAGTAATTCAGATTTTATAAATTTGATCAAGTCACTTATTTTTAAATAAAACACCCTGCATAGTATTGAAGTGTTGAATGGAGTGGACCAATTGAATTTTTTTCATATAGAGTGTTCCTTTGCCTATTTTGAACCGCTTTCGATTTATAAGTCATTTTATGAATAATTACTATTCATATTCGAGAACTAGACATTAAAGATCCAAATGGATAAGTGTGCCATGATGTAACAACTGCAATACATAACGATGGTGACATGACATGTCTCACTTTTTAGTTTGGGTTTGCTTATATCACATTAAAATAGCAAAAATGGAGAATAATAGGTATTCAAATGCGGATATTTTAAATTTGTTTTATCGAGTGTTTTATATTTACAGCGAGTGTCAAAGAATTGTTTCAAGAACCTGCAGAAGATTTAACGCTCTTTTTCCGAATTTGAAGCAAATGAACTCACGGAAATTTCTTAGATCTGAAGGTAATTTTTTAAATTTCGAAAATGTACAGGCTCCAAGATATCAATTTCACCCTGTTACTGAAAACGAAGAAAATGAAATTAACGTTTTGGCGTATCTTCATGCCCATCCCCATGCTTCAATAACAAGTGCCAAAAATGATTTAGGAATAAATCGAACATCAATATGGAGAATTTTACATAAACATAATACTTATGCATGGCTACAAACTAATTACATTACAGGCTTTACAAGCAGGTGATCCTCCAAAATATGTAGATCTTTGCGAAATGTTATTAATTTGAACACAGGAGGATCCAGATTTTCTGAAAAGAATTACTTGGACTGATGAAGCAAAATTCTCACGCGAAGGAGTTTTTAACCGCCAAAATAATCACTATTGGGTTGCAGAAAATCCACACGTTATAAAAGAAAGAGGTTGCCAACAAAGATTTAATTTTAATGTATTTTGTTTGTTGGCAATTATCAATCTATATTTATGATGAAAATTTAACTTCTGCAAAATATCTCGAAATTCTAAGAACGACAGTATCTTACTTTTTGGATAATCTACCGCTTATCGACTTGAGAAATTGTTGGTATCAATTAGATGGAGCTCTTGCTCATTGTACCCATGAAGTTTCCGCGGAACTGTATGATATGTTTGAAGATAGGTGGATAAGACGTGGAGGACCATGGAGTGGGCCACAGCGATCTCCAGATCTTAATCCTTTAGACTTTTTCCTGTGGGGTAGGATTAAAGAAGTGGTTTATAAAACTACAGTAAATTCAAAAGAAGATCTAGAAAATCGGGAAGGCGCGCTTTTGAAGAACTAATTCAAAGAGCTACTACCGGTCATGTGATGACATGTATTACCGATTGCTTACATGAAAATGGTCAGCACTTTAAACATCTGACGTATTAGGTGAGAATCTCAGAAGTTTTAATTTATTGACAAAATCGGTTCTTTTCAGAATCACAATTTATTATGATTATGGCACACTTATCGATTTAGATCTTTAATGTCTAGTTCTCGAGTATGAATAGTAATTATTCATAAAATGGCTTATAAATCGAAAGCGGTTTAAAACAGGTAGAGGAACACTCTATATGAAAAAAATTCAATTGGTCCACTCTATTCAACACTTACTTCAATACTATACAGTGTGGCCCAAATTGGGCCTACATGTATGGGGATCTTGGAAACTATAGAAGATAGAGAAACGGTTAAATGGGGAAAGTTTTTGACAATTATATTTCTAACTGAAAACCGTTTAGTACGCGGCCCTATCTTTTTTGGTTTTTGAAATATGTTGAAAAAACCAAAAAGATGTATTTTCGAGAATATGCTGTAGATTTCTTATTATTCACTATTTTGGCAATCTGTAAAAACATTTTTAAAGCAACTTTTTAAGTAGATTTCAGTTCTGCAATTTAATTTTGAACACGACGTTTCAGTTATTTTATACCATCATCAGGTTCATTTTTTCTTATGGGCGCCATATTGTATTTTATACTTAAAAGGTAGCTTATGACGCCCGGTTTTCAACGATGTATTATTTGTTGGAAAATAAATGAAATTGACTTGAAAAATAAAGAAAATTAATTTTCGCAACACGTCAAATTTGAGAAGAACACATTAGGCAGGGTTGAATTTGTTTAAAATATCATAATATTATAATACATTATTTTATTTTTCCTTATGGTTAAAAATCTCATATTAACATTTCAAATAAAGAAAACTAAAAACGCAATGAATAATAATTATTGTTTTGAAAAGAAAATAAGAAAAAATATCTAACTTACTATACTTATCCGAAATGTTGGCCGTTTTTATTAATACATTTTTGACACTTTTTTAACACAGTATTGATGACCCTGCGAAGCGTGTTGCCATTTATGCTCGTAAACACATTCCTCACTCTCTCTTCTAATTCTTGTACAGATTCCGGGGGTTCAAACTCATATACTTCTTTTTTACATAACCCCATAAATAAAAATCGAGAGGAGTTATATCAGGGGATCTAGCAGGCCAATTAGCTGGTCCGCCGTTTGAAATTAATTTGTCATCAAATATCTGTCTTAAGAGAGTTTGAACTTCCCGAACATTATGTGCGGGACAACCGTCTTGTTGAAACCAAATATTATTCAATTGATCTTGAGGAACTCTTGCTCTAATTGCCGGTAATATTTGATCTTCTAACAGCTCCAAGTATCTTTGGCCATTCAACGTATGATTATAAAATAATGGTCCTATAAGTCTGTTGTCTAAAATGTAAGGAGAAAAGTAAAGCTGGGTTACTTAATACCTGCTATGTATTTAGCAAGCTAGGTGACATTACTTACCATACATACCACACCATACATTAAAACCAAATCGGGTTTGCAGTCTTTGTTGACCCAATTGGTGAGGGTTTTCTGTTGCCCAAAAATGATGGTTATGTCTATTAAATACCCCGCAGTTGGTAAAATGTGATTCATCGGTCCAAATTACAAGACGACTGAAATCATGATTTTGTTCGCATTGATTCACATACCAATTTGAAAACTGCATTCTTCTTGGATAATCCGTTTCTCGTAAACCCTGAACTATAGTTGGCTTGTATGGTCGATATTTATTTTCCTTAAGGACTCTTTGTATGGTACTTCGCGGGGTTGGTAAGTCTCTTGCCGACGCTCTTGTAGATGATGTCGGAGCGGCATTAAAATAGGCTCTGACATTTTCGTCACGCTCGTTATTACCTGCTTTTTCGTAACTCTTGGGCCGCGGTTTTTCAAAACTTCCATGGTTTCTCAGGTTCATAACAATTTTTGGAAAAAGTCTGACACTTGGCTGCGGTCTTTCAGGAAAATTTTCAAAATACCTTTCTAATGCAAGGTTTGCATTTCTGTTGCAATGAATGTAACATTCTAGCAAATCAAATTTTTCTTCGTGAGAAAAACGCAATGCCATTTTCTTTTAAATTCAGAATACACAAATAAATCGTTATTATTAGATAATAATAATAAAAACTATTATACTTTTACTCGTTCTGACAAGTAATATTTTTGTTTCATTTTCAAACGGTAGTGGTTGGTCATAGGCTACTGGATTTTATTTTTGATTCATAGGTTATTGTAAGGTCATAGGCTACTGGATTTTATTTTTGATTCATAGGTTATTGTAATATTGTTGATTGAAACAATGCAAGCAGTGTTTTGTGAATACTACAAAATGTAAACCTTTTAATTGGTATTTAATTTAGGGAATTATAGTGCAGTTGTCAAATTTGACGTGTTGCGAAAATTAATTTTCTTTATTTTTCAAGTCAATTTCATTTATTTTCCAACAAATAATACATCGTTGAAAAGCGGACGTCATAAGCTACCTTTTAAGTATAAAATACAATATGGCGCCCATAAGAAAAAATGAACCTGATGATGGTATAAAATAACTGAAACGTCGCGTTCAAAATTAAATTGCAGAACTGAAATCTACTTAAAAAGTTGCTTTAAAAATGTTTTTACAGATTGCCAAAATAGTGAATAATAAGAAATCTACAGCATATTTTCGAAAATACATCTTTTTGGTTTTTTCAACATATTTCAAAAACCAAAAAAGATAGAGCCGCGTACTAAACGGTTTTCAGTTAGAAATTTAATTGTCAAAAACTTTCCCCATTTAACCGTTTCTCTATCTTCTATAGTTTCCAAGATCCCCATACATGTAGGCCCAATTTGGGCCACACTGTATAGGGTGTCCCATTTAAAAAAAAGTGACTTTTGATCAAATTTATAAAATCTGAATTGCAATTAATTTTTAGGACACTCTGTATAGAAGTCGGCGATCCTATGTTGCCAAAATTAAAGTACCACATGTTGACTAAATGATGTTAAAATTTTACGTTGATTTGACATCCGGAGACAAAAATATTGAAGTTTTAATTCACATAATGTCGGTAAAAAAAAGACACAAAATAATTATTATTTAAGAAACGGCAAAAGAAATGGAAAAATATCCTAAACAAAAAAAAACCTAGATTGCTTCGTAGAATCTAAAAATAAAATTAACTACAGGGTGTCCCATTTAAAATCCCAAAGTTGATGTCAGTTATCAATAGATCTGGCACCACTGCAACCGCGAAATTATTTTAAAAGCTAGAGCGCAGCCTCCTATGGCCGTAGTGAAAATTTCAAAATTATTTTTCTTTTCGTTCTCCGGATACTTCTAACGTACCATCGAGTATGGAATACCCTGTATATGCCGGCCGACTTCTGATATAGGCATGGCCGACTACTAAACAATAAGTGGCCAACCTCTGGAAAAACTGATATTTTTTAGAACAATATAAATAAAATATTTACGTACTTTCTCAAGTACCTATTTCTATCTTTTTAAATTGCTTATTTAATTTTTATGCTTGACAAAGACACAGGTATATTATAATTTGAAGTACTAAATGAACAGATTTATTTAGAAAACAAGAAAATAATGATCAAGGAAGGCTGACCACTGGCGCAATCACCCTATATATATAACTCCGAAATATTTGGTAAATAGGTAGTACCTAATCGAGTAGGTAATATAAGAAAACTAGCAGTATTTCAAAAAAGAGAAAAAAAAATGGCAATTATTTGTTTAAACTCACCTCACCCTTACTTCCTTACAAGAAGCTATTCAATTTTTTCTTTCACTGAAAACTAAGTGATATAATATGCATTGCATCAAACTGGAATGGGCGTTATTTTTATGTCACATAGCATGCAATTTTTGTGCGAAATCAGGGGTAACTACCAACTTAAAAAAATTCAAAATATCAAGTGATCCATGTGAAGCAAAGCCAAGCCAAGCCAAAGCAAAATAGTTTGTTATTTGCAAATATGTTCAGGAATTGAATTATTTCAGTAGAGTATAAACACAGAAGAAATAAATAAATAAATACAAATTGTTAAATGCTCGGTTTATTTCCATTAGTACAACTGGTTGTTAAAATGTTTGCATCGTTTAGGGGAGAGCAGGAGGCATTGGACACATTCAAAATTGCCGCCTAATTAGTGAACCGGTCAAAAGGGAAATGAAACTAGAAGCGCATTTGATTATTCTTAGTGCTTGTCTAGACAAGAAGCAAGCAGCTCTTTTCGTTTCGATGCACCGCCATTTTCTTATTAATCCACGAGTTTGTTCTAATATTATTCGATTTTGAACTGTGCTTTTTACGAACAATTTTTGTGATTTTTTGGTTGCTGATTGATTACCAATATTAGGTAAGCTTTAACTATTAAAGTGTGTTGCTATTTTTAAGGTATATTAAAATACGTTAATAAATTTTGTATTTTATTATCGAAACTACGTTGCGGGAGGGTATCGACACCTGTCCAAATCCTCCCGCAAGTGTAAAAACCAGGGTTGAAAAAAAAACATATTTATTTTAAAAAACATGTTTTTTTTGTTTAAAACTGTTTTTTTTTTGTTTAAAACTGTTTTTTTTTTGTTTTAAACTGTTTTAAACTGTTCAAGAAAAAACATGTTTAAAACGTGTTTTAAACACATCCAAAATTAATTTAAGGTTTGAATAAAAAAATCCATCTAGTAAGACCCGTTCTTTTAAAAATAACAGAACAAATCGAATTAAATGTTGAAAATGTGTACCATTTATCCAACGCAATCAATAACTTTTTGCACGTTTTCAACCAATTCCGGAGTTATGGCAAGCATTTCCCTTCAGATCATCTCTTTCAACTCCTGCAAATTGTCTGACCGGTCAACACACACTTTCGATTTGAGGTAACCACACAAAAAGAAGTTCAGCGGAGTTAGGCCTGGCGATCTAGCAGTCCATTTGATATATCCTCTCCTTCCGATTGGGAAAGGTTTCATCTAAACATGTACGTACAGTGGCAACATAGTGCGGAGGAGTACCATCTTGCTGGAACATCAGTTCTTCGTCGGGGGAGTCTGGGTTCAATGGATTCAGAAATAAAAGTCACTAATGCTGGAATTAATCAAGTTGGAGAAATTCGAGATATATTTGTCCAGAAAAATGGATCAATTACTCCTCCGCGCACTATTTCATAACACACATTTGTTTTTTTTTGAGGGTACTGGCTGTGAACCTCCATCATCCAATGCGGATTTTCTGTTGCCCAACAACGACAATTTTTTCTGTCCACATTACCAATCAAGGAGAACGTAGCTTCATCGGAAAAAATAATATTTTTTACTAAATAATTAGATCTTCACTCAGCTTCAGCAATGTGCAGGACTCAAATGCCTTTTCTCGACATTTGGCATAATTCATAGTAAGCTTCGAAATCGATTAGGAACAGAAAATGCCGCCAAACTTGTAACCATATTTAAGCAGCTTCATTCAAGCCAAGATTAGAGTTTAGTAGAATGACTAGGAGACTTTTGGTTTAGTTATTAGTTTGTTTGTCTTTGTTACTTTTATAAGGCGCTTTTATATGTTTACACTTTTTATTTGCTTATGTTATTGGAACCCGGTACACAGACTGTAGGTAGGTATATAAACTAAGACCTAGAGCTAGTCTTAAACGTGTTTTTATAATTATGTACTTTTAATATTAAACGTTAGATATAAATATTGCTATTTTTGTTTTTAATTTATTAGTTTTTGTTTTTAACAGTTTTATGTGATTTTCAGTAAAGCTTGACAAAAAAAACAACTTAAAAAAAAACACTGTTTTAAACATGTTTTAAACAGTTTTAAACAAATCTGTTTAAAACACTAGTAAGTGTTTTAAACATGTTTAAAACAAATGTTTTAAACATTTTGTTTTAACCATAACAACCCTGGTCCAAACCCTCCCTAAAGTATGAAATTGTTTCAGAAAACATGCCTTATAAACAAAAAAGGTTAACAGAAAGGTTCTTTTCTGCAGAAGCCATGCGAGGTGCAACAGGAGATGTTTTATCTGGAAAATATTCCATTAGACGAAGCGCGAAAGAGCATGAAGTTAAAAAATCAACTTCTTATATGTCAAAAAAGCAAAAGAAGTTGGAATTGACAGTACCTACGTCGTTCTTTCCGCATTTCGTCACTTGTCAAGTTTTTTCTAATGAATTGGAATCATCGCTTGCCTGTTACCTTAAAACATGCTCGAACATGTATCACGGTTTAACTCCTAAAGCTACACGCAGGTTGGCATATGAATTTGCCGAAAAAATCACCTCAAAGTCCCAGACTCGTGGAAAGCAAATAAATCAGCAGGAAAGGACTGGTTTACTGGATTTTTCAGTCGACGATCTGAATTGTCCATAAGAGCGCCAGAGAATACAAGCTTAGCGAGAATTTCCAGTTTTAATAAATCTACAGTCGGCACATTTTAAGCTAAGTTAGAAGAGGTCCTGAAAAGGCATGAGTTTACTATATCTGACATATTTAATTTGGATGAGACGGGTGTTACCACAGTCCAAAAAACGCAAAAGGTTGTAGCTACTAAAGGCCAGCATCAAGTGGGGAAAGTCGTTTCGCGTGAAAGAGGAGAGTAAAGTCACTCAAGTCGGCATTATTGGAGCGAATGGAACAGCACTTCCACCAGTGTGGGTATTTCCAAGAAAAAAATTTGGCAAACACCGAATGCTAAGTATTATTCTAGACGAATATGGCGTAACTGGTTTAGTTCACTCATCTGGATGGATGACCAGCGATAATTTTTTAAAAGTTTTAGAACACTTTGTAGCTCACGTTCGATGTTCTAAAGAACGTCAGGTCATTCTCATAATGGACAATCACGAATCCCATTTATCTGTTCCTGGAATTGATTATTGCAAAGAAAACAGAAATACAATTTTAACTCTTCCACCCCACACGTCTAATAAATTACAGCCTTTAGATAGGACTGTTTTCGGACCATTCAAAAGATGTTTTAACCAAGGAGCAGATGACTGGATGCTCGCTCATCCAGGGCAGACATTATCAATCCATGACCTGGCACCAATATGCATGAAAGCTTGGGATCGATCTGCAACTCCCTCCAATATAAAATCTGGATTCCGCTGCACCGGAATTTGGCCGTTCGACAAGAAGCAAGCAGCTCTTTTCGTTTCGATGCACCGCCATTTTCTTATTAATCCACGAGTTTGTTCTAATATTATTCGATTTTGAACTGTGCTTTTTACGAACAATTTTTGTGATTTTTTGGTTGCTGATTGATTACCAATATTAGGTAAGCTTTAACTATTAAAGTGTGTTGCTATTTTTAAGGTATATTAAAATACGTTAATAAATTTTGTATTTTATTATCGAAACTACGTTGCGGGAGGGTATCGACACCTGTCCAAATCCTCCCGCAAGTGTAAAAACCAGGGTTGAAAAAAAAACATATTTATTTTAAAAAACATGTTTTTTTTGTTTAAAACTGTTTTTTTTTTGTTTAAAACTGTTTTTTTTTTGTTTTAAACTGTTTTAAACTGTTCAAGAAAAAACATGTTTAAAACGTGTTTTAAACACATCCAAAATTAATTTAAGGTTTGAATAAAAAAATCCATCTAGTAAGACCCGTTCTTTTAAAAATAACAGAACAAATCGAATTAAATGTTGAAAATGTGTACCATTTATCCAACGCAATCAATAACTTTTTGCACGTTTTCAACCAATTCCGGAGTTATGGCAAGCATTTCCCTTCAGATCATCTCTTTCAACTCCTGCAAATTGTCTGACCGGTCAACACACACTTTCGATTTGAGGTAACCACACAAAAAGAAGTTCAGCGGAGTTAGGCCTGGCGATCTAGCAGTCCATTTGATATATCCTCTCCTTCCGATTGGGAAAGGTTTCATCTAAACATGTACGTACAGTGGCAACATAGTGCGGAGGAGTACCATCTTGCTGGAACATCAGTTCTTCGTCGGGGGAGTCTGGGTTCAATGGATTCAGAAATAAAAGTCACTAATGCTGGAATTAATCAAGTTGGAGAAATTCGAGATATATTTGTCCAGAAAAATGGATCAATTACTCCTCCGCGCACTATTTCATAACACACATTTGTTTTTTTTTGAGGGTACTGGCTGTGAACCTCCATCATCCAATGCGGATTTTCTGTTGCCCAACAACGACAATTTTTTCTGTCCACATTACCAATCAAGGAGAACGTAGCTTCATCGGAAAAAATAATATTTTTTACTAAATAATTAGATCTTCACTCAGCTTCAGCAATGTGCAGGACTCAAATGCCTTTTCTCGACATTTGGCATAATTCATAGTAAGCTTCGAAATCGATTAGGAACAGAAAATGCCGCCAAACTTGTAACCATATTTAAGCAGCTTCATTCAAGCCAAGATTAGAGTTTAGTAGAATGACTAGGAGACTTTTGGTTTAGTTATTAGTTTGTTTGTCTTTGTTACTTTTATAAGGCGCTTTTATATGTTTACACTTTTTATTTGCTTATGTTATTGGAACCCGGTACACAGACTGTAGGTAGGTATATAAACTAAGACCTAGAGCTAGTCTTAAACGTGTTTTTATAATTATGTACTTTTAATATTAAACGTTAGATATAAATATTGCTATTTTTGTTTTTAATTTATTAGTTTTTGTTTTTAACAGTTTTATGTGATTTTCAGTAAAGCTTGACAAAAAAAACAACTTAAAAAAAAACACTGTTTTAAACATGTTTTAAACAGTTTTAAACAAATCTGTTTAAAACACTAGTAAGTGTTTTAAACATGTTTAAAACAAATGTTTTAAACATTTTGTTTTAACCATAACAACCCTGGTCCAAACCCTCCCTAAAGTATGAAATTGTTTCAGAAAACATGCCTTATAAACAAAAAAGGTTAACAGAAAGGTTCTTTTCTGCAGAAGCCATGCGAGGTGCAACAGGAGATGTTTTATCTGGAAAATATTCCATTAGACGAAGCGCGAAAGAGCATGAAGTTAAAAAATCAACTTCTTATATGTCAAAAAAGCAAAAGAAGTTGGAATTGACAGTACCTACGTCGTTCTTTCCGCATTTCGTCACTTGTCAAGTTTTTTCTAATGAATTGGAATCATCGCTTGCCTGTTACCTTAAAACATGCTCGAACATGTATCACGGTTTAACTCCTAAAGCTACACGCAGGTTGGCATATGAATTTGCCGAAAAAATCACCTCAAAGTCCCAGACTCGTGGAAAGCAAATAAATCAGCAGGAAAGGACTGGTTTACTGGATTTTTCAGTCGACGATCTGAATTGTCCATAAGAGCGCCAGAGAATACAAGCTTAGCGAGAATTTCCAGTTTTAATAAATCTACAGTCGGCACATTTTAAGCTAAGTTAGAAGAGGTCCTGAAAAGGCATGAGTTTACTATATCTGACATATTTAATTTGGATGAGACGGGTGTTACCACAGTCCAAAAAACGCAAAAGGTTGTAGCTACTAAAGGCCAGCATCAAGTGGGGAAAGTCGTTTCGCGTGAAAGAGGAGAGTAAAGTCACTCAAGTCGGCATTATTGGAGCGAATGGAACAGCACTTCCACCAGTGTGGGTATTTCCAAGAAAAAAATTTGGCAAACACCGAATGCTAAGTATTATTCTAGACGAATATGGCGTAACTGGTTTAGTTCACTCATCTGGATGGATGACCAGCGATAATTTTTTAAAAGTTTTAGAACACTTTGTAGCTCACGTTCGATGTTCTAAAGAACGTCAGGTCATTCTCATAATGGACAATCACGAATCCCATTTATCTGTTCCTGGAATTGATTATTGCAAAGAAAACAGAAATACAATTTTAACTCTTCCACCCCACACGTCTAATAAATTACAGCCTTTAGATAGGACTGTTTTCGGACCATTCAAAAGATGTTTTAACCAAGGAGCAGATGACTGGATGCTCGCTCATCCAGGGCAGACATTATCAATCCATGACCTGGCACCAATATGCATGAAAGCTTGGGATCGATCTGCAACTCCCTCCAATATAAAATCTGGATTCCGCTGCACCGGAATTTGGCCGTTCGACAAGAATATTTTTAGCGAAGAAGACTTACTATGTTCATTTTTTACAGACAGGATATTACCTGAAACAGAAGAACATCCCAACAATGTTTCTCTGTCAAATGAACTTTCAGATAAAACTGTATCATCGCAATCCGGCCCTTCTACACAGTCATCACCGGAGCCACAAATTCCAGTCCAAAACGAGCACAAGCAAACGTATGTATCCCCATCCAAAATAAGACCGTATCCGAAAGCTCCACTTAGAAAAGCAACTCGAAAAGGACCAGTAAAAAGGAAATCCATAATAGCCACCGATACTCCGGAACGCAATGAACTTGCAGAAAAGAAATTGAAAAAGACGCCACAAATTGATCCAAAGAAAATAGAGAAGGTAAAGAAAAAAGTTATGAGTGAATCTTCTTCCGATGAGGAAGAAGTGGAGTACAAAGACTCATCATCAGAATTAGATTTCGAACAGGACGAGGATGAAGATCAGGACCTTACCAAACTTGAAGTCCACAGTTTCGTGGTTTGTAAGGTGTATGGAAAAAAAACGGTTAGACATTACGCCGCTAAAATAGAAGAACCTGTTGTAGATGGCTACGTGAAATTTTTAAAAAAGCAAGTTGCTTCCAACCGGTTTAGATTTAGTGAAGAGCCTTCAGCATTTGTGTCATTTGAAGAAGTGATTTTGAAACTACCAAATCCTTTAACCGATCAAAGTGCCAGATATTTAAACATGATCTACTTTAATGTTGTTCTTACTGAGTTCAGTTTATTTTAATGTTAAAGTTATTGTTAGTAAACATTTTTTTACTTACTTAGTCATTTGCTTTTAAGAACATCTAAAGATTTTTTGGAAAATAAATAGATATTTTGAATGATATTTTTACGAACTTATTGGTTGTCCAGACCCTCCCCGTCATCAGGGAGGGTCTGGACATATTAGATCAAAATACATAAAATACTTAATGTCGTACTTTTTCAAAAATATATACATATATATATATATGTACTACTTAGGGGGTAAAGCCCTGCCATTTTTAGCACATTAAGTGGCATACTCCTTCCGATCGGCGATAGCCATTCCAATTTCGGGTTTAGCTCTTCCGTTTCGGGTTTAGCCATTCCGACCCGTTTAAAAGGCGGTCTATGGTGGGGTTAACCAAATTATTCTGTAGGGGTAAAATATTCCCATCGAGCGGTATAGCCCTGCCGAGTATAAATTTCTTGAAAATGGGTGAAAATTAATGTTTTAGGTTAGGTTAGGTATATAAACTCATAGATTGACCATTTTCGCGGCGAAACCTCCGATATAAACTAAATAAATTTAAGATATGAAATGTCTTGATGCACCTTAAACCCACATCAGATATGCAAGTTTGTCTAATCGGCGGTATAAGTTATTATAACCTTGTAAGAGTGTACAACAGCTAGCTGTACCAACGTAAGGGCGGCAGATTGTCTGTCTGATTAGTAAAATTTTAGTTGATTTTAAATAATCAAAATTAAATTTTAATACACTTCTCGTCAAAATTAGCGAATAATGTACAGGGTTATCCAACCAAGACTAGACAAGGCGATTTTTTGACTTTTCCTGTACTTTTATAAAAAAACTAAAATAGCCATCTTAAGTCATTTTCTCCCGCGAATTCGAATATCTTCAGCAAAAAACAATTGAACATCAAACAAAAGTACTAGGGGTCACTTTGATATTTTTTTAAATGGGATGCCGTATTTTTAATGAGCTTATCCGATTTCTCATATAAATTTTGATCTAAAATGTTGGATTTTGTAATTTATTTTATTTTATTTTTTTTTTATTTTTAACATTTTCCGAATTTAAAACTGAAGAAAAAAGGCGTTTTTGAATTAAAAATCCAACATTTTAGATCAAAATTTATATGAGAAATCGGATAAGCTCATTAAAAATACGGCATCCCATTTAAAAAAATATCAAAGTGACCCCTAGTACTTTTGTTTGATGTTCAACTGTTTTTTGCTGAAGATATTCGAATTCGCGGGAGAAAATGACTTAAGATGGCTATTTCAGTTTTTTTATAAAAGTACAGGAAAAGTCAAAAAATCGCCTTGTCTAGTCTTGGTTGGATAACCCTGTACAAGTTAGCAAAAGTTTGCTACTAAATATTTTATAAACCACTCTTCCGATTTTGACGAACTATTTTTTGCAGGGTAGACTAAGGTGTTACGAAGCTTTTTAAGATCCTAATGTTAATCTGTAAAACGATTCTACTGATATACAGGGTTTTGTTAGTACAGGTGATTTTGTTCCGTAAATTTGAAACATTCTGTAGAGTAAACTGGTAAAGTTAGAAATTCCCGGTATAGGCCGTTAGTGTTAGTAAGTTGACATCAATATCTCCAGACCTTTTTGCCAGTTTTTTGATAAGTGTCTTTTGGCAATAGATACACTGTTAAACAAAAAATGTGTCATATTTTGATAGGAAAATTTTTAAAACGCTGTATATCGGCAATAGTTGAATAGATTTCGATCAGTATTTAAGATTTTGAAAGCTCTTTTTCTGCAGATTTTTGGTGATACAATAGCGATTTTTAAAGATGGCCATTATGGTAACTGTTTTTATTAAAACTATGGAATCGGGCTGTGTGCTTGTTTCATAATTATGAGTCATTTGATACTCTGGGTCATTATTTCGGATTGTTTTTTTCCCTGAATTGAATAAGTGTTCATGTGCTGCAATATACAGTGTGTCCGCGCAAGGAGTTTCCCAGAGGGAAAAATCTTTATTATTGATTTTACGACCAAAAGTCATTATTTATAAAAAGTTTTGCTTGTTGAGAAAATTAATTTACAATATAAAAATTTTAGATCAGATGTACAGGGCGTTAATAAATTAGGAAAACATGAAGATGCATTATTGTTTATTACTTTAATCAAAAATTGTATAAACCAAAGTTGTTTATAATGCAAAATAACGCCCGAATACAAATTTTGAAATACTTAAAAATTTAGTTTTTTTTTTAAATAGAAAACTAATAGTGGTTTCATATAATTATTTGGATTGAACACCCTGTATATCAGTAGAATCGTTTTACATATTAACATTAGGATCTTAAAAAGCTTCGTAACACCTTAGTCTACACTGCAAAAAAGAGTTCGTCAAAATCGGAGTGGTTCATAAAATATTTAGTAGCTAACTTTTACATTATTTCGTAATTTTGATGAGAAGTGTATATTAAATGCATTGAAAGTATGGAAAAGAAATTTTGAGTTGTTAAATAGTACTTTATTAATTCAATGATTCAACAATACCAGGGTAATAGTTTTAACAATTGCATTACCATCCAGATAGTTACCTACCTACTTTAAACGAGGGGTGTATTCAAATCTTAAGCAAAACAAAGGTACGAAAACTACTAGCTATGCTTAATTTTCACTAGTAAGCCGCCCCTCGACATTAAACTTATACCATTTATAAAAAAAAGAAAATGAATGTGACACTCCAGCAATATTGAGAATAAATAAAAAAAATAAAAGAATAAATAAATATAATAAATGGTGATTTAGACGACGGATATCAAGAGGTAAAGTCATGTCATTTTTAGCAAAATAAGTGGCATACCCCTGCAGATTGGCGTTAGCCCTGCCAATTTCGGATAGCTCCCCACATAACCAAAACATATTTCTATTTCATACAATGTATATCTTTTTGTGGATATGTACATTCAGAAAAATATACCTGAATGTGAAAATGGATGTCTCATGTAATTCATTTTCATGTCGGTTGGCACAGACTTGGATGTCCATTTCATATCCATTAAAAAATATACATTACATATCCACAGAAAATATAGTTTCACACTGCACGTTCAAAACACATATATAAATGTGAAAATTATATCCAGTGTATATTCATTTAACCAAAAATGAATATACATTTTATATCCACTATGTATATTTTTATTAAACCAAAAATGAATATACAATATATTCACCATGTATATTCATTAAATCAAAAATGAATATAGGTACATTTTATATCCACCATATATAATAGTGTTTCTTTAATACGCGTAAGGTCCGTATCTACAGAGGGTAATAATTCTTTATAATAGTTAAAAAACTCATTCCCTGCTGGAATATAAAAAAAAAAACTAGAAACGCTTATTGTTAGTAAAGAGCTGTATTTTTAGTGTAAAGTTAATTTTTATTTGCCACCAATGGCGTAGGTTGAGCATGAGTGACCAAACTATTTTCACATAAAAAGTAGTTTTTAAAATGTAGGTATATTGTTTGGGAATAGGTAGGTATATCAATTTTTTTTTCTTAAAATATAAGGATTTACACTCTGAAGAGTTACGGACTTTACATGCGAACACCCAGTATATTATAGAATACCAATTAAACAAAAAAAACATAGATACTATACATAAATGTATTTAAAGCAATATAAACAATTTCTCATAATATGTTAACACTAAACACTTCAATAACTCAGCAATCCTAAAGACCGGGCCCCCATATATTGGCTAAAATTAAAAACTTACATTACGTATTTAAAATATAAATATTGAGGGTTGATTCCTTCTGTATGATATTAAATTATGAAAGATATTCTATACTTTAATTTTATATCTCTAACCCTACAGAGTGTAAAATATTTTGATTTTAATATTGCCCACGTAATTACACTTGACATTGAACTTTTTTGGAAAAATTTATGTCAGAAATCGTGATTCTACCTCAATGGCTTGGGCAGTGGCGTTTGGTTAATATTAAATGTAAACTTGGAGTAGCTCCCACCTAGTAGGGTTTAGTAGTCGATAGCGAGATATAATACTCATGCATCCTTTTGAGACAATAAATAGTATTTTTATTAATTAAAACTGTTGGTATGATTGTGCAAATCACAACAGTATCAATAAGAAGGGACTCATAAGGTTTATTGAAAATAATTGATATAAAATAAGTCCCTTTGAATTTTGACATAAACGGAGAGATGCCTATTATTGTTGAATTAAATAAATAAATAAAAAATAAATTTGATATGAAAGAATGTGTACTTACTTTTAACTTTCTTTAGCTATTATTGGCCTGTATTTGGGTCCGACAACCCACATGCCATTACTTGATGAAAATTTTCTTCTTCGCAGGCATAAGCATAAACAAAAATGAACTATTTATTAATCTGATGTCAATCAAGTGACAAAGTCTATAAATAATTATATTTTACATAAGAAATAGAATTACTTATTTATTATAAGGCAGAAAGCGTTTAATATCTTAAATATTTTTTTCTCCTTACATCCTTCCCAGCTGAAGAGCTAGCCCAGCTCATTGGTAAACATTCGATACCTACATAATCCGTTTTTTAATTTCGTTTGCTTTTTACCAATTCTGGTGTTTTCTTAACCTAAAAATAATGTTGACTGATTATGTTTATGTATGCTTTTGTGTCATTACCATATCCTTTATTGTACTTACTGTATTATTAACGTATTTCTTTAATCCAGTACAATTTCCAGCCCTACTAAATCAACTATATTTGAAACAGGGAATAGCGTGGGTGCACTATTGATTCATCTTGCTCGATGTTTCTACCCTTTTCAATAGCTTCATTCTTTGTAAGACCTCTTTCATACAAAAATCTGCCTATTAAGAAAAATTAAATTAAATTAACATTATGGCCAACGTAAATCCACCTTGTTTTCTCTTTATACTAATAGGGTCCTTACCTTTTGGTTCAAGAATAAAACAATTTTTCCACTACTAACCTATAACATCGTTATTATTGACCGATTATTAACGTTAGAAATCGTTTTTCTCTACCTTATAAGTTATTATTGACCATGGTCAATAATAAGGCATTGAAATCCATTATTGACCGATCTTCAAGAATCTATTTGAACGCAGGTAAATTGATTTTTTAATTCTACAACATGAATTCATAATTTCATAAACATTTTAAACAGTTAGGCAACCAGATAATTATCAATACATATTAGATTTTTAGAGATGCTTGAAATGGTAAAATATCGATACAATCAACATTTTTTCTGCTTCTATCCTTAATTCTGGAGGTGTACACATAATATATCACTAACATTTTCTTCGTTAATTTTTAAAAAAACGGAAAACGCGTGAAATCTGACGACATAAATGAACAAAAATTGGCATTAACAAAGCCACCTGACAGAACAACAAAATATTTTGCCAATTCCAAAGCGCAGGTAACTTGATTAAAAAATATACTTATACCTACCTATAATTTTTTATAATTAATAATACTATAAAGATAAATGTCTTATAAAAGTTTGTAGTAGTGGAAAAAATATTATATTAACCACGGATTAAACAGCTTATAGCCCTCGCGTCTTAAATCCCTCGTCGCTTCGCTCCTCGTGATTTAAACTTGCCGCTCGGGCAATAATGATGTCTGTCTAAACCTTGGTTAATAATATACTATTTTTCCACTACTAACCTATATCACGCCATTATTGACCGATTATTAATGTTAGAAATCGTTTTTCTCTACCTTATAAGTTATTATTGACCATGGTCAATAATAAGGCATTAATAGTATATTATTAATCAAGGTTTAGACAGCCATCATTATTGCCCGAGCGGCAAGTTTAAATCACGAGAAGCGGAGCGACGAGGGAATTAAGACGCGAGGGCTATAAGCTGTCTAAACCGTGGTTAATATAATATTTTTTCCTTTACTACAAACTTTTATAAGACATTTATCTTTATAGTATTAATAATTATAAAAAATTATAGGTAGGCATAAGTATATTTTTTAATCAAGTTACCTGCGCTTTGGACTTGGCAAAATATTTTGTTGTTTTGTCAGGTGGCTTTGTGAATGTCAATTTTCGTTCATTTATGTCATCAGATTTCACGAATTTTCCGTTTTTTAAAAAAATGAGCGAAGAAAACGTTAGTGATATTATTATGTGTACACCTCCAGAATTAAGGATGGAAGCAGAAAAAATGTTGATTGTATCGATATTTTACAATATCAATCATCTCTAATAATCTAATATGTATTGATAATTATCTGGTTGCCTAACCACATTCATGTTTATGAATTCATGTTGTAGAATAAAAAAATCAAGTTACCTGCGTTCAAATAGATTCTTGAAGATCGGTCAATAATGGATTTCAATGCCTTATTATTGACCATGGTCAATAATAACTTATAAGGTAGAGAAAAACGATTTCTAACGTTAATAATCGGTCAATAATAACGATGTTATAGGTTAGTAGTGGAAAAAATCCATTATTGACCGATCTTCAAGAATCTATTTGAACGCAGGTAACTTGATTTTTTAATTCTACAACATGAATTCATAAACATTTTAAACAGTTAGGCAACCAGATAATTATCAATACATATTAGATTTTTAGAAATGCTTGATATGGTAATATATCAATACAATCAACATTTTTTCTGCTTCCATCTTTAATTCTGGAGGTGTAGACATAATAATATCACTAACATTTTCTTCGTTAATTTAAAAAAAAAAAACGGGAAACTCGTGAAATCTGATGACATAAATGAACAAAAATTGACATTAACAAAGCCACCTGACAGAACAACAAAATATTTTGCCAATTCCAAAGCGCAGGTAACTTGATTAAAAAATATACTTATACCTACCTATAATTTTTTATAATTAATAATACTATAAAGATAAATGTCTTATAAAAGTTTGTAGTAGTGGAAAAAATATTATATTAACCACGGATTAGACAGCTTATAGCCCTCGCGTCTTAAATCCCTCGTCGCTTCGCTCCTCGTGATTTAAACTTGCCGCTCGGGCAATGATGATGGCTGTCTAAACCTTGGTTAATAATATACTATTTTTCCACTACTAACCTATAACATCGCTATTATTGACCGATTATTAACGTTAGAAATCGTTTTTCTCTACCTTATAAGTTATTATTGACCATGGTCAATAATAAGGCATTAAAATCCATTATTGACCGATCTTCAAGAATCTATTTGAACGCAGGTAACTTGATTTTTTAATTCTACAACATGAATTCATAAACATTTTAAACAGTTAGGCAACCAGATAATTATCAATACATATTAGATTTTTAGAAATGCTTGATATGGTAATATATCAATACAATCAACATTTTTTCTGCTTCCATCTTTAATTCTGGAGGTGTAGACATAATAATATCACTAACATTTTCTTCGTTAATTTAAAAAAAAAAAAACGGGAAACTCGTGAAATCTGATGACATAAATGAACAAAAATTGACATTAACAAAGCCACCTGACAGAACAACAAAATATTTTGCCAATTCCAAAGCGCAGGTAACTTGATTAAAAAATATACTTATACCTACCTATAATTTTTTATAATTAATAATACTATAAAGATAAATGTCTTATAAAAGTTTGTAGTAGTGGAAAAAATATTATATTAACCACGGATTAGACAGCTTATAGCCCTCGCGTCTTAAATCCCTCGTCGCTTCGCTCCTCGTGATTTAAACTTGCCGCTCGGGCAATGATGATGGCTGTCTAAACCTTGGTTAATAATATACTATTTTTCCACTACTAACCTATAACATCGCTATTATTGACCGATTATTAACGTTAGAAATCGTTTTTCTCTACCTTATAAGTTATTATTGACCATGGTCAATAATAAGGCATTAAAATCCATTATTGACCGATCTTCAAGAATCTATTTGAACGCAGGTAACTTGATTTTTTAATTCTACAACATGAATTCATAAACATTTTAAACAGTTAGGCAACCAGATAATTATCAATACATATTAGATTTTTAGAGATGCTTGAAATGGTAAAATACCGATACAATCAACATTTTTTCTGCTTCCATCCTTAATTCTGGAGGTGTACACTGTACACATAATAATGTCATTAACATTTTCTTCGTTAATTTTTAAAAAAAACGGAAAACTCGTGAAATCTGATGACATAAATGAACAAAAATTGACATTAACAAAGCCACCTGACAGAACAACAAAATATTTTGCCAATTCCAAAGCGCAGGTAACTTGATTAAAAAATATACTTATACCTACCTATAATTTTTTATAATTATTAATACTATAAAGATAAATGTCTTATAAAAGTTTGTAGTAGTGGAAAAGATGTTATATTAACCACGGTTTAGACAGCTTATAGCCCTCGCGTCTTAAATCCCTCGTCGCCCGCTCCTCGTGATTTAAACTTGCCGCTCGGGCAATAATGATGGCTGTCTAAACCTTGGTTAATAATATACTATTATTGTCTATTATTAAAAAAGTCTGAAATTCAATCACAATAAAGATAAAAACCTTGCCAGCTGTCAAGTGTCAAATAGCATTCGATTCGATTGAAGGGATACAAATACGGAGAGTGAGGACAACTTTGATTCGATTTTAAAAACATATAAATTTTTGTTCTACAATTTTTCAAATAACTCATTTACCTGGCTATATTTTTTTAGCAAAACCCTTGATAACCATTATGTTGCACAATAGACTCATATTATAAATTATAGGTTGCTAATTCGAGCTTGAAACAAATAAAATAAAATAAATGGTGTCACTAGTATAAGTATCAAGATCCTGAAAATGTTTTTTGTTAAAAGCAAAGAATTTAAAAACTTACTGAAGAAGGTAGATTGATGATTTTGAAATTTAAAATAATAACATAATATATTATTATAAAAGTAATATAAACGTAAGATATTTACTAAATATGCTATGCGAGATTCATCTATGTTGGTACATAGGTTATACGTAGAATATTCGACGTTTTTATATACATATCAGTATATACGTTGTGAAGAAATGTATGTATTCAAAGTTAGATGTAAATTCTATATAATATGTATAAACATAATATATTATGAATATCTTTTAGCAATCATCTTTTTCATATAACATGGATATACATATCCATAATTGGCTATGTGGGTCTTCCTTATCGACAAACAGAAACAAATTATCAACAAACTAAGGAAACGTGTAATGGAACTAACATCAGACAATAATACAAACCATGAAGTTAATAACACTAATTATACACAAACAGACTCGAACCTATGACAGCGAAACCCAGACTGGTGAGCCAAGACCAGTGGCGGCTTTAGGATTTGGTCTCGGGGGGGGCACAAGCAATCCTAAATAGGGGGGGGGGGGGGCTATGGAGGGCCTGTAGGAAAAGTCCGCCGCGAACTTTTTTTTGGACCACGCCCAAATTTTGACCAAACTTTGTCAATAATTTATGTCAACATTTTTAAAAAATCGACGAGTCCGCGGAGATCCTTTGGGGGGGGCGGGATTATTGATATGTTGCAATGTCTCTCTTGTTGTACTTTTTGTCAATTTCACAACATTCCTCGAATTAAAACAACTAAATAATATTTATTTTATTAAAAATCCAAATTATTTTTCTTACAATAGCTAAAAACGTAAATCTATACATTTTATCATTAAAACTAACTTAACAATAATCTATTCTTCTATTCTATCTAAACTCTAAATATAAATATTCAACCTCAATTTAATTACTACATTAACTTAACTTAAATTATCAAAAAAACGAGCATAACACCAGTTCCTTATGCAAATCTAGGTGTTTTTTTCGTCTGCTTTTTCAACTAAAATCTCCGTTCAAATCCTACAAGATAAATTTCAAATTAATTAATATACACATACTTACCTCAAGTTCTCGAACAACAAAATGCTTGAAATAAAAGGTATAGTTGTTTCCTCCGCCAGATCCATCCCCAGACGCGTTTCGCTATATCATAACTCATCAGCCTATATACTCTTAAAAGCAGATGAGGATCAGCGAGCTGCAACTTAATGCGACATCTCGTGGCAAATCAAATGCAACACACAATACACCAATCTAACAAAATCAGTTAGAGAAGGCGAAAGGAGGCAATAAAAATCCAAATCGGTTAACGGACCCAGAACCAACATTTGAAATAAAAGGTATGGTTGTTTCCTCGGTCAGATCCATCCCCAGACGCGTTTCGCTATATCATAGCTCATCAGTGAGGCTATGTGGATGGATCTGACGGAGGAAACAACCATACCTTTTATTTCAAACGTTGGTTCTCGGTCCGTTAACCGATTTGACTTTTTAATGCCCCCTTTTGCCTTCTCTAACAGATTTTGTTAGATTGGTGTATTGTGGGTTGCATTTGATTGCCGCGAGATATTACTTTGTGTAGCATCACACCAATCATCCCCTTTATATGTCATTAACTGATCATTAGTCAATCAATCAATCAATCAATCAATCAATCAATCAACCAAATATTTTAATAAAATTAACCCCTATACAAGTTAACCTTCAGGGGTTTTATTATTATTAAGTTTATTTTTAATGTAAAATATATTAAAGTGTATTGTATTTATGTAAATATTTTAAATAAACTTTATTATTATTATTATTATTAATGTTCTGTAGAGAAGAAAAAAATACAAAAATTTTATTTGAAGAACCCTTTCCTAAAATTGAAACCTTTCGAACTATTAAACGAATTAACTTTAGACGTTTTTAACAAATCACCCTGTATCTTTTTACTGGGTTTGTAAGAGATTACAGTTTACGCAGTTACAATTGATGATCCGCACATTCAAGAGGTTTAAAAATTGCACTCCTTTGGCGCCAAATAGGTACAGGTTTTTACATTTTTTAACAACTTAACCAATGACAGGATAATGTTTACATGTTTTGTAAGAAACTACTAGTTACTAGACTAGTACTATAGAATGCACTGAAAAACTTGTACTTGCAAGCTAATTAAAAATTGCATTATTTTGGCACGAAGTTACTTTTTTTTTATACTAAACAAGATGATAAGTTAATATTTACAAGATTTGTAATGGCCTAGGTATTAGTATCTAATTGCAGTTTACGTTTGCAAGCGCCTTAATACTGCTACTCTGGTTTTGCATGGATTGCATGCAAACCTGAACATTTTTTAAAAAATCGGTACTTTGCCGCATTTGATTTGTAAGATAATAATTATTTTATTATATTGTTTGGAATTTCCATGCAGTTTGGTCGTGGCCACTGCGAGACTATCATTGGTTATTGGTCGAACGGACAAACTACATGGATAGAAATAATTCTTACATAAAGTCAAAAAGTAAAAAAATTTGGTTTTGAAAATATAGCAATATAACAATATTTTCATGTTGTCAGAATAGCTCTGCAGCTTTTATACACTAGCCGTCATTGCATGGAACACATCTGTACATTTTTTAAAAACTATAAGTATTATATTATATGTTATACCTACCTACATAATAACAAATTGATATTACCTATTTCAAGAATTCGTAAGGTTTAAAAGTCTAAGTATTATTTAATTAAAAAACGTAATTTTGGCCAATATGCTCCGACGGGTCAGATGTCGAAAAAAAATTGGTCTATCGTCATCGACATTTATATTTCATACAAATGTTATGTGTTAATTAGTTATTGTAATTCTTAACTTTATTTGATTTTTGTGTCTATGACACTCATCTAGTACTATAAAATACAAGTCAGAAAGTGTGATATAGAATTAAAGTACCTATACAGGGTCGTTGGTATGTATGGAAACGGTTAATTATTTCTTAAAGTACAACAGCTAGCAAAAAATATTTAAGACAAAAGTTTTAGGGTTTTTTATAGTCTATAAGAATTTTAAAAAGTTAAGTATACAGGATGAGTCAGAAAGCCGTAGAGAAAAAAAGTTCCTTTTTTTTTAATTGAATACCCTATATCTTAGAATATTTTTAGATTTACAATTATTTTTTATTAAGTACATTATAAGTCTAAACCTAATAGTTCCGAGAAATTAAGTTTTGAAAAATGACATTCTTGAATTTTGACAGCTTTTAGATTTTTAACGGTACGTCTTAGAGTAAAACGGCTTTCATGTCCCTATTTTAGTTTTTAACTCTCTTTCTAAAAGTGTCAACTTCCGATTAAACCGGATGTAGCTCAAAAGCCGGAAATATAGTACTTCCGGTTTAACTAGACGTTAGTATTTTCAGGAAGATAATAAAAAAGTAAGATAGGGACATGTAAGCCGTTTTGCTCTATAGCCTACCGTTAGAAAGCTAGAAGCTGTCAAAGTTCAATAATGTCATTTTTTAAAAGTCGATATCTCGGAAGCTATTAGGTTTAGACTTATAATGCACTTAATAAAAAATAATTGTAATTTTATGTAAAATCCAAAAATATTCTAAGATACAGGGTGTTCTATTAAAGAAAAGGTAACTTTATTCCTCTACGAATTTCTGACTCATCCTGTATATACTTATCTTTTTTTAATTATAATAGGGTTTACAAACTTTTGTTTTAAATATCTTTTGCTAGCTGTTTTACTTTAAGAAATAATCGGCCATTTCCATACATACCAACGACCCTGTATGTATAGATAGGTACGCCGCATGAAAGGGGGTAGGTAAGTTCTGCCATTTTTAGCAAAATATGTGGCATACCTATCCCTGCTGATTAGCGATATATTCCTGTCAATTTTAGATTTGACTCTTTATCGAATAAATAAATAAAATAGTCTTATTTCAACAGATTTACATCTTAGAAATACGTCACTAACTTGACAAATTTTATAATAAAGTCTGTGCGTTTTAAGAAGTCCGATATCGGATTAAATCACCAAGGGATGTTATCGCTTTTAAAACAGTAAGTCGGTTAAGTTACAATATCTTCGCACCTTCGCTATACTTGATCACACCGAACATCCCACTGGTTTGCTGTATTCTATTATTGGGCGAAATCAGAGGTTTCAAAACAAAATTATCTTAGAATTACGCGTTGAGCATAAATAATAATTAAATAGATAATTAAATTATTTTGCTATTATTATAGTTAAATCTATATAATAATCGCTATTTTCCAAGAACCAATTAAAATTTGCTCAAGTGCGGGATGGTTAAATATGTTAAAGATTTTGTCAGGTATATACTTTTCCGATAATGACATTATTTTGGGATTATTATAATTAAATCTTCATAATATTTACTATTTTCCAAGAAATAATGTCTGTCTCAAATAAAGCTGTCCAATGTTGTTTCGAAAAGATGGCAATTTTTGAGGGATTATTTAAACAACAAAAAATCGGAATTGTCAAGACAAGTTGTTTTTCTTGACGAAACATGGGTATTTGCAAACGGAACTTCAACAAAAACGTCTTGGCAGGATGACTCAAAGCATTGTTATTCAAGTACCCGTGCAAGTAATGGAAAAAGGTATATTATATTACATGCTGGTAATGAAGAAGGTTTTGTTTTAAATGCCAGTTTGATATTTTCATCAACAAAAAAAACTGATGATTATCACGGCAATATGGATGCTGAAATTTTTGAGCATTGGTTCGAGGAATAACTTTTAAAAAGTTTAGAAAAACCTTCCTTAATTGTTTTAGCCAATGCCTCTTACTATACGAGACTCGAAGAGAAATTCCCTACAAGCAGCTGGAAAAAGGAAGAAATAAAAGAGTGGTTGTCAAAGAAAAACATAAACCATAAAAATTTATATTTAAAAAGTGAACTTTTAAGCAAGTGTAAAGAGCAGTCATTTAAAAAAAAGTATGTTGTTGACGAATTAGCCCTCAAATATGGACATCAAGTTTTGAGATTGCCGCCCTACCATTGTCATTACAACGCAATTGAATTGGTATGGGGTATTAGCAAGAACTATTATGACAAACATGCCTGTAAAAATATCGGTAAGCCTAGCGTTATAAAGTTATGGGAGGAGGCGCTTAGCCAAGCGGGCAAAGAAGAATGGCGGAAATGCATTGAACACACAGAAAAAATTATTTTTGAATCTTATGAGACAGAACAGGTTATAGACGAAGTAAGACCGTTAATTATTACGAATGATGATGATGATGACGATGATGTTGATTCTGATGAGTCTGAAAGCATGGGTGAAATTTCAAATGCAGAGGAAGACTACTTTTAGTAGTACCTATCTACAAGTAGGTACGTTCTGTCGCAAGACTACAAAATCGGTTCTTTTTAGAACCAAAACTTTATAAAAAAGAATTCGTAAAACTAATTTGTCTGAATACTACAAAAGCTAAAAAATTATTATTTTTCTTTACCTAAACTAATTTTTTATTTACTTTAAATTATTTTATTTAGAAAATGTAATTCATCAACATCCAAAATTACCTTCAATATAATTTATTGTTTGAGAGCCACCGACATAATGCTCAAGAGGTTTTATGGCTTAGCGGACTTCTTAAAACGCACAGACTTTACCTACTCTACTAAAGAGACAAACAAAAAAATTCTACAAATCATTACTATTATAAAATATATAAACACAAATTATTACATCACCCCTACTTTCAGAGATATTACATTTGTTCAAAACCCAATATCTACAATATCGCAATACATTTCCTATCTCAAAACACGGTAGGTATATTCTTTAGATAAATCTAAATTATCGATATATCGTTGCCATCCCTAGTGATTACTACAATACGATTTTGACATTTGACACTTCCTGCTTGCTTCTTCCCGCAATTATTATTTATTAATAAACGTAAAGAACGATGATTGTACGTTTACGACGACCACCAAGAATTATATGGAAATACCATACCTCTATTATAATTATTATAATAATTATTCTTGGAATAATTTGTTCGTGGAGTTCTCTTGCAGATTTCAGGTAAGTTTTTCTTTAAATTAACTAGGTACACAAGTATTTTTTTCTATGGGTAATGTGAAAATGTGAGTGATGGATAGGTTCTTAAAGGCAACGATGCTTTGGCGAAAAATTAATGTAAAAACAGATGAATGATGAATTTAGTGCATTATGGGCCGATTACACGAGGCCAGTTTTCCGCTGGGTAAATTTTAGCTCTGTAAGCTATCCAGATAATTACTCGCCGATATATGGGCAATTAGAATAGAAGCCCCGGCCACTCTTAGCTCCTACCGAGCTAGCTTTTTTATATTTTATAGTTACCTAAAAGTTTATTTTTTACTTAATTAGAAGTATCGTAGAATATCACCTATGCATATGCTATAAATTGACAACTGCACGAATAAAACAACTGCTACCTAATTAGGTGCCTACTAGTAGTAATAGATATAATATGTTTTACTTAGCAACAAGCTTCATACGGACTTTAACAATATTATTTTATATACCTAATGAAATAATAAAATATAAATAAGCAGTTATCATGTTAAACGAGGTGTTAACTAAATTGTAGGCACTTAGCATGTTTTAGTTTGTTAAGTGTAGTTTCAATTTTTTTTAAAAATAACATGCAAATACCTATTTACATGAAATTTAAAAAAAAGTAGTAGGTAGGTACCTACTTTGATATTTAAAAATATCTAAATATGTGTTACATAATAGCTAATTTCAACAATTTCCTCCTCTGTCTACATGTAAACTTTTTTATCTCTTCAAAATCAATTATGTACATTGATAGTCACAGAAATGTATATAATATTTTAGGAATCTAGTTATTTCTTACATTGCTAACTTGATAAATGGTATACCTATTTGTTATATTATGTTTCAGGTATCTTAGGTACAAATTATGTAAATACCCTGATGTAAAAATGTATTGTCTAGTGAGGTTTATTGAAGGAAATTTTAAAATTTGCCATTCAAAACAGATTACAAATTCAGAACGTGATACTGGAGTATCGGTGAAATATAGAGGTTGTAGATATGTGGCTTCAATTGTAGCTAGTAATGGTAATGGTGTTTTCTTACTATAAATTACTCTTCTTATTATAAGTAGTTTTTGGGGCAAATCCCTTTTCTCACATCATAAACAGGAGATGAAGGTGTTATTTATATTTTTTATTTATAATTGGGGCCCCCCCAAGGTTAATCAGTTACGAGAACCCAAGCTAGAACCATTCTATATTCCTGGTTTTTCTAAACAACAAACATATTCGTGTACCTGAAGTTTGCCTCGGGACAGCCACAAAGACACTAAACAAAAATTCTACAAAACCAAATAAATTTTTTAAAAAGTTTCAGTTGCACATGACCTAATTAGCGGCGCTCGACATTTTTTTTCTAAATAAATTTCAGCAAGGAATCCTTTTAAAGGTGCATTTTTAACGATCTTTTGATATCTGACCCCCTAGCGTACATTTTTTAAAAGTCCTTTGCCAAATAGAGGTACCTACCCGGGGAGGTACACGGTGATCATTTATAATGTGCCCCCCCCCCTCTTGTTAAATATAAAAGTTGTACAGAATCATGTAGGTAAGCTATTTGCAGAATAATATAAATATATACAGGTTAAAATTTTAACCTGTGACTCATTTCTGCAATACCCTGTATATATTTATATTATTCCGCAAATAGCTTCCATGATTTTGTACAACTTTTATATTTAACATTTTTATCTAATGCAAAAAACAAAAAAGTTACGAGGGGGGGACATTATAAATGATCACCGTGTACCTACCCGGGGACGTACCTATTTCTTTGATTTGTATTTGAAATTTTTTTGAAAATTTATTTGGTTTTGTGCATTTTTGTGGTTGCCTCGAGGGTAACTTCGGATACAAATCTATTCTTTCTTTGTCAATAAAAATATTTACTTTTTAGAAACAAATTTATTAAGTATACCTATATTTTATGTATTCCATTTTTTCCAATTCTTATTTATTTATTTATACAGTCTGTCCGGCGATGTGGTAGACAAGAGGGCATACAGATCAAAAATTTTATTTATTAAGGAAGTCATAAAAAATTTTGCATGCTGAAAAAAATAAGACAGTGATACACTTCCCTGTTGTTATGTTAATTAGTTTTTCTTTCTAAACTTTTTATTATAACCAGTGGCGGATTTACCGGTACCCTAAGTACGCTGCAGCGTAGGGCCCGATGTAGCCTGGGGGCCCCGCAGGGGCCCTTCTTACATTTTAAGAATATACTCCAAATTCCAAATTATTAAAAAAAATCTGTTATTAAATTAATTAAAATGTAACCCCCCAGTAATAATTTAATTTTGTTTTAATTTATCAATAAATAATAATTTATTTATTTATTTATTTATTTATGGTACATCTTACAAACACCTTGGTGGTAATTACATGTAAGAGACTTAAGACTAGAGGGAATAAAAATATATAAAAAAAATAACAATATTACACCTAAACCTAGCAGTCTAAAAGACAATTATTATTGTAAATGTGTACATCTATCGCTACAGCATTTAATAGTACGAACATTTGTGTTAAATATATCTATGTCATGCCTACTCAAAAATGCATTGCAATTTGCCAGCATATAGTTTAAGGGTGAAGGACTTTCTTTATCAACAAAAAATATTCTATCTGTTGTAATACGTAAATTGATCTTTGGTACATTGAGTCTTATATAATTTATTAGGTAACAATCACAGTATTTTTGGCCACTAACAATATTAAATACAAAAATCACAGAATGAGTTTCTCTCCTACGTTCTAGTGTTACAAACTCAAAGCTATCTATCATTGATTGATAAGCTACTCTATAAGGATATGCATTGTGCTGTCTAACATACAAGTATCTTAAAAATCGTTTTTGAACTTTTTCAATGAGATTGGAGTTAGATGCAGCCTGAGGTGCCCAGATAACTGAGGCATACTCAAGGTGCGGTCTAACAAGTGAATTATATAGGAGTATCACAGTCTTTGTACTTTTAAAGTTTCCAGAGTTCCTTATTATGAAACCTAAAGCCTTGTACGCCTTATTTACAACATATTCGTAATGAGTATTAAATTTGAGATTTTGTTGGAGGTAGACCCCAAGGTCCTTGATACCACTTGCCCGATGAAGTAAAATGTCATTAAGGAAGTAATGATAATCTGTCGAGCTGAGCTTCCTGGTATAAGTCATTACGTGACACTTCTCAGCGTTAAGAAACATTTTGTTTTTCTTAAACCACATGCTTATTTCATTAAGATCTTGTTGTAATTTTTGACAGTCCAGCTCATTGGTGATGGTACCAAAAACCTTAAAGTCATCAGCAAAGAGTAGACATTTAGAGTTTTGAATCACAGTTGGGAGGTCATTTATAAATAGGGCAAATAGTATAGGTCCCAAATTACTGCCTTGTGGAACACCAGATGTTGCTCCATACACGGAAGATTTAGTTTTTCCAACCTTAACAGACTGAGATCTTGTGGACAAATAGGAATTCATAAATTTTAATGCGTTAGTTGAGAAATGAAAAGATGCAAGCTTCGAAAGCAACAGCTGATGATCCACTTTATCGAAGGCCTTTGAGCAATCAGTGTATATTACATCTAATTGCTGCTTATCACTGATTGCCTCAGAGGCACATGCTGTAAAAACACACAAATTTGAAACAGTTGATTTACCAAAAACAAAATGAAAATATTTGTTTTATTTTGTCCTAAAAAAATTGGGCAGGTAGTTATAAAGGGTGTTCCCAAATATCATGTACATAAGGGGGTAATATTTATGACTAAAAATGTATATAAACATAGGTCCCCAAACGCTTGGCTACCAATCTACAGGGTTTTGAAATTTCAAGATTTTTTTCTTTATAGCTCCTGCAGTTTTTGAGATATTTAGTTCAAATTTGGAATATAGGTTACGCTATAGGACTTGCATCATTGAGCATGCCAAATGATTGTAAGAATCTACAGGGAGATCATTTTTTAGGGGTCATGCCCCATTTTATCCCGCTTAACTCTTTTGCGGTGCGCCGCTGGTAGAATCTAAAATACAGAATGCATTTCCCGTTTTGTTTAAAAACTTTTTAGTCTCTTGTAGTTTTTTCGTATCTGGAATCGTTATCGATCTTAATTAATCTTGCGAAATACAGAAAATATTTTTTATTTTAATTTTTTCTCGATAACAATCGCAGATACGAAAAAACTAAAAGAGACTAAAAAGTTTTTAAACAAAACGGGAAATGCATTCTGTATTTTAGAATCTACCAGCGGCGTACCGCACCAAAACTTCGTGAGGAGAAAAAGGGGGATGACTACTGAAAAATTATCCCCCCGTAGATGCACACAACCAATTTGCATACCTCATGATGGAAGTCCTACAGTGTAACCTATATTCCAAATTGGAGCTGAATATCTCAAAAACTGCAGAAGTTATAAAGAAAAAACAAAAAAATCTTGAAATTGCAACACCCTGTAGATAGGTAACTAAGCGTTTGCGGACATACGTTTATATGAATTTTTAGTCATGAAATAAGCCAAAGAATTACCCCCCTTCGTATGTACATGATGTTTAGGAACACCCTGTATATTAAAAAAATAAAAAGTAGGGGGTGGAGGCGAGGGGCCCCAAAAATTATGTAGCGTAGGCCCCATAAATTATGTAGCGTAGGCCCCATAAATCGTAAATCCGCCACTGATTATAACATTTTATTGTTAAAACTGGCCTTTTTGAATGTTTTTTTGGATTTACAGAATCCTTTACCTATTTGCAAGATTTACAAAGAGACTTGGAACAAAAAGTTTCTGTTGTTGTAGAACATGTAGACAATAGTAGTGCATTAGGTAGGTGTTACATAAAGTTTATTTACACCATATTGTAGAATAATTTTCGATACAAATATGCAGTTTTTGTTTAAGGGTAAAAGTATACCGACGCCTGTCATAAATTAGACGTCGCGAGGCTGCAAATATTTTATTAAACAATGACAGAGACTTTGTGAAAATAGGAAATTATTAAAGTATGATCAATTGTAAGACTGTTTTGTCATTTTATTATTATATTTTTAATTCAACAACTTACTATACCTAAATTGGGATAAGCAAAAAAAGTTATGTAGAATGATTCTTTCTCAAATAACTAATAATAAAAGTTTTTATTCGTATAGTTAAGCTCATATTATGGTGTAAAACCCATACAGGTGGTCACTAAGGTTTGCGTGATATAATATCCATAAACCTTATGTATTTGGCAAAGAAATATATGAACTCAGTCGGCCAAGAAAAATAAATGTAAAATATTTTCAGGTTTCAAAAATGATAGGGCTATGATATACAGCGTGTGTATGAATATTGGCAACATATTTTATGGAAAACTTTTTATTTTTGAGAAAAACTTATTCGTCATAAAAAGTAATGTTGCCTTAAAAAAATTTATATGCCGTTAAATCATATACAGGGTGGTTAAAAAATGCGAAAGTATGCTTAGAGTAAAGTAACAGTAATTTACATGATACAAAAACATTTATTGTAAATAAGTTATTGACAGTTGTTGTCAGAATATCAAATCACCGCCACCTACTTCTAAGAATTTTTTTTAATTCCTCTGCAGCATCGTTTAAAAAACGTTAGTTATTGCCCACAATAAGCACAATTTCTACTTTATCCTGGTTACTAACTCGCATTTGAAACAAATTCAATTTTAAAAATTACATTGACATCTATTTGTTTACTTGCTTGTTTCTGAGGTGACTTACCGTAAAAAACTTCTTAGCAGGTGGCTGTGACTTTATATTCTGACATAACATGTAATTCTGAATAACTTTTCTTCAACTGTGATTTTTTAAGTATGTGACTTTAGGGCAAGCAAAACTTTTTATGAAGAATAATTCTTTTTACTAAAATCAAAGATAAAAAAGTTTTCCATATGTTGCCAATATTCATACACACGCTGTATAGCTAGAAACATTCAATTTTTATTGAATAATGTATTAAATATTCTCGTTTAATAACGGATAATATACAGGGTGCGCCAAACTCGATGGCCTATTAGAAATATCTAGATAACCAAGAAACTTCAGAACTTGAAATTTGGGTTGAGTATATAGGAGGCTATGGTCTCCAATTTGAAAATATTTTTAGCAATGCGGCGTTGCCGCTGGTGCCTAAAACAGGTTGCAACATCGTTACTTTAAATACTTTACGTTTACTAAAAACATTTTAAGATTCTACATACAATTATAATTAATTTTTATAAATACATTATTAGTCTATACTTATTAGATTTCGAGATATTGACTTTTGAAAAATGACATTTTTGAACTTTGACAGCTTCTAGCTTTTTAACTGTACGCCTTAGAGCAAAACGGCTCACGCATGTCCCTATCTTCGATTTTTATTATTTTCCCAAAAAATCAACTTTTGGTTAAACCGGAAGTACTGTATTTCCTGATTTCGAGTAACATCCGGTTTAACCGGAAGTTGACACTTGGGAAGATAATAAAAATCGAAGATAGGGACATGTCGTGGGCCGTTTTGCTCTAAGACGTACAGTTAAAAAGCTAGAAGCTGTCAAAGTTTAAAAATGTCATTTTTCAAAAGTCAATATCTCGGAAACCATTAAGTATAGACTAATAATGTATTTATAAATAATATTTATAATTGTATGTAGAATCTAAAAATATTTTTAGATTTAGATGGTGTTCCATTTAAAGTAACGATGTTGCAACCTGTTTTAGGCACAAGCGGCAACGCTGCATTGCTAAAAATATTTTCAAATTGGAGACCATAGCCCCCAATGTACTCAACAAAAAAGTATTTTTAAAATTTCTGTATATACTGCAATCCTCTTTAACCAAATTTTTTCAATTTAGGCTTGTTTTAAAAATAATTGTACACTTATTAAAAATATCACACACAACTATTACACTGCAACTTCTAGAGGACACTGTAACGATTGTAAAACTTTCATAAACAAGCTTAACTGGCAGGAATCTATATAATTATTATAAAAAAAACAATATTCATTTATTTTTATATCAAAGAATATGTCCACCCAATAATATTCAATCCAATAAATAACGCAAAACAAGGAAATAAAGTTTAAAGGTGGTAGACAAAGCAGAATGATCAAAAGACTGATTGTTTCGGACTTCCATGTCTATATTTTGATTTAAAAACAACGTTTCGGTTAGTACTATCTCTAACCGTTTTCAAGTGTAAACTAAAATTAATTTACTAGGCTACTGTTTTATATACTAGTTATCTGCAGTGGAGCTTGACCGTTATGCTCCGGTGTTTATTGACTTGTGAAGCTTTAGTTGCTTATTTTGAGCAAGGAGCGGTTTCCAGATATTTGGTTTATCAATACTGGGTTTGCTAAAAACACAGTGTTTTGATTAATATAAAATATGCAGCTTCAATAAACTTTCTTTTTCGCCAGTGATGCTCCTTGCTTAAAATTTTAACCTCTGACCGTTGCATATAATGCTGCTTGTCCCAGACATGTTCCGCTATACCTGATCTTGATGTCTCGCCTCTTTGGGTATGTTTAAGATGTTCTTTAACCCTGACAGGAAGAGGTGTTTTTGTTTCTCCAATGTATGAATCACCACATTCACAAGGAATTTGATAAATGCATTCCTTTTTGTTGTTCGTGTCTGGTTTAACTTTTGTAAGAAAACTTCTAAGTGTGTTTCCTGATTTAAAAGCTGTTTTCATATTGTATTTGTTAGCTACCCTTCTAATTTTTTCTGAGGAATGGTATGGTGAGAAATGCTTGATCATTGTTTGTTGGTTTAAATCAAAATATAGACAATGGAAGTCCGAAACAATCAGTCTTTTGAAGGAAATAAAGGTTTATAAATAACTATAGCCTAAGTTGATTAAATTTGGATGAATGGTATGGAAAATACAGCAATTTAAATTATTTTTTTACAAACTTTCCCGCTCTTATTTATCAACGATACGAAAAAGTATTACACATTATCGCAAAAAATACTGGTCTTTTTATATACCCGTTATTAAAACGAAGACCTTTAACAGCGATTATTCGAGAAAATTAAAATTTTTAGTTACATCATAGTATTACGCCCTCTAGCGGTCATTTTGGAAAGTTGAAAATATATTACATCAATTTGTCTTGATTGATTTAGTCAATCAAGATTTTCTCAAAGACAAGGTTTCTGGCTTCCATAATATCCTCGTCGACTTTAGTGGGACACCCTGTATATTTCTCGTTTTTAGCTGGAACATTTAAGAGCTGGACAACGCCACAGAAAGCAAAACTCAAAGAATTGTTCGGTGATGGCCGTTCAGGTATCTGTAAATATCCGCCTCGGGCAGTGATTGCACAAAAAATTAAGACTGTGCCAGAATTGATAGGAAAAAGCGTTACGTCCGTCGTATCCAAACTTCAGCACATTATGAAATTACAAAAAAAGGATAATGATACAAAGTATATGTTGAGCCGTCTTGATAATAAACAGGTCAGTATTTATAAGGAATACCCCTGAAAGAACTATTGAAAGTGTGGTTTCACACATTTGTATAACTAAAAAACCAGTTCCTATAATATATTATGTATGTTTTTAGAATACGGAGACTGATTCTACTACTGAAGATGAGTGGCAACCTTCAAGATCTACTTCTCCAGAATGTCTAGATGAGAGTTTTTCATAATTTCCGTTTTCTGCTAATAAAGTAATTGAAGAGTACAAGGGAGAAAAAGGAAGGTCATTTATTGTTTTTGAGAATTTAAATTTTATTCACTGTAGGTACGGGATATTTTTAAACTCGATTCTATAGATATTTGCCTACACTTTTCACTACTCCCCAGTCCGCAGGAGCACGTCAAAATGACGTCATATTCTGGTGACTTATTACCAGATATGACGTGACGATATGACGTGAAAATGACCTCCTAATGTCACAGACCGATGACGTCAATATCTGACGTCATTTATACGTTTTTAAATGAAGTGACTTTCACGTCTAAAAATATTTTGTATTCACCAGTAATCTACTTTCAATTGAAACTACTAAATACATTGTGTAAGCGTTTATTAGGGGTAAGTACAAACTTCAACTAACGAAACCAAAGCAAAGGTAAGTACCTGCTATTAATTGCAGGGTATTGTTGCTGCATGACAAAGGATTTCTTGATTTCTAGTATTGTACTTATGTTAGTGGAGTTTTATAGACGAAATCTCTAATTTTTAGTGTATTTGTGCTTAATTTTCTAGTAAAGTTTATATTTTCTTTATTTTTGCATACCCTTATCGCCATGCTGGATTTATGAACTACTTAAAACTTTATCACTTTATGCACTTCAAGGCCATTTTTAGGTTAACTCGAGGGTGAGCTTTATTGGCAATTGAATTGAATATTGAAATTTTAAGAAGTAGGCCAACAACTTCTTAAAGTCATTTAAAATGTCCCGTTATTATGGGTATTTTATGTGGTAAATTCACATAAAATTCCCATCAAGTTAACCTAAAAATGGTCCTAAAGTGAATAAAGTGATAAAGTTTAAAGTAATTTAGAAATCCAGCATGGCGACAAGGATATGCAAAAATTAACAAAAGATAAATTTTACTAGAAAATTAAGCACAAATACACTACAAATTAGAGATTTCGTCTGTAAAACTCCACTAACATAATATAATATTAGAAATAAAGAAATCCTTTGTCATGCAGCAGCAATACCCTGTAATTAATAGTAGGTACTTACCTTTGCTTTGGTTTCGTTGGTTGAAGTATGTACTACCAGACTACCACTAATCAACGTACAAACACAACACCACCTCGACCTACTTACAAAAAAAATGGCGTTAGCGTCATACAAGCAAGAAGAAAGCTTATTAAATACGGATTTGCCGCTTACTGCCCAAGCCGCGAGCTTACGTTCGTCCGCAAGGTTGCCAACAGGTTAACACAAAATTAATGGCAAAACTTTTCTGTATTCCTGCTAAACATAAAATAGCATTTTCACTACACTAATAATATAGTCAGCACAGTGTAAATTTATTATTGTTTTTGCTTTTACCTTACCGACTGATTATTATTATCGAGAAAAGTAAAACTATGAGACATGATGCATGGCGTGGATAGGAGTTCCTAATAAACTGCCAACCCTGTTCATCTTCGTTGCAGATGGCAAGATGGGCTGCGCGCGCAGCCAATGCATGATTATGAGGCCATTATTCTTTTTTTTTGCGTCAGCAGAGAGAATGTCGTGTAAGTTATTATAGTTTTTGAGTAGAAATAATAAAAAATATATCACACCAGATATCACCAAGTAAAGTCGACAATATGACTTGAATTAAATGAGGTCAGAAATTCGGCAATTAACTGACGTCAAATGTCGATTTTTGGTTGACTGACGTATATTGACCAGTAGTCACCAGATACTGACGTCATCTTGACGTGCTTCTGCGGACGGTCATTTCATCCAAAAATTTACCTTCCCCTGTTTCAATTATAATACCTAATTATAATAAAGGGTAAATAAAGTTTTGTATTGTTTTATTTTCCCTAGCAGTTAGTGTACTAATAGTTACTTACATACCTAACATGTGCGGAAAGTGGTCCTTTATCGCACGCGATGGCAGTTGTACGAACGACGCGAAGTGGAGTTTGGGCAAGACGTTAAGGGCGGTAAAGACACTTCGCACATAGTAGGTACACAATTTTTCCTTTCAGCAAATAATTTTTGAACAAAAATAAAATTTAAAAGAAAAAGAGGCGAACTATTTTGGGGCGCCTAACGATTAGTATAAAAAATAACCAAAACATTTTTAGACATGATTGAAAGGAAACCATTCAAAAATAAAACGTCTTACGATAAACTTAAGTTGAACTTTATTACAAAAAATACCTACCAAAAAAATATTTTGAAACAAACTTTTAACAAATAAGTAATCATGATATTACTAATTACCCAACTAACTTTAAGTCATATTAACAACATTGTCAACATTTTTTGTTTAAAGAAATAAAAATAATATCTGGATCTGAATTTTCACCCGCCCGACTCGGACAAGTGACGACACATGGCGAAAGTTTGACAAAATTTTTAAGATTTTTTCCCTTAAAAATCCATTATGTTTCTCATGCTTTTTCGGGTGCTGAATCCGAATTTTTACGTCCCAGCTTTGCAAAGGCAACGATGCATGGTGAAAAATCTTAAAAATGGCAGAGTTATACCCAACTTTTCCCTTAGAAATGCATAATTAGTGTTGACAAAATTCAAAAATTTAGCTCATTTAAACGTAATAAGTATATTAAGAAATCATATAAAAAATAAGGTCATCGTTTGTATTTACAATTATTAATTTCTTCATTTCTTCATTGCTTTTGGTTCTGGATCTGAAAAAAACAGAGACAGGATAAGATCAATGCAACAATAACCCTATCAGAAAAAAAGAGATAGGAAAAAAAAAGAAGAAAATAGCTGTATAGTGGGTATTGGCTGAACATACTGTCAGTTTTTGATTCTACTCTTCTTTTTTTGGAAAGTCCAGCACGGGAGGTTCCGGGCTGTGATTGTTCCAGTACGATGGAAGACCCAGGCCAAAGGTTTGCTTTTATTTCTGGATCTGGAAAAAACGGGAAGAGAATTAGTATATCAGAAAAAAGGCAGCAAAAACAAAAATGACCAAAAAACGGTATTGTAGTTATTGACTGAACATACCGTCTGTTTTTGATACTCTTCGTTCTTTAAAAAGTCCAGCTTGGGAGGGTTCGGACTGTGATAGTTCCAGTACGTTGGAAGGTCCAGGCTGACGGTCTTCGTAACCTAGATAAAAATTGGGAACTCGTGACATGATGGCACCAAAGATAGATAAATAACATAAATAATTATAATACTTGAATGAAGTCTTACCTTCGATTGTCACTGTAGGTACTGGTGCTATACTGTACTGGCTGTACTGGTGCTATTTGGCAAAAGTCAGGGTCTTCATATCCACCTCCTCAAAATCGACGGAGTCTGTGTTGGTGCATGTGCCCTCACACTCGGCGCAAATGTTTGTGCAGAATAACCCTGCTCGCCTGCAGCCACACTTTCCCATGCAATTCTTTTTGCAATGGCATGCAACTTTTCTCAGTACGTTATCAGGTGCTGGTGGCAGTAGTGTTGTGTCTGGTATATTAGGCCGTCTCAGGCCCAGGATTTCCATCCCCACTGCTTCGGATCAAGTTGATTGTTCCCCAGCCACAACTGAATTTGGGTTCCTGGCAGCAGCAGCAGTTGGAGGAACTAAAGCAAGCTTTGAGGTTACTTTGTAAGAGGGCATGAGATACTGTTTGCACCTCAGCTTATTCAAAGTGATATCATGGTGCTCGCCTCCATATAGCGTCTCCATAAACTTTTCCCCTGCCTCAAATAGTGCCTCCTATCAGCGTTGGGGTCCCTGGATCCAAGTAAATTGAGGTCAGGATTTTTTTGTCAGCACTTTGAGACATTTCAATTTGCCCTGTTTGTATAAGTAGTGCTGATGTTGAGTCACAGCCACTGACTGCGTGTAAAAAGAGAATATGTTTAGCCACGTGCTTGTCAATGGCGGTTGGTGAATGGAAGAAAGTTGGTGGTGCTTTTTCTTTCCCTGGCTTGATAAAATACACGTTGGCAGGTGTACTTATTCCTATCATTATTACCAGAAGGTCAACATCTTCACCAACAACTGCTACACTTTCGTGCATGGTGTCGTGCAAGGGAATGAGCAGTTGTCACAATAAGCGTGTCAGCAACTTCAACTGCTTGTTTTGTGGCGATATTGACCTTTTCAAATTTTTTGGTCAAGGTGGATATTAGACGACTTTTCTTATTTAACTTAATAATAAAATTGTAAATACAAACGATGGCCTTATTTTATATGTAATTTCTTAATATATTCCGTTTAAAAGATCGAGCTAAATTTTTGAATTTTGTCAACACTAATATGCATTTCTAAGGAAAAAGTTGGCAATAACTCTGCCATTTTTAAGATTTTTAAACATGCATCGTTGCCTTTGTACGAAGGCGTAGAAAGGCCACCCGAAAGAAAAAAATATTTTAATCTCGGAATTCCGACTTAAATCTCGGAATTCCGAGAATAAAGTCGAAATTCCGAAAAATCGTACCTAGCTCTCTAAAATGTTAATTATATTTTTACATTCGTCACTTGCCTTTTTTAGTGGAAATTAAACTTAATTCAGTTCGTACAAGGTTTTACTTAAACACGTTCCGGGCCCCTGTAGCCCGGGGGCCCCGTGTCATATTGATACGGCGGTAGGCATATAAACATTGTTTGTGTGTCCCTATATGTTCAATATTTATTATCTTCCCAAAATTGTCAACTTCCGGTTAAACAGGAAGTACTATATTTCCTGCTTTCGAGTAACATCCGGTTTAACCGGAAGTTGATATTTTGGGAAGATAATACAAATTTAAGATAGGGGCATGTAAGCCGTTTTGTTCTAAGACGTACAGTTAGAGAGCTGGAAGCTGTCAAAGTTCAAAAATGTAATTTTTCAAAGGTCAATATATCGGAAACTATTAAGCATAGACCAATAATGCATTTATTAAAAAATAATTATAATTTTTTGTAGAATCCAAAAATATTCTAAGATATATAGGGTGTTCCATTAATTTAAAATAAGCAAGTATTGATACCTACTTCCGGTATAACCGGAAGTGCCACCCTATTGAAAATAGTTTAGCCGGGTGTCCCCCAGGAACATTAACATACTGTCAAATTTTCAAAAAATTTCCATGTAGTTTTCTATATACCGGGTGTCAACGAAATCATTGTACAGAGCACCACAGTGTTGTGTTAAAAGATATTTTATTCAAATTTGGGTTGGTGTAATGTTTAATAGGGATCTTCATTTTTTCCTAAAAACCAAATAAATTCCGGTTTCACCGGAACTACGCCATTTTTTTTTTAAATGACAATAACCTGTATATTATATTGCACAGTCAAATTCTTCTCAAAATTATCTTTTCAACGACATACAACAAGTTGACATTTACTTTCAAAATGGCGGCGTCGTAGGACTCATTTTACCAAAATCAAAATGGCGTCAATAAAACAATAACGTATGCAATTGATACGGGAAAAATACTGATAAAATCTGTTAAATTCAACCCTTTTGTAATTTTTTAAGCACTGACATTAAAATTTTATCCTTCAGTTTTTAAAGGAATGTATTTTTTTATTGTTTGAAAAAAATCTTAACTTTAACCCTGGTTTACAGAATTGTTTCAAATGATATGATATACTTTTCATTATTTAGTATGAATTCTAGGGATATTTTCGAAATCAGAATGCGTTTTGCTTCAGTTATAAATAATAATAATATTAATTAAATTTTTATTAATGAGTCATATTATTGAAGCTAAACGCATTCTTATTCAAAAATATCCCTAGATGATTAAGAATAGTTTAGACTTTCATACTTAAATAATGAAAAGTATATCATATCATTTGAAACAATTCTGTAAACCAGGGTTAAAGTTAAGATTTTTTTCAAACAATAAAAAAATACATTCCTTCAAAAACTGAAAGATAAAATTTTAATGTCAGTTCTTAAAGAATTACAAAAGGGACGAATTTAACAGATTTCATCAGTATTTTTCCCGTATCAATTGCATACGTTGTTTTATAGACGCCATTTTGTTTTTGGTAAAATGAGTCCTACGCCGCCATTTTAAAAGTAAATGTCAACTTGTATGTCGTTGAAAAGATAATTTTGAGAAGAATTTGACTGTGCAATATAATATACATGGTTATCATTAAAAAAAAATAAAATGGCGTAGTTCCGGTGAAACCGAAAGTGAATTTTATTTGGTTTTTTGGTAAAAATGAAGATCCCTATCAAACATTACACCAACCCAAATTAGAATAAAATATTTTTTAACACAGCGCACTATATGTGGTGCTCTGTACAATGATTTCGTTGACACCCGGTATATATATATCGATTCTGTTCCCGGTGGGACACCCTTTATGTGAGTTTGGAGGGAGAAAGGATAATTTATTTATAAAAACTTACTAATTTAACAAGCGCTAACCAAGTTTCATTTACCTTTTTGCAAAAAAATTAAAAAAAAATTAACTTAAAAAAAAATTCCTCTAGCGCTCGCATGAAAGTCGCGCACTAAAACCACATGGACAACCAAAGATTTAATAAATTCAAGAACCTAGCATGGTGACATGGCGAAATTTAGCCAATCCGGGTAAACAATGTTTATATGGCGGCGGTAGCGTAGCATATAGGTACGGCGTTTTCCATTCATAGAACTTTAAGTACCTACCTATAGATTTTCATAGTTCTTTAAGTATATTATTTGTGTATTTAATTTTATAATGAACCTCGCGATTCGATAAGAGCTAAATTCAAAATTGGCAGGGCTATCGCCGTTCGGCAGGGGCATGCCTCTTATTTTGCTAAAAATGGCAGGGCTTTACCTCCTAATATACGGTGTATCTACATACACTTTCCATACCTATATTACCATTAGGAATTTGATTAATTAGTAATAAAAACTTTTTACATCCGTGGAAAATATGTATGTTAAGATAGATCCAATCACAAGCAAGGGTTTATATAGGTTCCACGGTTTCCCCACTTCGTCCCCATTATGCCTAGTACGATGTAATTTCTAACCTAACCTTAAATTTTTCAAGCTATATTTTATATATGCGTACTTCCTGTGTATGAAACGGAGTGGCTATTGCCTAGAGGGGAGGTTTTGAAGTTGAACCCTACTCCTTCCTTTTTTGGAGTGGCTATACCACCATGTATTGAAAGAGAAATATATAAAAACTTATGCGTTTGCGGCAGGGCTATACCCCCCGGGTAATACATATATATATAATATATTATATAAAATATTTGTTTTTTATTGTAGTCAGCAGGAAAATCGCCAATCGGGTGAGACACTTAAAAAAATATCCCTGTGTACTGAATTATCTTTAAAATATATTTTTGGGCAATAGTGATATTCTTATGAGCAGAGCCCCAACAGATTTTTCCATAACTGAGACAAGATTCAGCTAAGGATTTATAATTATTATTAAATTAATTATAACCGCTCTGTTTAGAATGTTCCGCAATTTGTGGAATTTATATACAAGCTTTTTTAATTCATTCTTTACATATTCTGCTTGAGCAGACCATTTCAAAGACTGATCAAAATAAATATAACTAACTATATCATTACATGAACATTTCTCAAAGAGGTCACAATTATTTGAGTGTATTATGATTTTCTTTTTGTTAAGCAACCCAAGCTTGTTCATTGCAAAGCATATAAAATTTGTTTTGTTCACATTAAGAGTTTATCGATTATAATCTATCAAAATTTTTACATAGGTAGCAGTTCTCTCTGCTCTCTCAAAAACATCATGCCATATTAACCCCTTAATCAGAAGAACCGTATCGTCAGCAAGACAAACAGTTTTTACATTAAGTATTGCATTCGCCAGACTGTTGGTATAAATAGAGAATCGAATCGGGCCAAGCACTGTACCCTGAGGAACACCAAATTAAATCACTTTAGAAGAGCTACAAACTGTATTTAGTTTAACTATTTGTGTTCTATTACTTAAGTATTACTTAAACAGTTGAAGAACTTTACCCTTTACTTCAATTAATTCAAATATGTGATGATCAACTGTGTCAAAGGCTTTAGATAAATCTAGGAAAATCGCCAGAGGTTTATAGTTATTATTAAAACAATTTACTATATAATTAGTGATTTTATATAGGGCAGTATCGGTACCCATATCAAAGAGTATAGCGATTCTTTTTGCAGTGTAGCTTTGTGACAGCTGTCATTCTTTTGCTTCGCTTTCTCCCATTTGGGTCTCACCGGGCTGACAGAAACGACTGAACACAAACATAATGGAATAGCGCACCTAGCCTCGCACGTCGGCGTCGTCGCAAATCTTGCGGTGACTTGTGAACAAAATTATTTGTTTTTAGCAGGTATCTGCCTGGAACTAGCTCCGCGATTGGTTCGTTCCATAAGCAGACGCCAGACCTCCTGATTTTGGCGGGAGCCTTCCGATTTCTCATGTACCCTCTCGCCTTTTATAGAAAGTCATTAAACTCCCGATTTTCATTTGAACCTCACGTATTCGTTCATTATACAGTGACCAACAGAAAGTACGCAGAATATGGGAAAAATTTTTATGTATGAATTCAGTAAACTTATTTTATTTCAGAAAAGTTCTGCATATCTTCAAACCAAAATATCACCCATCAAACCCGGTAAAAGTCTTATAGTATACGAGGGAGAGCCAAAAATTGGGAATTCCGCTATGAGTAAAGTACTAAATTTCGCTTATTTTGGACAAAAAATAGGATTTAATCGTTTTTTCTGATTTATCCTGTATAAAAGGTACATCGCAACCATACAGTAATAAACATAAAATATTTTATTTTTAACATTTTTTTTAACTGTGTTCGTCTCCCTATTTTAGTCTTTAAGGGTATATAAAATATAAGATCTGTTTTTTTTAATAATTTTGTTTTAAATCAAATTCTATTGTTTTCCCTACATAATGGGACGAACATAACGCAAGTTGACGGGACCTTAGGTCTCCAATAACTAATTTTACAAATGAAATTTCAACATTATAATTTCTCATAAAACAAATCACAAATAAAAATCTTTCTCTAACAAGACCTAGAATGTCCAAAAGATCCTTTTTATATATCCTGACTTATGATTTTCAAATAACGAATATCTTCCCTTTTTAAATTCAACCACAAATTGACAGTGTCTTTTCAGAAACTTTGAATTAAATATAACATTTCACTTTCATTTACAATTTTTGTATGCTGATTACATTCAATTTTTAATATCTTGTCAAAATATTTTTAAATAAAAAAAAGCTCCATCAACGTCATTTTCCACCAACAATTTTCTCTATACTGCTAATAATAACTGCAGCACTACTTTGGTCTCCTGAAGATGAAGGTTACTACCTTTGAAACATGTAGAGACAATTTAATTTTAAAATTGAGCCTTTAATAGCTCACTATTAAATTAGTGGAGAAAGACTTTTTGACTTTCTTTCCCCTTTTACCTATTTTTCAACTCCACTTCGAGAATGGACTATTTCTTTAAAATAAAATATTTTTGCTGCACACCGTAATTTATTTTTTCAGGATACAAAATAATTCAATCGAACTGATATTTTATTATTCACTTTAACTTAAAGCACCTTTCAAATAGTATATTTATAAATAAAAGTGCTGGCATTTTCTTTATTTAGATTTTGATTGTGATCGCCATAAGAAAAAATTAAAAAATTAAAATATTTTTTTGTAAGGATCAATATAATATTTCGAGAATACTCCAACTGATAATAATATTTATTATAAATCTTTGAAGCTTAAAAATAGAAAACAAAAATATTAATAATTAAGACTGTTTACATTAACAATAATTATAACTATAACTTTATATTTCTATATGTCCTCCTCCATTTTCTATACAGTTTACGGTTCTTTTGTTAAGTTCTTTGCCTACGTTCATTAAATAGGTAGGGTTGATTCCAGCGATACACTGTCTAATAATATTTTCCAGATGGTCTAAAAGGCCGATATTTATACACTTTGTTATTCACGTAATCCCAGAAAAAGAAGTCTAGAGGAGTAATGTCCGGTGATCTTGCAGGCTAGGGATTTTCTGAAAACCGTCCGATCCATTTGTGGGGAAATTGTTGAATTAGCCATTTCCTTACTATGAATAGAAGCACCATCTTGTTAAAAATAATTGCTCTCTTGCAATACCTGTGATAATTGTCACAATGAATTAAAACTATTTCTATTTTTTACTCTAAAGACAACTTTTCAACTTTCATTTTTACAACAGAACTAACTAAATGTCATTAATTTAATTTCAACGCTTCATTTCTTTCCATAGCTGCTTTCAAATTTAATTGAACATGCGGTTCATTTTCTAAACCTCGGGCCTAAAATCTACAAGGAAAACCGCGAGACTGATGAAATAAATGTTTTAGCTTCAATTGAAACAAATCCAACTATAGTTCTTGCAGAACGGTTGAAGATTCGGTCGGAGTAGTTAAATGAAGAATTCAAACAATCCTAAAAAAACACAATTTTAAGCCATATAAACTCCACCTGGTACAAAACTTACATCCTGGTGATGCACAGCGCCGTAGAGTTCTGTAATTGGTATTTACAAAATATCAACAGGGAAAATAATTTTGAAAGAATCGTTATATGGTTCAATGAGGCTCATTTTATCAGTGCTGGTATATTTAATCGGCACAATACGAGGTTTTGGTCTCAGGAAAATCAGCATGATATATTTCCACTCAAACGGCAAGACAGGTTTGGCTTTAACGTTTCATGTTTTATACTAGGAAGCAAAGTAATTTATAATATATTTGAAGGCAGCCTTAATGCAAATAAATATTTGGAAGTTCTGGAAAACGTTGTGCCGGAAATAATAGAAGACGTGCCCTTAGCGGGTCTCAATAACTTGCATCTGCGGCGAGATGGAGCACCCGCTCACAATGCGCTAATTATCAGGGCCTACTTAAACAATAATTTCCCAGGCCACTGGATTGGAACTAATGGACCTGTAAGATGGCCACCAAGGTCACCCGACTTGTCAGTTTTGGATTTCTTCTTGTGGGGATACCTTAAAAATCAAATTTATTTAATTCAATACCAAACAATTGCAGATTTAAGAAATGCCATTGAAAGAGCATTTAGTGAGTTACAAACGCGGCCTTTTATTATTGTTTCTAATGTTTTACGTAGTAAAACACAACTCGATTTATGCATTGTTATTATTTTTACTGAAATATAACTGCTAATTAGTTTAAGGTGTCCAAAATATATTTCTTCTGCAGTAATTATCATACCAGTAATAATTTTTTTAAATACTCGTCATTGTATAGGTACTAACAAAAAATATATATTTTATAATAAAACGTAAATTTCGTGTTTAATAATAAAAATAAAGATAAGGCATTTAATATTTCTGAGAAGCTTGTTCCAAACTAAATTACATTATTAATAAATATATAGGGTGACCCATTTAAAAAAAAAAACAAGTTTTTTTTTCCCGGAAGCTATTGAAAGTACAAAAATCTGAGTACGTCACTGGATTCTACGTAAAAACTACAATAAGAACATTTGTTTTCTCTTCGATAAGCTACAGGGTAACCTAAATATGGGGGGTATCCCAAAATGTAAAATTTTCAAAAACATTCCCTACCTATATCAAAAACAAGGAGGACTAGAGAAATTCTGATTGTGACATCTTTTATTTAATAAAAAAGGAGCACAGTGCTGCAAAAACCGTATACTTATATTTACTAATAACGGAGATACCCCGTAAAACCATCGAAAACTGGACACCCTGTATATAAAGAACATGATAATTCTTATAAAGAGTAAAATACTTTTCGCTTAGTGATGATGCAGCCCGGGAGGATTATTGTGACAGAAGACCAAGGTTAGTAACCTACGTTAGACAGTAGGTTCCCCTCGGGAATGGCCCTGGCAACGAACAAAAAGGTGAGAATCCAAAAAATAAAGCAAATTATAAATATATTTTTTTATTCTTTAATATAGGTACCGATGGCATTTCCGGAAGTCTTATATCACTTGAAAATATATATTTTTAATTGAAAGAACAATTCTTTAAAAATTCTTACTTGGGATCTCTCTGTTTTTTTTTTTTAAGTTAGGAATGTTCCTGCGACTTCATTTGATTTTTCGTAAATTGTTTAGGTTTAATCACTTGTAGATATTTTAAAATTGACTTTTGCCTTCATTATTCCTGTTCGTATTTGTTTGATTGAAAGACTCCTTGTACTGCAAAGTTTTGGCGTCTATTCTACTAATTCTGATATTGATAGTGTCTCATACTATTAGTGCCTCTCTACTATGGGATTGAACCAACAGGGAGCCAGTCTTTCGCTGGTTTGTACGTACTGTTTGATCTAGATCTCGTGTGTGAGTTCGTGATTAATGGGTTTGTCGATACGTCCGGGCGTCTGTAATAGTCTGTAATAATTTCTGTGAAAAATTAATTTATTGTCTGCATGCGAAAGTGTTGATAAAGTATGCGATTTATTGTGTACCTGGGTATATCCGCAATAATCTCTTTTGTATTACTTATTAATAAATGGCTCAGAACTCTGAGTTTTAAACAAAAAAGCTTATAAGTAATTTTCTACTGGGATGAAAATTAATGAGGTTATGAAGCTCAAACTAAAACAGCTAAGTAAGTTTTACAAACCTTATTTTAGACATTTATAAGAAAATGAAAATAAAAAATCACAAATTTTTTTTAGAAGATGCTCAAAAACACAATACATTTTTGTGCACGTTTCTGAACAGCTCGAACTACTTTAAGTATGCTCCTTCCATCTATCTGGTTCATCTTTTCCCTAACTGTAGTCTTTAAGGCGTCGACGTTTTCGTACCTTTTCTTGTAAATTTGGCTCTTTAAACAACCCCATAAAAAGAAATCAAGCGGGGTTAGGTCCGGTGATCGGGGAGGCCACTGAATAGGGCTATTTGTGACTATCCACTGATCATTAAGAATAGTACTTAAAAGTTCGTAAGTACCTCTGTAGTTGTGCGCAGGTGCGCCATCCTGCTGAAAATGAAAATTCAGTCTAGATATAAGGTCCAGTTCGTTCGTCTAAGAAATTGTTCAGAATTTCAGTCATAAATTCAATGTATCTTTCACCAGTATGGGTGCATTCATAAAAAAACGGACCGACAATTCTGGAACCAATTAAGCTGCACCAAACGTTGAAACTGAAACGGACTTGTGGAGCTATTGGATGTACTAACAAAAGATTTTCCCTTGACCAGTAATGATGATTTTTTCTATTATACATTCCACAATTTGAGAAATTAGATTCATCTGTTCATAAAATATAACGAAAGTTATTTACATTTTGGCGACAGAAGTTAAGATACCAATGGCAAAAAACAATTCTTCTTTCTGGATCCCCTGGCAAAAGCGTTTGAACTGGTCGGTACTTATAGGGAATAAATTTGTATTTTTTTAGAATCCTATTACCATAGTACCATAAGACAAATTAGAGTCCTTGACAATATCTGGTATTGAATTATTCCGGTAGGCTTCAAAATATGCAATAACTGCGATTTCCGTGGCCTCGCTTATTATGAAATTTTTATTCGTCCTTGTTTTGGCAAAAACACTCCCATTGCCTCTAAATTTTCGGTACAGTCTCAGAAAATATCTCTCAGGTGGTTGAATGCGAAGTGGATATAATTCAGCGTAGTATTCTTTTGCTCTGGAAGAGACTTTTCTGCACACTAAGTAAGAAGCTAACATATCACACTTTTCCTCATGGGTGAAAACCATTTTTTTTTTTAAATTAATAATTGACACAACAAAAGTTATAAGCGAAAAACGAATTAAAGCCTACTAATGTTTGACATTACTTGATAGAAAGCGTTATCATTGTTTTCCGAAGCCTCCTTGATATGGAACTGCATTTCTGCCTTCTGCGATTCATCACTTATCTTAATACCATCAAATCGTAAAGATCACGTGGCTTTCATAGTCTTCTTACTATTTTTACTGTTAATATTTAGAAATTGTAATATCAACGTCATTTTTGACTTTAGGAGAAAATTGCTTAAAAGCTTTTTTGTTTAAAACTTAATGTTCTAACAGAAAAAAATATAATATACGGGTTTCCATTTAAACAAATTGTAATTTTCATCTAAACTCGGAAACGTAATGGTCATTTGTTTTTTTTATTCTTTCATCTCAATGAGCGTTAAAAATACTAATAGTTTGCTAATTGAAACTATTCTGTATCTATAATACTAACAAAGTTACCAATGGTGGACACTTAATTTAGATAATTTAAAATATGCGGTTATATGCATTTTTTTGACCGAATATGCATACTGGTATGCAATATTTCTTAATTTATTATAGTAAAATGGGGTAAAGAAACAAACTGGGTTTTAAAAAAGATGTCTATTAAAAAAAAAAAATGCAAAAAAAAACAAAGAAAAATAAAAGTAAACAATTTTTTAACCTGAAATTGTATAAAAGGCATTTATTACTAAATAATTATATATTATTAAAATTCTTACCTAAAAGGGATTGTCTTCTATCAGTAAAAATATGTTTATACAGAGAGAAGCTTCTTTCAACATCTACTGATGTAATCAGACAATACTGCAACTTAGGTAGTAAAGTATAAGGCCAAGACACAACTTCGTTGAATGGTTTACCTTCATAAATGCTTTTTACTGTAGTTAAGTATTTAAATCCTTCATTCTCTATTACAGTTACATCCAATTTGGTCCTTACTTGACCTCCTACTTTACCGGGAATGTTGATACATTTAGCGGAAACATTTTCAACAATACTAATTGAGTATCTTAAACTTAAATTTCTACTCTCTAACGAGGATATTATGTCCAGTATAAAACTGAAATTAACCTTAATAAAAACAAGATCTTTAACTACACTTGCACTTTTTAACAACTAGGGTTGAGCATTTATGCAAGTTGCATATTTTGCATGTTTAGCATATTTCATGCAAAACTTTGAATTCTTGCATATTTTTTGAAAACTGGCTTATGTATGCTTATTTTAATTGTTTTCTTTAAATTCCAAGGCAAGATTAAGTATTTCGGGGAAATGACAAGTAAACTATATGGTTAGTTCTGTGTTTAGTACGGGTTAGATCGAGGGTTAGTCAAGTGTGAAAAAAGTTGCTAAAAAGTGTTTTTCCGAACTTAAATGTAAAAGATGTCTAAAATAAGTAGTGTTTCCACTTGGATAAAACCTTACAGAGAATTGTATCTCGATATGGATAAAGTCTACTGTACAGCCTGCGGAAAAATTGTATGTATTTTTTCTGTTATTTGTAGAATAGAATAATATAAAAAACACTCTTCCAAACTGAAAAAATTAATCTATTGCAAGAAATGAATATGATTTTAATACAAAAGTGTCGCGCTTTGATAAAAAAAAAACCATAAATCTCTTGTCATAAATATTCTATAAGAACTTGAAATAAATGATTTGATTACTCCCTTTGTTAAAAGTAATTTAATACTTGACTCAAGACGGCCACGTAAATGTTCTCTTGACTCAAGAACTAAAATACACGATATTTATCAAGTCCAATCAGCCAATCACATTTCTCTTCAGACAAACAAACTATTTTCGTCTGTGTTGAGCAAACCTAACTTTTGCTCAATTTGGTTGCAGGTTGCATGCCAGAAGAAATTTCAAATCGAGCAACATGTGAAAACCTTCCCATGCCACAAGTTACGAAAAATAAAAGTCCCTGGCGAGAAAGTGCAAATATCTTTGTCCAAATGTTTTGAATCACCCTCTAGAAAATTAAGTGAACAAGAAGTGTCCAATGAAGATCTTTGCTGTGCGCTGGTGGCATCAAATATACCATTGGCAAAATTGTCAAATGACAATTTTCGTTCGATTCTTCAAAAATATTGCAAAATTAATATACCGAGCCAGACAACTTTGAGAAGAAATAATATAGACTCTTTATATTTAATGGTGCTGACAAAAATAAAAGAAGAAATCGCAAATAATTATTTTTATATTTGTATGGATGAAACCACAGATTCGTCAGGGCGTTATATGGCTCATCTAATAATTGGAGTTCTTACCGAACAATCTCACTTAAAAGAATATTTAATTACCTCCAAGCAGTTGGAAAAAATGAACGCTTTAACAGTGACAAGGTTTTTACAAGATGCATTGGCGCACTTCCTCCTTCCTTATGTTTTTCCCATTGAAAAAATGTTGCTTTTTCTGTCAGATGCTGCTTCTTTCCACTTGTGAACGAATTAATATCAAACATAAAGAAAATATTTCTTAAAGCACCACTGAGGATTCAATACTACAAAGAAAAACTTCCTGGCGTCCCACTTCCCCTTAGCCAGTAATAACAAGATAGGGTACCTGGTTGGAGGCCGCTTTTTTATTCTGAACATTTTATTGCTTTGAAAGGAGTAATCAATGAACTATCCGATGAGAAGTCACAGGCTCTTGTTGACGCAAAAAAGGTTTTTGAAAATAAAATATTGAATCAACAACCCTCATTTATTAAAAGCAATTATACCTGTGTGCCAGAGATCATAACACAATTAGATCAAATAAGTTATCCCTGACTGAATCTCTAAATTGTGTTACACGTGTGGAAACATCTTACTACAGTGTGAGCGGAAATATTGGGGGCAAGATAAAAGAAAAATGCCGAACTGTTTTGCAGAAAAATGACGGATTTACTTTTTTAACAAAAGTAGCTAGGGTTCTGTCTGGTGATTTTGTAGATAATTTTGAAGTAGATCCAAATATACTAGTTAACTTAAAATATGCTTCAATTACTTCCGTTGGAGTAGAAAGAAGTTTTTCTGGATACAAATATATGTACTCGGATAGAAGCCATACATTTTTAATTGAAAATTTTAAAAACTATTTAGTTGCTTATTGTTTTCATAACATTATATAGTTACGAAGCTTAGTACATATACATGTATGTGTTCAGAAATTAATGTAATGACGCCTAATTTTTTTTTTAATATAGTACTTTCATTTTCCAACAATGTGTTTCATTACAAATTTATTTTGCATATTCTTGTAACCCATGTGCATATTTTGGTAAAAAGACTTGCATATATATGTACATATTTTTGGTATGCATATTTGCTCAAGCCTATTAACAACTCTTTACTTTGCACAACATATTGCGAATCGTCATCTAAATCCAACATTAGTTCTTTAATGGCTTCGAAATGTTCTGCGTAGAATATTACGGCCTTATTCTATGTTCCTTACCAGGTAATTACAGGTTCTGGAGGTAAACTAACTCCTGGACCGCACTTTTTTTTACATTTGAAATTAATTTATTTACTGAAGTATATTCAGTTCTGACGGTTTTTGCGACTCGGTTTATTCCATGTAAATGACAAGTCACATATACAATATTGGCGTAAAAGATTCGTAAGTTTGGCCTACTTTTACCATTTAGGGTGCTGCATCAGACAAAAGTACTTAGAACTCCTCCTCTGTGACTGGATTTGGTCAGAAATAGCTCGATAAGGATTGCTGAATGAATCGGGTTACGGTCACATTATTAGTTTTGTCTAGCTGCTTAGAAGCTATTAAATATGGGTATGTTGCTTTATCTTCTTGAAGTGCTCCAATCATAAGATGTGCGATATATCTGCCACAAGCATCTGTGTTTTTATCAACAATAATGTAAAAATGTGTATCACTTTATCACCCAGTGAAGCTCTAATTCCTTCTAAAACGGTTTCGTATACTGAATGGACATTCTTCTTTCTAAGCGTGGATTCGTCAGGAATGGTTTGTTGACAATATTTTTGCAAAGATCCTCTAAATTGCGGATTTTGCAATTTTATTAAGGGTATGTTTGCTGCGACCAAAGCCTTGCATAAGTATTCTTGAAAAATATCCTTTTCCGATTTCGATTTTTCTCCAACATTTTGAAATACGTTTTTTACACTCATCTGAACTCAGATTTAATTTTTTGTGACTTTGATTTATGCACCGGTGTTGATCGATTTGGAATTTCTTTTCACAAGCAATAATTTTTGCACAAGCTTTACGGAAGACTTTTTCTCCACTAAACTTTAACTCTGGGAAATTTTTAATCCACGAAAACGTTTTCGCCACTTTAGACGTTCTGAACAAATCACTAGTTTCACACTAAAAATACTGAAATCTTTCGACAAACTTAAACAGAAGTACGTATTACAACCTGATATAAATACAGTTGTTAAGTAGGTAATAATAAGGCATTATTAAATGATAATAAATTAACCCTATCAATGTACCTGCAAACCCCGGAGACCCCCAATAAACACCTTGTGTATAACCAAAACATAAATATTAATTACTATATAATTATCTTCAGATTGAAAGATCCCTAAAACAAGTGCCGGACTGGATATGAAACCTATGAGTCAACAAGTTTTCATGACCGGGCGTTTTTAATTTTTTGATAACGCCGAAAACATTAAAATATGCTCATAAAATAATAAGTTGGATTTTATTATGTGTGATGAGATAATTGATGCAATGCTAGCTTTACTCTATTAATTAAATTGCGCCTCCAGTTCACTTGTTGATCAAATATAAGTCCCAGTTTAAAATACTAAATCCTATTCCTATTAATCAAATATGGTACGGTGCATGCGGTATTTAAACAAGAGACACATACACAACTTTGTAAAAAAAAAGCCCAAACTATGCTATTGTCAATCAACTAATTAATACCTATGGATGACTGTGCGCCAGCCGATTCCTGAAGGTTGCCTCCTAGCGTTCATGAATGGTCCTGTAAGCATCGTTTCAGTTGCGTGTTTGGCGCTGAAACCAAAACGTTTTCCAGCCGCCTGGAAGCTTTTAGCAGGTGACTGAAAAGTTTTACGCGACCCGCGCGGATTTTCGGTAGTTTAATTGAAACTTTTCCGCGAATGAAATAAAATAAAAAAAAATATATTGTGACTTGGCATTTTTCGAGGGATATTGTTGAACATTTCCTTATTTTACTGGAGGTGTTTTTGTGTTGTAGTTTTTGTTTTTGGTGGATAAGTAAAAGATTTGTTTATTAAGGTAAGCTTACATATTTTATTAAAATTAATTATATAGTGTGTCCCCGGGTAGGGTATGGTACCATAATAATTTTTTGTTAATTTTTTAGAAAGGGCATTTTTGATAAAAATTTCGCTTGGAAATTGTAACATTGGTAAACAGTGTTTAAAACCTTTACAGATACAAAACGTATTTTAAGTAAAACACTCTTACTTTTAAGTTTTTAGTAAAAGTTTAGTGAGTTGTTGCAAGGCCTAAATAGATTTTTTTTTAATACCGAGAATATGCATTTTTACATTTTTGTATTGTATTTTACAGCACAATCATAGTATCTCTACTTTTGCGTAAGTTAATTTTTATTTTTTTTTTCGATTCTCCATCCTTATCACGCTCTTGAGGGTAAAATTAAAAGAGTTGAAAAAAAAACATTTCTTTTATTCTTATACTAATATATAAAAAAGATATAGGCAAATTTAATTGAAAATTCCATACATTTATATTTAGCAAATTATTAAAAGTCTCCACAATTATCGAAAATTTTTCATATTCGGGGGTAAGTAAAATTACCGAAATTTTTGAATGAAATGTGTTTTTTTATAATTGCAAGAGTTTGTTTTCATATTTTCGCGAAAAAGCGCGACTCCGCAGGAGGAGGGCATTTTCGTAAAATATGAAAACAAACGATTGCAATTTGTAAAAAAAACACATTGAATAAAAAAATTATCTGGTTATTTTTATGCACGAGTGTAATTTATTTGAATATTTCCCAAATTAATTAAGAACTCGAATCAAGTAAATTTAAATATTTTTTCCACTACTAACCTATAACATCGCCATTATTGACCGATTATTAACGCTAGAAATAGTTTTTCTCTACCTTATAAGTCATTATTGACCATGGTCAATAATAAGCCATTGAAATCCATTATTGACCGATCTTTGACCTTAACCGAATTTTGTTTGAACGCAGGTAACTTGATTTTTTAATTCTACAACATCAATTCATTGTGGTTAGGCAACCAGATAATTATCAATACATATTAGATTACTTGATATTGTAAAATATCGATACAATCAACATTTTTTCTGCTTCCATCCTTAATTCGGGAGGTGTACACATAATATTATCACTAACATTTTCTTCGCTCATTTCTTAAAAAAACGCAAAACTCGTGAAATCTGATGACACAAATGAACACAAATTGACATTGACAAAGCCACCTGACAAAACAACAAAATATTTTGCCAATTCCAAAGCGCAGGTAACTTGATTAAAAAATATACTTATACCTACCTATAATTTTTTATAATAATTATTAATACTATAAAGATAAATGTCATATAAAAGTTTGTAGTAGTGGAAAAAATAATATATTAACCACGGTTTAGACAGCTTATTATAGCCCTCGCGTCTTAAATCCCTCGTCGCTTCGCTCCTCGTGATTTAAACTCGCCGCTCGGGCAATAATGATGGCTGTCTAAACCTTGGTTAGTAATATACTATTATTTAACAGAAAATACTAACAATAAAATTAAAATGACTTTTTTGTCTGCTGTCACTCAATAAGATGACGTTAATTGTCAGAATATTACATTTTTTGACGTTTGTTAACAATAAAATCTCGCTTTGACGTTTCGTCAACAATATAAACTTGCGATGCAATTTTTGATTTCTGGCAGTGCTGTTTTCAATAGTAATATGTTAAGTGCATGTAAAATTGCTGAAAATCATGCATGAAGGTTTGTTGCCCTAGAAACAGCTTGAATGCATTTTTATTGTTATTTACCAAAAAGTGCCCGACCGAAGGGAGGGCACTTTTTAAGGTAAATAACAATAAAAATGCATGAAAGCTGTTTCTTTAGGGCAACAAATCTGAGTGCATGATTATCAAGCCATTTTACATGCACGAAATATATTTTTTAGACTATTTCCTGAATGAAAACTCATCATTTTGATAAATTGACGCGAAATTGTCAAAGCAGAAATTTCAACTTGTTGTGACAGTGACGGTTATTCTCGTAGGTAACGAACAATGAAAAACCAGAAGAGTGCAATTTTCAGCTCAATCGCGACCGAGGGCTGATTTTCACCGAAAATCAAGTGAAAAGCGCATTGTAGTTACAGTATATGAGGGAAATAGTTGCTGTAATTTTGCGAAAATTGCATTTCTCTTATGGGAACTTTAACATATGAGGGAAATATTCCTCTCAACTTACATGGAATTAATAAATCGAAATTTTTTGACATTTCAAGTATCGAAATATTGAAAGTTAAAATTAGTATACCTACATACCCATGGGATAGATTGAAATAATTTGGACGTGCAGGAAAAATAATATATTTATAAAAAAAATATTTTGGTGCTGATGTTCAGGTTTTATTTCTTTTAGATACAAAAACAAAGTTATTACATCACAGATTTTATTTCGTGTAAGGTATATCATAAACACTAACAAATTTTATGAAACTTTCTTACTGAATATCCCTCGAGCTTAAATTATTAGCAGGAAAGCTTTCCTGTGCAACGGATATTTTAAAAATTACCTCTCGCCTTCGGCTCGACATCATTTTCAAATTATTCCTTACCCCGAAAAAACTTCCAGTAATAATTTAAGCACTAGCGATATTATAAGTGAAAAATTCATACAACTATATTTTTCTTTTTCTAATTTTGTCTCGAAAAATAGATATTTCGAACGCGCTAGCGAGTTCGAAATATATCCATTTCGAACTCCGAATTTTATTTTTTAAAAGTTGGCATTGGTTATATTTAAATGTTTTATTCTGTTGACGTCTGACGTTTCCTGTTATTGTTATCCATGAGAAAAGAAAGTTTTCGGGATTTCTCTGGTAAAAGTTGATTTATCGTTTTATTAGCAATATCCCTTAACTCAGGGGGAGTTAAACTTAGATTATCATGCTCCATATTTTTTTAATTATAATTATGACCAACTCTATGAAATATTAAATCACAAATTTCGTGACAATGACACAAAGAAAATATTATTTATTGTCAAGGCTACTATGATAAAAAGAAATTTAGAGTATTACCAACATAGAATTTAGACACACAAATTTACAAAATTTGAAGGGTTGATTTTCTTTTTAAATATGTATTTTCTTATTGAAAAAAATACAAAATAGAAAAAATAGTATAAAGTACGTGTTTTATAAAGCAGTTAGAGCACTTGTCCCGTTAAAAAACTCGCCGCAAGCGGCTCGTTTTTTAACATGGACGCGTGCTATAAGATGATGCTTTATAAAACATGTACTTTAATATACTATTAAACGTCAATAAACTACTAATTTTTTGACGTTAAAGTTTTGCTTTTTTTACAGTAGATAGTTGCTATAGGCAGCGGAAGTAACTCACTTTGTTCGTCCGGCAAACTTTCAGAGTCGTCATGAAAAGTATTGCCTTTAGTCCTAATAAAACAATGTACTATTAGCCAATTAGAAGTATCCTTTTTGTTTACGTTACCTATAGCAACGGGAGAATTATCGAAAATTTTTCATATTCCTATCAACTTACATGGAATTAATGGCGGAAACCTTTTGACATTTTAAATGTCAAAATCATGGCGTGAAAGTGAGAATTAGTAGACTTACATACCCATTGAATTAATTAAAATAATTTGCAGATGCAGAAAAACATTATTTTGGTGCTGATGTTCATGTATTATTTATTTTAGGAACAAAAACAAGGTTATTACATCACAAATTTTATTTTGTGTAAACGCTGAAAAACTTTAATAACAATATAATATTAAATTGGAATGAAATTTTCTTACCGAATATC